>CAOLHI010000470.1:0-312500 GCA_948474755.1 Ctenosaura bakeri
TCCTCAAGTATAAAGATATATCATTGAATATCAGGCAGGTTTGTTCATGCCACCATATTTCCCATTTCTGTGTTCGGTTATGAAAGCTGGACAGTAAAGAAAGCTGATAGGAAGAAAAGCAACTCATTTGAAATATGGTGCTGGATCAGAGTTCTGTGGATATCCTGGACTGCTAAAAAGACAAAAAAAAATGGGTCCCAGAGCAAAACAAGCCTGAACTCTCCCAAGAAGCCAAGATGGCTAAACTGAGGCTGTCATCCTTTGGCCGTATCATGAGAAGACTTGGCCCACTAGAAAAGACAATAATGCTTGGTAAGGTAGAAGGCAGTAGGAAAAGAGGAATGCTGTGTGACAGGTGGATGGACTCAATCAGGGAAGACACCTCCCTGAATCTGCAAGACCTGAGCAGGGTGGCTGACGATAGAGGGACTTGGAGGTCCCTATGCATGGTTTATGCAAACTGGACAGTGAAGAAAGCTACTAGGAAGGAGGTGTCAAGTGGAGTACCTCAGCGTTCTGTCCTAGAGCCATTACTCTTGTGAAAAGGATCTAGGAGTTTTGGTGGATCACAAGCTGAACATGAGTCAGCAGTGTGACACAGCAGCCAAGAAAACCAATGCAATTCTTGGTTGCATCAATAGCAGTATGGTGTCTAGATCGAGGGAGGTGATGGTACCACTCTATTCTACATTGGTTAGGCCTCATTTGGAATATGGTGTCCAGTTCTGGGCACCTCAATTCAAGAAGGATATTGACAAGCTGGAATGTGTCCAGAAGAGGGCGACCCAAATGGTGAAGGGTCTGAAAGCCATGAAGCCCTATGAGGAGCAGCTTAGGAAGCTGGGTCTGTTTAGTCTGCAGAAGAGAAGGTTAAGAGGGGACATGATCACCATGTTTAAATATTTGAAGGGATGTCATGCTGAGGAGGGAGCAGGCTTGTTCTCTGCTGCTCCAGAGACTAGGACAAGGAGCAATGGATTCAAGCTACAGGAAACGAGATTCCATTTGAACCTCAGGAAGAACTTCCTGATGATCAGAGCTGTCCAGAAGTGGAATATGCTGCCCCGGAGTGTGGTGGTGTCTCTTTCTTTAGAGGCTTTTAAGGAGAGGCTGGATGGCCATCTGATGAGAATGCTTTGATGGGTTTTCCTGCATAGCAGGGGGTTGGACTCGTTGGCCCCTAGGGTCTCTTCCAACTCTATGATTCTATGATTCTAGTGTGGAAATGGCCTCTGTCAAGGAAGCCAGGGCTCTGAGTCTGCCAGACCTGAGCTGGGAGGCCTCTAACTCATAAGGTCGTTTCTTCCTCTTCTTCTTCGCCCTCCTTTTGCTTCCCCTGGCAGTACAACTGCATGACAAAGCCAATGGGATCTCAACTAGTCTCTGCTCTCCTCCTTGTCCACTGCTTTCCGGTGGTGGCCTGAAGGAATACCAGCCACACCATTGTCCTTTGTTCCCAGTGGGGAGGAACGGTGGAAGAAGCGTGGAGGAACACTCAGCTCTTTCCTTGCCGTTGGTGCCTCTGCACCCTTTCCCCCCACTCTCCACTGGTGAGATAAAGAGCCATGGTGGGAGAGGAGAACAGAAAGTTGGGGTTTGGAACTGAGGGAAGTCAGCCATCTTCATCCAATCTGGAGATTTACGGGACCTCCTCCTGTACATCTCTTAAGCATTACAGTAGCCCTGTCCCAGGTCGTTTCCGCACTAGGCTGTTATAGTGCTATGATTCCAGTTTCAACATCCTATGGAATCCAGGGGTTTGCAGTTTTGGGAGGGGCCACTCGTCCCCTCCGAAACTGCAAACCTCAGGATTCCAGAGGGAGCCCTGGTGGCCCAGTGGTTAAATGCCAGTAATGCAAGCCACAAGGTTGTGAGTTCGATCCTGCCCAGCTCCAAGGTTGACTCAGCCTTCCATCCTTCCGCAGGTCGGTAAAATGAGTACCCAGCTTGTTGGGGGCATGTATAGAAATGTTCTGAAATACATACTATTTGTAAGTTGTTCGCCGCCTTGATCCATATGGAGAGGCGGAATACAAATAAATTATTTTAATTAATCTTTTTTAATGTTGAAAGTGGAATCATTGCGCTATAACAGGCTAGTGCGGAAATGACCCCAGATTCAAGCCGGCAGCCTTAATTAGCCTTAATTAGCTCCATAAGCTTTCTGAAAGGACTGCTCCTGATGAACTGAGCTTCTAGAATATGGTTTGTTGATACAGATTCACAGAGCTGCCTGCATTTTATTTATTTTTATTTTATTTTTTTATTTTTTTGCATTTTCCTTGCAATTTCATAGGACCCCTGCTTCATAATTTGTTGTTGTTGTTGTACGCCTTCAAGATATTTGCAGCTTAGGGCAACCCTGAAGTGACTCTATCACAGGGTTTTCTGGGCTGAGAGTGTGTGCTCCACCCAGGATGACCCAGCAGGTTTCCATGGCCAAGCAGGGAATCAAACCCTGGTCTCCAGGGCTCACTCCAACCACACCACCACACTGGGTCTCATAATTTACCACTGCATATAACACACAGCTACTGTAGCAGAACAGAGATAGAGACCCACGGATTAAGGAAAATTGTTTATTGTCCCAGTGGGATCATTCCCAAAAGACTGAGCCTCGCGCCTTCATATTTACAGCAATTTATACATTTCCAGTGCAATCATCACATGTTCAAGAAAGGAAACTGAAGTGTTCCCACCAGTGTCTACAAAATGTTGCAAATCTCCAGTTGCGCTGCCAAGGGCTAGCACGTCAAGCCAAACCGATAACGTTCCATTATATAGAGTTTCTTTGTCTTTCCTTCAAAGACAGAGGGACTTCAATTGCAGAGGAAATTAACTGCTTTTCCCTCACACCCAGAGGTCATCTAGACTGACCCAAAACTGTCTCCACCACACTACAATGAGACGCACAGAGAAAAGTTTATATGTGCCTTTCTTCTCCCCGTTGTTGTTTTTCGTGGGTGCCTTCAAGTTATTTCTGAGTTACGGCAAACCGGAGGCTGAGAGAGCGTGACTTCCCCAAGATCACCCAGTGGGTTTCCATGGCCCAGTGGGAATTCGAACCCTTGTCTTCCAGTGTTCCAGTCCAACAAGCATCACTAGACCACACTGGCTTTCTTCGTACCCAATCCTTTCTTTTAAGAAAGTGATTTTAAAAATGTCCACTTCCATATGTTCTTTGCTATCTGTGTAGTTCTTCGATGGGCACTTATTTTACCAAACTTATTTTTCCAATTTTTGTGATTTAAGAAAAAAAATACTGTCACTTTCGATTCGCAAACAGTCTGATACTGCAGTGCCTTCCATCTACAACCGTAAATGTCACTGTAATCAAAACAGACCCTTTCCGCACTGGACTGTTATAGCGCGATGATTCCACTTGCAGCATCCTATGGAATCCTGGGGTTTGCAGTTTCGGGAGGGGCCTTTGAGAATGGCTGTCTAATGAGCCTTTGAGGCCCCTCCCGAAACTGCAAACCCCAGGATTCCATAGGATGCTGCAAGTGGAATCATCGCGCTATAACAGTCCAGTGCGGACAGGGTCTGCGTCCGCTTTAACCCACCCCTTCCTTCCGTCAACCTAATCTCTCTTTTTGTGGCCGACTTACAGATTGCCTGCGAGCAGCGGCACCGCACAGACTGGAAAAGAGGAGCACGTCGTCTAACCTTATTCATCCCTAAAATAGACGTCGATTTATAAGACGTGAAACTGAAACAAAGAATCCTGTGGCGAAGCCATAAATAATTATTGACGTCAGGCGAATGCTTAGACGCCCATAAAACGCGCCGGTTGCGGTTGAAGGCCCCCAGCGGCCACTCTCGACCAATCAGCTCCGCGCGCCGCTCTGAGAGAAGGCCCCTTATTCTCCTCAGCTTGTCACCGTACAGTATTTGGCGTTTGGCTTCGTCGCCTGCCGGAGACTTTCCTTCCCTGGGGGCGCCGCTGCGATGCCTCTTTACGAGGGCCTCGGGAGCGGCGGCGAGAAGACCGCGGTGGTGATCGACCTGGGCGCGGCCTTCACCAAGTAAGAGGCCTCGGCCTTCCCTTGTCCCTCCTCCTCCGCCTGGGCATCCTGTCTAGTAGGGGAAGGCTGGAAAGTCTTGGGATCATAGAATCATAGAAATGTAGAGTTGGAGGGGACCCCAGAGGCCATCCAGTCCAACCCCCATCAGCCATGCAGGAACACCCTCAAAGCACTCCTGACAGATGGCCGTCCAGCCTCTGCTTTTTTTTCCCTCTCAGAATGTATTTATTTTGTTAAATTACCAAGTTATACAAACAATCAGAAGAAAAGGAACAGACATAAATTACACAATATTAATAATAACATATTCATCTAAACAAAATCGCAACTCTATACATAAAATAAACTATATATACTCTGAGAGTAGAGTTAATATTTGTCTATACATTTAATATTGATCTATCTATTAATAATATTTGATAAACTCTTAACACTGCTTATATTCATCATCCTTATCCTCCAAAACTATAAAAATAATTAACCAAATGCATTTAAGATATAATACATATTATCTTTATCATAACTTTATCGTAACTGCTAAATCCTCATACAATAAAATTGTCCTTCCAATTATCTTTCCATAATTTACTCATTGGAGCCCATTCCCTTACTATCTTTTTTCTATCCATCTTCAACCATCCAGCCTCTGCTTAAAAACCTCCAAACAAGGAGACCCCACCACACTCCATGGAGGCAACAGATTCCACTGCCGGACAGCCCTGACCGTCAGGAAGTTCTTCCTGAGGTTCAGGTGGAATCTCCTTTCCTGCAGCTTGACTCCATTGCTCCTTGTCCTGGTCTCTGAAGCAGCAGAAAACAAGCCCTCTCCTTCCTCTACGTGGCATCCCTTCAAATATTTAAACATGACTCTCATATCCCCTCTTAACCTTCTCTTCTGCAGACGAAACATACCCAGCTCTCTAAGTCTATCCTCATAGGACATGGCTTCCAGGCCGCTCACCATTTTGGTCACCCTCCTCTGGACTTGCTCCAGCTTGACCAGGTCCTTCTTGAATTGGGGTGCCCAGAACTGGACACAGTATGATAATGTTTATTCAATATCTTTGTAGACTGGGCCAGTAAAATTTATTAGGCTAAGCAAAAAGTGTAGACAGACTTGCCAGAAAGAAAACTGGGGAGGGCTCTTCTGCATCAACAGGAGTATAGGCCATTTCTGCTCTACACTGTTATCATGCTATTATTCCACTTTCAACATCCTGTGGAATCCTGGAGTTTGCAGTTTAGGGAGGGGCCTTTAGATTCTCAGCCAGAGGGATCTTGGGCCTCTCAAGCCCCAGAATGCCACAGGATGTTGAAAGTGGAAAAATAGCACGATAACAGTGTAATGTGGAAATGGCCATAGTGTCAAGATCAAGGGAAGTAATAATGCCACTTTATTCTGCTTTGGTTAAACCTCACTTGGAATCCTGTGTCCAGTTTTGGGTGCCTCAATTCAAGAAGTATATCGACAAGCTGGAATGTGTCCAGAGGAAGGCAACCAAAATGGTGAAGGGTCTGGAAACCATGAAGCCCTGTGAGGAGTGGCTTAGGGAGCTGGGGATGTTTAGAAAGAAGGTTACGAGGAGAAATGATAGCCGTGTTTAAATATCTGAAGGGATGCCATGTAGAGGAAGGAGAGGGCTTGTTTTCTGCTGCTCCAGAAACTAGGACACGGAGCAATGGATTCAAACTACAGGAGAAGAGATTCCACCTAAACATCAGGAAGAACTTCCTGACAGTCAGAGCTGTTCAACAGTGAATATGCTGCCTGGGAGTGTGGTGAAATCTCCTTCTTTGAAGGCTTTTAAGCAGAGGCTGGATGGCCATTTGCTGGGGGTGCTTTGAGTGTGTCTTCCTGCGTGGCAGAATGGGGTTGGACTCGATGGCCATTGTGGCCTCTTCCAATTGTTTGGTCCTATGAGTCTACCTTTAATAGCTGTGTAGAATAGGAAATTTCAGCAGGTGT
This sequence comes from Ctenosaura bakeri, assembly GCA_948474755.1. Classification (NCBI taxonomy): domain Eukaryota; kingdom Metazoa; phylum Chordata; class Lepidosauria; order Squamata; family Iguanidae; genus Ctenosaura; species Ctenosaura bakeri. The sequence goes on from CAOLHI010000470.1 coordinate 5,995, forward strand.
TGTTTCTTACTTGGCCATTTCCACACTAGATTGTTAATAGTGCTATTATTCCACTTCCAACATCCTGTGGATAACAGCACACAGAAATTGGAAATATGATGGCCTGGATGATTCTGAACTCTAAGGCCATTTCCACACTATTGTAGTGCTATTATTCCACTTTCAACATCTTACGGAGTTCTGGGGTTTGCAGTTTAGGGAGGGGCCTTTAGAATTCTCAGCCAGAGAGCTCTTGGGCCTCAGTAAACTACACACCCCAGAATTCTACAGAAGATTGAAAGCAGAAATGATAGGATTATAACAATGTAGTGTGGAAATGACCCTAGTTGCATGGCAAGTGACAGCTGCTGAAATTGCCTCTGTTACACAGCCCTGGTATGTCACTGCATATCATATCCAACGTGACATTGTACCTTTTCTTGTTCTCTATTCCTTAACACATTCCAGCTAAAAGAAAAAGAAAACAAAACTAGCTCTGTGATCTAGAAATTTAAAAACATCAGAAATGGCTAATGCCTTTTATTAGTATCACATAAGTATTACAAAAGCAGTGCACAAGTGGCTTGGGCTTTTGAGCTTGCATACTCTTCGTCAGACAAGTTGCTACTAAAATTAAGGAATAGAGGAATAAACAAAGAGCCTCAAATTCCATCCTAGTTGATTGGCCATTGTATATGTTGCTGCAGCTGCAGGATTCTTGCAAATTCAGTGATTGTAAGTAAAAGTAGCTCTTTTCAGCTTGCTAAGATGGACAGTTAAGTATTACTCTGGTTGATTCTCTGAAAACTGCTGACTTAGAATTTTGTTTTCTAAAGCTGTGATCCTGCACTTAACCTAAAGCTGTAGGCTAATAGTCAGGATGACTCTTTTTCAAGATTGGTGCTGTTTTCAATGTTGTAAATGAAAAGAGGAAAAAAAGTGTGCTCACATGTAGGAAGAAAAGGCATTGATTCACTAAAAAGGGGAAATAAATAGCTCTTGATTTATGAAGTCTGCACGTTAATTGTCGGAGTTTGCAAATGGGTTTAATCTCGCTTGCTGCTTTTCTTTTTGCTTAAAATGCTGTATGAACATTCACATTGCTTATAGGACAGAATTTCTTGAAACGTTTATGTCTACAGATAAATCACAAAACCAAATGTGGTGTGTAGGAGTATTTTAATACCATTGTTCTTGTGAGAAGACTTCTGAAATACAGAGTATATTCATCAAGATGACCTTGGGAAGCCTGTAGTAAGGAAATCCAAGAATTTACAGTAAAATAAGGGAACAAAATGAGAGATAGTATATAAATTCTTAAGCTAGACATAAAGTTGCTGAGAAAGGGGAACTTTTTGATCTTTTTTAAACATCTAATTCAACCTGTTCCTGACCTATTTGGCAGGTAATGGTAACTACAATTGGGTCAAAGGCTCAGTCTGATGGTAACTGAAACCTCCATTTTAAAAAGTCTGCAAATGCAGTCTAATTTTTTGGCTTTCCCAAATGCATGTTTATATTATAATCTTTATTTTTCTAGATGTGGCTTTGCAGGAGAAACAGGACCAAGATGTGTTATTCCTAGTGAAATAAAGAAACCTGGCATTTCAAAGGTAGGCCTCTTTTAAAGAATAGTTTTTAAACATTTTAATACATATTAAATACCGGTTTGGAGAGGCTGTTTTCCCTGTGAATAGGGTAGCCTGATAAAAGAGAGGTCAGGGTTCCCGTACCTTTAATGGTTGTCTAAAAGTGGGGATTTAAGCACGTATCAATATCTGCTGAAGTTCCTTCTTCTGCATGACTATTAAATGTACTGGAGCACTGTCTTGTATTTCACCTGGCAGTTCTGTCTCTGAAGCAATTGATGTCCAATGTCAACCACAAAATGCTGTAAAATTCAACAATATTGCTAAGTACAGAGCACTGTAAGATGAAGCTATTAATTGCTTAAGGTTGCCAGTGCATACAGTTGGCCCTCCACCTTTGCAGGTTTAACTTTTACGGATTTGATTGTTTGCAGGTTTCTCCAACCCCTGTCTCCTCCACCTCAAGTGCTTCTTTTCCAAGAGACCATTCCCCTCGGCAGCTCCAATCAGGCCATGCAGCCCTTTAAACCCCTCTTCTGGTCCACCTCCTTCTCCACCAGTCACTGGCTCACAGCCTGGTTTCTAAGCACCACAAATCCTGTCCCAATGCCCCATGCTCCCAAGGAAGAAGATGGGCAAGAGAGAGGAAGTATAGAGCCGCCATACCAACCCATTCACTTTCCCTGACCTGGTTTCATAGAATCATAGAATCATAGAAATTCAGAGTTGGAAGAGACCACACAGGCCATCCAGTCCAACCCCCTGCCATGCAGGAACACCCTCAAATCAATCCCGACAGATGGCCATCAAGCCTCTGCTTAAAAACCTCCAAGGAAGGAGACTCCACTACACTCCGAGGCAACAGATTCCACTGCCGGACAGCCCTGACTGTCAGGAAGTTCTTCCTGAGGTTCAGGTGGAATCTCCTTTCCTGCAACTTGAATCCATTGCTCCTTGTCCTGGTCTCTGGAGCAGCAGAAAACAAGCCTTCACCCTCCTCTACGTGGCATCCCTTCAAATATTTAAACATAGCTATCATGTCCCCTCTTAACCTCCTCTTCTGCAGACTAAACATACCCAGCTCTCTAAGTCTATCCTCATAGGGCATGGCTTCCAGGCCTCTCGCCATTTTGGTCGCCCTCCTCTGGACTTGCTCCAGCTTGTCAATATCCTTCTTGAATTGGGGTGCCCAGAACTGGACACAGTATTCAAGATGGGGTCTAACCAAAGCAGAGTAGAGTGGTACCAGTACCTCCCTCGATCTAGACACCATACTCCTATTGATGCAACCGAGAATTGCATTGGCTTTCTTGGCTGCCGCATCACACTGCTGACTCATGTTCAGCTTGTGGTCTATGAAGACTCCTAGATCCCTTTCACACGTACTGCTGTCCAGCCACGTGTCCCCCATCCTATATTTCTGTATTCCATTATTTCTGCCTAAGTGTAGGACCTTACATTTCTCTCTGTTGAATTTCATTTTGTTCGCCCTGGCCCAGCTCTCCAATCTATCCAGGTCATTTTGAATTTTGATCCTGTCCTCAGGCGTATTAGCAACCCCTCCCAATTTGGACCCTAAATATCCATTCTCCAGCCCCCTTCCCACACACGCACTCACGCACATACATACATTTTTTTAATTGCAGTTTTTCCACTTTTTCAGTGTTCCTGCAACCTTAACCCTAGTGAATGTGGAGGGCCAAGTGTAGATCACTCTTACTGCGCTGTCTCTGTTCAGGAATGGGCGAAAAGGGTAAAAGAGATCTGTCTCAGAGGTCATTTGGGCCAACCACTGTCAGAGATTAATCTGGGGACACCTTCAAAATGCATAGTCAGTAATTGCAGCTAAAAGTGCTGAGGCTTCATTACAGGAATTTGAGAGCATTGTTAACCCATTTTGTGATGGTGGAAAGAGCCCTCCTGAGTAAAGTCAACCTGTTGGATGGCAGTGGTGTGCTGTTGAATGGCGGCATACTAGCCAAAAGCAGGCAAACTAGTGGATGTCAATCAACTGGTACTCAAGATGCAGCCTTCCCGGTGGTTCATTTTACTACAGTGTCAATATGCAAATCTGCATGGAGAAAAGTACATTCGTTAAAAAGTGTTACCTTCCAACATGCTGTTGGAGTGGCTGATACAACATGTGTATGAGATGCTATTTTTAAGATTGCCTTAGTTGATCTTTCTTTTCTTCACAGCCTATCAAAGTTGTTCAATATAACATTAACACAGAAGAGTTGTATTCCTACCTGAAGGAATTCATCCACATGCTTTATTTCAGGTAGGAAGCAAAGGAGCAATTCATTTTTTTTATTTATTTTTTTTGGTAAGCCTTCCCCTACCTTTTTGTGTGGAGGAGGTCAGATATAAATTAAAATAAATGGCCAGGAGACAGAGAGAGAGAGTATATGATTAAAAAAAATGTTTGTGTTACACATTCTAAAAGCTCCAGTTCCATTCAGACTGCAGAGGATTTGATGTGGTGCCTGCGAAGAAGCTGAGGCTTAGCACTGAGCCAACCCTGTTGATGTCAGGCAGGCAGAGCTTCCTTCCCGTTAATATTTCCCTAGGGGACAGAATGAGTCCCAATTTTGCAAGTTAAAAAAGCAGCAACCCAATCCCTCCTGTGTTGATCCCTTTTTATTCGATAATCAAAAGGCACAAAATATATCATGCTAGCTTTCAATGCTTTGTAGCCTTCTTTATCAGGCAAAGATGGTAAAGCAGCATATAGGAGAAAGCAGCAGCATTGTGCTCACAACATCTACATTTTGGATATTACAGGAGGTGTACAGTGAGCCTGCTGAATCTGTGAGCTTGGGATCCACAAATTTAACGCACCTTGAATTCAAATGTACCCAATATTGTGCATTTGAGTCCATGGTAGGCAGCACGCTAGCCACCCACTTCTGTAGTGTGTATATTAAAGTAGGGGAAAAACTTTAGACAGCAGAAAAGAGGAAGGCTATCATTTAAAGCTTAATCAGGTTGTTTTACCTGACATTGGAAGGGTTAAGCCCTCAGGAAAACATTTCCCACTGTTTGATGACACAGAATTCCCTTCTTTAAGTATAGGATCCCTTTCTTTGCCGCTGAATTCAGCATTTTGAGATTAAACCAGGAACCTATGTCATGCTGGCAGAGGGTAAAGGTCTGCCACCATACTTGAGCTGGACTTCTCCTTCCACTGTAGTACAGTGGACCTTTTCAGTGCTGGAGCATGCCCACAGCCATTTAGTGGACTGGGGAAGACAATGATTGTCCAGGGAGTGTCCAGATGCCATTCTGCAACTGGACAAGAGAAATGATCTTCTCCTAGATACCCAGCAAGTTTGCTAGGTATAGTCTCAGGAGGACAATGTATGTTCCTTTCTCCTGGCTGCACAATTACAACTGGATGCTGCTTGAGAATCCCCCACCCTTCCTTGGCCACTAATTGGCTGTGAGGGACCACGCCAGCACTGAGAAGATCTGTTCCAATAGGGATGCGTAAGGAGATGTAAAATATCTTCTTCTACAACAACCCAAACTGTCAGCTTATGTCACCAAGAATCTGGCTAGGATCTCCTTCCTTTTCAGAAAATAATGGTAAGAAAAAATTGAGTTGCAATATACTATACTACAAATGACTGTAAACATTATCTGTAGCTAAAAATAACATTATTGTATAGTGTCATAATATAACCCCCATAACATATAGGAGAAAGACTAAAATTGAGTGTGTGTGTGTGTGTGTTTTTTTTAATATGTGCTTCATGTGTTTTTCAGTTAATGTCTTTAGACTAGTGTTTTATTTTGATTTAATACTTTTTAACTTTTGTACTTCATAGTGTTTTAGCTGTTCCGGTTTAAACTTATAAGCAGTTTTGAATGTCATGTAGGAGAAAGGCAAGATGTAAATTTAATTAATTAACTAATTAAAGGCTAGTTACCTATTGGACCATTGTAAAGAAAGGGCAGATAGCATTGTGGAATTTATCATTCCCAAAGCTGATAAATAAGGGCAGTTCTTAATAAACTTGCCTTCCTATACTGACTTTTCCATTGTACAAATTTAATGTTAGTTCCATGAATATTCTGGATCCTTTAAAATGGGAGGATGATGTGAGAGAGCTTTAGAATCTCTTTTCTAAAGCATTTCTGTGTCAGGAAATGCCACTACAACATTCCACATTTCTTTTGATACCCATTGATTTTTGAATTAATCATACAGTCTTGTGCGCATCTACTCCCTTATACATAAGTGCTATCAGAAGGATTTATTCCCATTTTATTGTATGTAAGATTAGACTTCTAAGTTTAGAAACTGCTGAGTGTTAAGTCTAGGTAGGAAATGAATTTGTGCAAACATGTAACCTGCTGTGATTCAGCTTTCTGGTCTTATGCATTAACCTTTTCAGACACTTGCTGGTAAACCCCCGAGACCGTCGTGTTGTGATTGTGGAGTCTGTGCTGTCCCCTTCCCATTTCAGAGAGACACTCACAAAGGTTCTGTTCAAGTATTTTGAGGTAATAAATTCCAAGACTCTGTTATTGCTGACAGTCTTAATAAATATTGGGTTTTCTTGACTTGCTTGTAGGAAAAGCAACTGCTGACCGCAGCTGGGTTTTTCAAAAGCTTCTGTAATCACCACTGCAAGACTGCCAGAAGACTAGAGTTGTGTCCACATTTTAAGTATAATTCTCTTTCATTAATGCCTTTAGCTTAGCAAGTGAACCAGGTGCTAGGAGACCTGCTTTTATTCCAAGTTCAGGTCAGAGCTTGGAAGAGTGCCTGTGTTAGGCTGCAGTTCCCAGAGTTACCCAAGATTCTGAGAGTTGTAATTTCGCAAGGTAACTTTTCCATGCTGTGTTTTGAATATGAACTTGCAAGATCACCCAGAAAAATGGAGCCTCATGTCTGCTCTGATACTATCTAGAGAGCTCTCACTCAGTTTTTCCTATCCATTTGAATAGGCAGGGAAGTCTTGCATACCTCAGAAGAGAATAAGTGTCAGTTTCAAATGCATTCAAGGCAAGGATGGGTAAAGTGCAGGTCTTGTCTGTCCAGGATTCATAATTCCCTTTTTAAAAATAGGTTACAGAGATCCGTACCACACCAGGGAGTATATGTGTATGTTTATGTGTGGAGCAGAAGGGGGAAATGCAAAACTGTCAAAAAGTACTGTACTCAGTTAATTAAAAAACACAGGTGCTATTTTCATCATCAGCAAGTGGTTGATGGGTACATGGAAGACTGTGGAGCAGAACTCTTGAGTTTGTGTGGATGGGAGATCAGCCACTGCTGCTGTGAAATAGGAGGTGGCCTTATACTAGGTCAGACTGCCTGTCCATCTAGTCTAGTATTGGCAGCTTTGATTGGCATCTACACCTCATGTAAACAGAGTTTTCTCCCATCACTTGCTATCCAGTTTTGCTTGCTTTTAAGTATGGATATACCAGGGGTTAAATCCTACATATAGGGTGTAGGTGGCACTTCATTTAAAGGGTAGAGACAAGTTGGAGTCAATTCAAAGACAAGCAACAAGGATAATAAGAGGAATAGAGAGCAAAACCTATGAAGAAAGGTTAAATATGCTGGGCAAGTGCAGCCAGATGAAGAGAAGACTTAGGGGTGAGATGACTGCACTGTTTAAATACCTCCAGGGCTGTCACAGAGAGGAGAGGGCAGGCCTGTTTTCTCCTACCTGAGAAGGTAGGACCAGGTTAGAGGAAGGTGGATTTTGATTGGACATTAGAATGAACTTCTACATGGCAAGAGCAGTTTGGCAATGGACCCAATCACCTAGAGAGGTGGTGAGCTGAATGTCTTCAAAAAGAGGCTGGAAAGCTACCTATTGAAGATGTTTTAGCTGAAGCTCATGTATTGAGCAGAGGAATGAACTTGATGGCCCATGAAACCCATTCTAACTCTATGATTCTATCCAAACAACAGCAACAACAACCCATTTTTCAAAATCAGAAGCAAGCTTGTGGTCACTTCCTCTTTTCTCTGTTTGTAACATTTTTGGCAATCCATGTGTCTCCGAGGGCAGGGTCCCATGACAAAAAAGTGGCCTTTCAGGCACACAGGAGTTGCCCGTGCCTGATTTAAGGGAAGAAAGAAGACCAAATTCACTGCAAGGTGATTAAATAGGTTAAGCCAAATAGGAACACACAGTCCTTCAGGTGTAGCTGGTCCAATGCTGTCATCATCCCTAACCATTGGCTGTGGTGGGAAGGATTCATGAGAGAAGAACTGGAACCCAATAGTATTTGGGAGAGCCTGATGTTTCCCAGGTCTGTTATGAATGCTGATGGTTCCACACATCCAAATTGCACCTAGGACGAGAGGCAGGCAATTGACATGGCAGAGTGTGGCTCAGTGTCTTCATCTCTCACAAGGAGTGTACTTGTGTGTGTGTCTCCACATGCACAAAATGGAGTGAGCCTTTTCTCCATCACATCCTCATTGATTTCATTTTCTAGAGATAAAGGGGAACAGAAACTTTGCAAGTGTAAAACAGAATGAGTATCACAGACCTGATTTATTATGTCCTTTTTTTCATTATGTGTGAAATTGGAGGACAGAGGAAGCTATTATTATGTGCTTTCCAGTCAGCTCCAACTTACGGCAGCTCTCTCTTAGGGTTTTCTTGGACAGTTTTATTCAGAGGATATTGGCCATTGCCTTCTTTTAAATTGGAAGAATGTAGCTTGGTCAGTGGGTTTCCATGGCTGAGCCAGGATTCAACCCTGGTCTTCTTAATCCTAGTCCCAAAATTCTGACCACTGTACCACACTAGCTTTCAGAGAGGAAGTTGCCTAGTTCAGACTATATTTGTCAGCCAAGCCCACTATGTCGAGGGAAGGTGGATGATGGGACTTAGGCAGACTGCACTGAATCCTCCCTCCTATCGCTGCGCTCTGACCAACGTGGCTCAGAGGCAAGCAAAACAAACATACAGCAGAGTTGAAAACACAGCTACAAGAAGTGTGTGCAGCAGAGTGTCATATGCAGCACTGCTCTGACCCCAAAAACTACCCACTAAGAACACTAGCACACAGTGTTGTCATCCAAAAATATACCTGGAGGCTTTTTATTCTTCAGTTCCAATATATACATCTGTACAGGATTCGCAGATCCTCCAACAAAGGTTCAGCATTCCATCATTGCATCAGATTGAGGTATGCTCAAACAGAGCTCTGGCAAGAGTCAGGGAGACTGAGAAAGAACCTGTCAGAGCCTACTTCTTTATATACAGAAGGACTAGCTGATGTAACCCTAGCCACGATTTCATCACCATGGCTGATGAAACCCCTTGCCCAGGTTTCATATCACTATGACTCAGCTTTTTGGTCCCATGGGGATTACCTCATGCTTGCACAGTCATCCCCAGGTGCTTTCCACATGACACATCAAAAGTATTTTAATTGGAACAAAGGCTTTTCCAACACACTATTGGCAATTGGTCTCTGGCAGAAGGTCCTTCCTTCATCAAGTCCTTTCAACCGGAGAGACAAAGATCAAACCAGGGGGTTTATGCATGTAAAGCATAGTGAGAGAGCTTCCACATCTTCACTGCCACCTCTTCAGTTTGTCCCCTTTGTGTTTCCTCTAGGTTCCTTCAGTGCTCTTTGCCCCAAGTCACCTGATGTCTCTTCTGACCCTTGGGATTAATTCAGCTATGGTCTTGGATTGCGGCTACACGGAAAGTTTGGTGTTACCCGTATCTTTTTTGTCTTCTGTTCCCCACCACCATCATTCTTCCGTATAAGTAAGGCAGGATGAATCTATTAGTCATGAGCACTTGGCTCCCCGTACCAACCAATTAAACTGTAGCCTTGGGAGAGCATGTATTTATTCTTTGGATTTATATCATGCTTTTCCCCCAAAAAATGGAACTCAAGGTTGGTTTTAATGATAAAATATGATGAAATGAATGCAATTGAAATGTAAAACAAGTTCAAGCATAAAATATTAAAAGTACTGTTAAACATATCAACAAAAACATTGTCATTAACAGTGAGATGAGCAAGGAGGAACAGAGTTTCAATGTAGATTAAATGTAAAAAAAAAACACCTTTGCCTAACCATTGAGATGTTGTTAAGTGAATACAGGGAGAGAGAACATAAATAAAATAAAACTTTTCTTTTTATTCTTTATTGCAATCATTGAAACTCATGTTTAGGCACTCATCAGACTCATATCAGCATCTTCCGCACACTGGTTAGATGATGTTCATTTGGACCACACCCTAGGAGTTTATAAATGAAGCCAGAGGTAAATGTGCAGTGGAAATGACAAGCATCAGTTCAGTCAACATTATGATGGTTCTGTCTTTTTTACCCTTCTGGAGTGTATTTTTTGTGCATCTTTTAGTCCTGAGGTGCTAAAATCACTTCTTTATAATTAAGATATCTACTGATGATTCCAAACTGGTTGTATGTGCTATTTAGCACACTTGTTTGGCCTTCTATATTATCAGGAAATGGAAGAGGGCCTTCCCCGTGGCAGCTCCCACCCTTTGGCACTCTCTTCCATGGGAAACTAGACTGACCCCCTCCCTGCTTTCCTTTCACCAACAGGCAAATACCCTTTTCTTTAAGCAGGGTCTTATTGTAAAAGCAGGAGAGCATCTTGTTGGGATGTTTTATTTATTTTTTAACTTCTGTATGTTTTTAGAATGATTTAATATTGTTTTTGTGTGGTGGTTTGAATTGTTTTTACATTTTATTGTGCATGTTTTTAATTGACTGTTTCTGGAAGCCACTTTGGGTCCCATTCTGAATGAAAGGCAGCACACAAATGCAATAAATAAATAATATGAATAGCATCGGTAAAGCATCCTTGGATAGAATAGAAATTTATCCGTTATTTCAAAGTGACTGTATATGGTATTTAGTGCATGTGTTTGGCCTTCTGTATCATAAATAGCATCAATGAAGCATCCTTAGCTACTTGCAGATTTATGAAGGAATTCCAGTTTTGAACTGCTGGGGAGCCCTTCCTTTGGGAGGAAAAGCTATTCACAAGTAAGTTGACACCAAGAATTTTGTTAAAGCATTTGTACTATGAGAACTAATATTGGATAAATTCAGATAGAATATTTCTCTGTGTCCATGAATGCCCTTCTCCCCTGCTCCAAACCAGGCTGCAAGGTACAAGAAATAACAAGCCAATGCTCCTACAAATCTGTAATTCAGAGGACTGAAAAATGTTTCTGAACTATCCTATGGATATGCTCAAACTGTCTTGTAGCAATTCATAAAGTCTTACAAAATTCATTATATTAACCACTATGTGTTTGATAGGTATAGAAAATAGTATACTATTTAAGGAAAGAATAACTACAGTAAGTCCTCTGTATATATGGGGGATACATTCCAGGACTTACCGTGGATGGTGAAAAACATGGATACTGGCGAATGCCATTGTTTAGTGCCTCCATGTCCATGGTGACCACTTCACTTTCTTCCTCTGATTGGGCAAGTTGGCTGAGGGCTTGACTGCTGGCTTCTGTAGAGCAGCTGTGAAGGGGGCTGGACCGCCTCCCTTTTTGCCCTTGGAAATCTTCTGCCACCACCTACTGCATTAAAAAACCCCATTCTTGTGACTCTGTAGGAAGCTATTGGGGAAAAGAATTTCAAACCTAGAGTTCCCTTCCTTCCCCTACCCTCTATGGAAGAGAGGAATTCTACCTGCAAGCATAACCAGCAAAAACACATGAGAGAGAGTGAGCAAGGAGATCTTAAAGGAGAGATGCTTCATTCTAACACAGGCAATATAATGACAAAAGGTATATTATTCATAGAGGCTGCTTTCTCTAGGCATTATTTAGCAGTTGCAAAGTTACAGATAAGCTTAGATCATTTCAGCCTGAGTTTTAAAAGAACAAAAACCCCTAATGCGGCTAGCTAAGAACATTTCTATCTACTCACATTGTTGTCCAGATGCTGGGAGGATGCCGGGGAGTGGCGGGGGGGGGAAGGAACCAGGAGTTTGGGCCTATCTTCTCTCTGCCTCATGGTTCCTGAGGCCTTTTTAAAACTTTGTGACCAAAGCATCTCAAAGCTTCTCACTTTTGAACTCCTGATTGGGCAGTTGTCTCTCATGACCTCTGATGTCCTCTGTGCTGCTGACCCCCAATAAAATGTAACCTAAACCCAGCATCTTATTAACCCTTGTTTACCTGGAGAGAGGACTATCTCCTTTCAGCTCTTTTGCCTCGATAATAGAAATCCCCATTATCACAGTAGCCTCACCAAGGAGCCATGAGCAGCTGCAGCAGATGGGTGAGGAAGTGAAGTGCCTGGCCAAGGCCGTCCAGGATGAAGTGTGGCTGAGCTTGCTAACATGGGCCAGCAGGCCATCTACAAAGCCGAGGTGGTGCTGCTGGAGGGTTTGTCGAGTGTGGGTGCAGGAGGGGAAAGTCCATCTGGATGATGTAAAGTCGAAGGCTTTCGCGTCCAGAATCCATAGGTTGTAGTGGGTTTTCTGGGTTTTGAGGCTGTGTTCTATTAGTATTTTCTCCTGACGTTTCACCTGCATCTGTGGCTGGCATCTCCAGAGGGTATCAGAGGATATCCTCTGAAGATGCCAGCCACAGATGCAGGCGAAACATCAAGAGAAAATACTAATAGAACACAGCCTCAAAAACCGGAAAACCCACAATAACCTATAATCCATCTGGATGGTTAGCAAGAGCGACAGCAGCAGAGATAGTGGTCATTTTCACCCTCCGTTGCCGCCCAGCCTCTGAACAGAATGAACGGGAGTGAAAGAGGTGCCGAGCCAGCGTGGAGGGAGAGCCATGAGCATGTTGCCTCTCTTCTGCTGTGCAGGTACAGGGAGGTGAGGCTGAGGGAGACAAGAAAGAAGAAAAGACAGCAGCAAGGTGTGCAGGGGAGACTGTAGTAAACTGAGGGGAGAGGGAGGCAGAAGGGAAGCAAGGCCAGCCAGCCACTCACTGCCAAAGGGCTGGGCCAGAGGAGAGTGCGGGAGAGAGGCAGTGCAGGAGGGTGGGAGACGGACAGAAACAGAGGCAAGAGAGGAAACTGTTTGCAGACTGGAATTGTGGGGAGAGCCACCAAGGAAAGAAAGAGAAGGCAAAGAGGGAAAAACATCAGGACCATACTGCAGTACAGGTAACTGAAATCATGTCTACTGCTCACATGGATGCGAAGGACCCACTGCACACAGATTGGCCCCAGACTCTTTGAAAGACTGTATCCCCCAATATGAGCATGCCTGAGTTTTAAGACCTTTGAGGGAGGGTTTTCTCTTGGCCCCACCATCATCACTGGCCCATCTAGTGAGGATAGTGGAGAGAGCCTTGTCGGTGGCCACTCCCTCCCCTGGGAAGGTCACTTGGCACTCTTTCTGCTCTCTTTCTGCCAGCAGACAAAACCTTTCTGTTTACTCAGGTGTTTGATTATTAACTGTTACAGATAGTCTTTTAATTGGTATGTGTTGTATTTGTATGTGTATCATTAGTATTATGTTTTAACTGCTTCTTAAAACTGTTTGGAATCAGTGTTTTAATATGATGGCTTAATTGTTTTGTAACCTTTGTGCCATCCATTGTTTTAACTGTATTTTGTTTTAACTTAACCTGTGACCTGCTTTGGGTCCCATATTGGGAGAAAGATGGTATATAAATATAAAATAAATAGAACAATCATTCTTTTCTAAAACAATCTCTGTGGTTGCAATCCTTTAGAGAGCTGGAATACCAGCTGCTGGAGCAGAGCACCGTGGATACTGGAACCGCCAAAGGGCAGAGTCTTCCCTCAGTGATGGGTAATTCATTTTTTTTTTATGTGAGAGGGATGCTTCTGATTTGAACTGTTTTGAGGAAGGATGTCTTAATCCTTGCTTATTCCTTAAAAAAGGAAAGTCAGCAGGCAACCTGTCTTCATGAAAGTGAATAGAAATGTCCTTTCTGGAGCCTTATTGGACCTGAGAAGCAATGGTTTGCGGGCTTTAGCAAAGCCTCTTTGTTCTAACATTGAGCGTGTGGGTTAATTCAAGGAAGGGAGAAAAATATTCAATATACTAGATTTCGGTTCATTTAGTTCTGTATCTTTAAGATGAAAGATTAGTCTAATTTGGCAGAACATAAGTATATTTGGTCATGTTTCTTTGAATGCACAATTCCAGACATTACAAGTGTTCTGTTAGGCTGGTGTTTCACAGAAAAACTGTGTGTGTTTTAATGTTTGCATTTAAAAGCAGCACATCTCTGCCTTATCTGTACTGTTTTCTCAGCATGCTCTGCATCTGGATCCAGTCAATTGATGTTGATTTCAGATCCATTGGACAAAACTGTTCTCTGTGTTTTTAGGTTCTGTTCCAGAAGAAATTGTAGAAGACATAAAAGGTAAAGCGAATCTCTTTATATAGCTAATACCTTAGCTTTTCCCCCTCATAAATGCATTAGATGCAACAGATTGTCACACTCCAATAAAATATTTTAAGTACCTCCTTTGGTAGTGCTAGTTGAATGGCAGCAATTAATGCTGCAGTAATTCTCCAAAACCAAATGAAATTTAGTTTTTCTTCTGGGAATCTTGCAAACTAGCTCTGTAGATGTTACACACAATTAAAATAATCTCAAATTAGACTGGGCAGCCTACAAGATGCAGACATATGCACTTGAAAGCTTTGCTCCCAGCTCTTGCTTTCATCAGGTACAGATTACTTGCAGACTTGTCACTTTCGATATGTTGGGAGACCAAAGAATACTCTGACACCCATATATAATTCACAACATTCTGCAAGAGAAGATAGCATCTCCCAGATAATTGATTTCATTTACTGTAGGTTTCATGGAGGAGATTTATAAAGACTTGCACCCTGCCTAACTATCTACTTCATTTGGGGGGCTCCACATTTGTTCCTAAGGAGGGGAGCAGATCAGTGTCCACAAAAGACGCATACACTGTGATAGCCATCTTTAAATATTTGAAGCAATGTCCTGTAGAGGATGGAGCAAGCTTGCTTTCTGCTGCTCCAAAGACTATGACATGAGGTAATGAACTGATTTTACAAAAACAGGGAGATCCCACATAAACATCAAAAAGAACATCCTGACAGTAAGAGCTGTTTGACAGTGGAATAGATTGTCTCTGACTGTGGTGGCCTTTCCTTCTTTAAAAAGATGGCCATCTCTCAGGAATGCTTTCATTGTGTATTCTTTCATGGCAGAGGGTTGGACTCGATGGCTCTTGCAGCTTCTACCAACTCTGTGACTCAATGAGTCCATGAATTTGCTTCCTCAACTGAAAATAGCAGGAACTTCATAGGCACAGAATTGCACATATACACTGTAGTTCATTCACTCAGAATTAATAATTGTATCCGGAGGCTTTGCCCATCCAAGAGATTATATAAATAATAATTGATAATATTCTATAAACCCTTTTTCTTTCTTTCTTTGAAGTTCGTACTTGCTTCGTGAGTGACCTCCAGCGGGGGCTAAAAATTCAGGCAGCAAAATTCAATATGGATGGCAATGCTGAGGTATGTGAGGAATAAAGGTAAATTTCCAATTCAATAGAGGAGATTTGATTTTTTTTAAAAAATTAGATTTCTTTTATCAGTTCACTTTCTGCTGTTGATTCTATTGTAGCGTCCCACCCCACCTCCTGATGTAGATTATCCCCTGGATGGGGAGAAGATTTTGCATGTCAATGGAGCAATTAGGTGAGAAGAGTGAAAGAGTTTTGCATTATTATGGGGGCTTATGTTATTCCTCTCTCCCATTAATGTACTGGTTTGGAACAGCAGTTCTTCTAGGTGTCATCTGTGGCTCACAGTCCATCCCCCTAGATATTACTTGCTGCAAGAATAGAATACAAATACTTTGAGGCAGTTGTTCCAAGTGTTATCATCCATGAGGTTAATGCAGAACTTAAGATCATGTAATGCTTTTGAATTCATTTGGAAAGGCGGGAGGGGATGGATGATGTGCTTTAGTCTCTTGAAAAAAAAATGGTCCTTTGTTAAGTATATGGCTTACCCAAAGCCTCCTTTTGTTTCCTACCAACAGAGATTCTGTCGTCGAAATACTCTTTGAGCAGGATAATGAAGAAAAATCAGTGGCCACTTTAATCCTGGACTCACTTATGGAGGTACCACAACTAAGCTGGGTTATTGTTGCTTTTCAGGTGCCCACGTATCTCTGTTAACAACGAACTCCTTCTCCCAAGGCCCTTGCCCACTATACATTTACAGTGCTGTGATTCCACTTTAACTGAATGGCTGCACCCTGTGAAATCCTAGAATTGGCAGTTTAGGGAGGGGTATTGAGAGTTCTCAGCCAGAGAGCTCCCCTTATGCCTCCCCAGATTCCACAATTCCATAGGTTGTTGCAATGGCAGTTAAAGTGGAATCATAGTGCTATAGCTGTGTGATGTGGAAGAGCGCCCAGTTCCATCATAGCATTGACAGAGATTCAAACTCTGCAAAATAGCTGATCATCTCACCTGCTGCTTTTTGAGAGCTCACATTTCCAGAGACTCTCCAGGCCATTGCCCTTAGTGTAACTGCCCATCCTTTCCTTTGATTGCACCTCCCCCCTCCCAAAAAATAATTATTATTACCATCACTTCTTTCACTGGACCAGTGGCTGCTGATGATGAGGAAGAGATCCTCCTACATATTTACCTCCTACATCAGCTGAATGGAGTGATTTCTTGCTGCGGCTTCTATTGGGCAGCATATACTTGGTTCTCCAACCTGCTTTTGTATAAACAAGCCCAATAAGATCCAAAGATAGAAAGGGAGCAAGATAATACCTCAAATGCTAACAACCTGCCTTTTATTTTTATTTTTTTCCTGGCAAGAATAGTGTTGCCACATTGATTGTTAAACCGAGGCCACTGCCACCAGCCAAAATAATGTGATTCCACCCTCTTCCCTATACAAGGAGAATGGTAGAAGCCATGCTAGGTAAAGAATAGCATGTTCTTGGGAAAGTGAGCCCATAATAATAGGAAGCCAGTTTACTCTTTACAATCAACCCTCCACATTTACAGGCTTAACATTTGTGGATTTGATTATTTGAAGATTAGTTGTTGCCATCACTGCCCTACACCATATTTAACAGAAATGTATAATTCTTGCCTTGTATTCCTAGTCTCTCTGAAAGCCTCATGAGACTGAGAGACTGCTTGTAAGTCCCTTTAAAAATGGTCTAAGGCAGCAGCAAGTCCCACCAGGCCCTAACCCAGAACCCTGCCGCCTCAAAGGCTGAACTGGGTGACTGGCATAGTTTTTTGCATGTGCTATATGTGGTTTGAGAAGCCAGTAGATATTCATGGTTTTTCAACTTTCATGGAGGTCTTGCACCCCTAGCCCCCTCAAATATGGAGGGATGACTGTACCTGCCGATTTCTGCCTACAAGAGATATCCTGACCTGGCCTGTAAAATGGATCTTGTTGAGTTTATGGATCAAATGAAACCTTTCCCCTCCTCTCTTGCTAGTGCCCAATAGACACCAGAAAGCAGTTGGCTGAGAACTTGGTGGTCATTGGCGGCACTGCTTTGCTGCCCGGATTCCTGCACAGGCTAATGGCGGAAATCAGATACTTGGTGGAGAAGCCCAAGTACAAGGAGATATTGGGCTCCAAGACCTTCCGAGTGCACACCCCACCTGCGAAGCCCAACTGTGTGGCCTGGTTAGGAGGTTAGTCTGAAATAATTTTGGGAGGAGGGGCGGGATCCGGGGGGTGGGGAGACTGGAGTTGTGAGACATATTCGATTGGGCCTCTCATCTCCAGCCTTGAACGGTGAGTGAGAATCCTCCTTCTCAAGACTCCCTATTTAATTTCATGAATCCTAGAGATGTTCCATGTCAAGCTGTTCATGGTTTTAAACACCTTAATTTGCAATACCTAAACTTCTCTGTGTCCTAAGGAGTCTAAGTACATTGTAGGGGGAAACTGACCATTTAATGTTAATGAACAGAGTCTGTTAGTAGATAGTTTCTGCTCTGAGCAGAGTCCTGCATAAATCCTCGGAGTCTGCTGGCCACCAGCCAGTTCCCGAAGCTTATATAGAACTAGCGTATTTCCCTGGCATTGCCTGGGTTATTTTCCTTTTAAGAACTCACCAAACTGTCTTCTCCAGTACCTGTAACTTTTCCTCATATTTCCCAATGCAATCTGTATTCAGAGTTATTTACATACATGGTTTGGGTTCCTGAGGGAATACACTGTCCTCCTCCTTGCAGCTAGGCCATAGGCATAGCAACCAGCCTATTCCAGTACCTGTAACTATTCCCCATATTCCCAATCTAATCTGTATTCAGAGTTGTTAACATACAGAGGTTGGGTTCCTGAAGGAATACACTGCCCTCCTCCTTGCTGCTAGGCCTTACACTGCCCTCCTCCTTGCTGCTAGGCCTTATCTCTATAGCAACTGGCTAGAGGCCCAAGAGCTCTCTGACTGAGAATTCTAAAGGCCCTTCCCTGAACTGCCTGCCTCAAGATTACATAGAATCTTCACAGCCAGCCAATCATATGAGGTCTTCTCACCTCACTCACCCAATTGTATGAGGTTTTTGCCTGCCTGATGCAGACAAACAGACAAACCCACAGACAAACTTTGACTTTTATATAGTAGATTCTTACAAAATGATGTCGTGTCAGCAGATAAGCAACAAAAGTCCATGAAAATCTATGATATAGTCTCTCCTCCAGGTAAACAAAGAGTTAAGGATGCGTTGGTTAAATTAAGTTACATTTATTGAGGGTCAGCCTCATATTGGGAGTAACAGAAATCAAGAGAGACCATTGCCCAGTGAGGATGATGAGTTTTAGGAGAAGCACGGAAGCATCAATATGCTTCCAAGTGAGAGGTTATGAAAACACGGAGTACCACAAGGCATGGAAAGAGACAAAGAGAGTGGAACTTGGAGGCTGATGGAGAGATACAGGGATGCTGCCTGCCTCATCTTCCTTAGGGAAGCTTGGTCATAAGCTGGACCAAGGGGTCCAAGATTCCCAGATTCCCAGATTTCCATGACTATCCAAGACCCAGACCACCACTGGCGTTGTAAGTAAAATAGGAATGTTCAGCTAGGCCTGGTAGGGCTTATGTTTCTTTTTAATCTTGGCTGTTTTTGTAACTTTGTAGCTACTTCTAATTAATATCCGAAGGAAGGTGCTTTCATGTATAAGATACCTTCTTGATAATAGAAGATTGCTTGCTTGGAATAAAAACTTTCTTTTAAAGATCTCTTCTCTCCACGCTCCCTTCACATGCCTTTGCTCAGTGTGCACATATAAAGGGATCTCGTCTCCTACAGGAGGGGAAGGGAAAAATCTCTGCAGAGGCAGAAAGGTGAAAGTTAAATCTGTTAGTAACTTCCCACTAAGTTACTGAATCATGTGGGGTAAATTAGTGGGTGGTGGCAGCTAGATAATCCGAAGGGATCCCCTCTCCTACTCAAGAGCAGGAGACAGGGCCAGAGAGCCCGTTACAAAATCATACAAACTCACCAGTGTCAAGCACTATTTCCAAATGATGCATTTCACACTTGTTCTTTGTATCTCACACTGGTTTTCTGGCTAGCATCTTATCTGCAGAACACATTGAGATGTTTCATGACATGGCTCCAAATGCTTTGTGCATGGTTGGCATAACTCGAAATTTGGAAGAACTTACAACATTTAGGCCATTTCCGCACTAGAGTGTTATAGCACTATGATTCCACTTTCAACATCCTATGGAATCCTAGGGTTTGCAGTTTCGGGAGGGGCTGGCCAGCCCCTCCCGAAACTGCAAACCCCAGGATTCCATAGGATGTTGAAAGTGGAATCATAGCGCTATAACACTCTAGTGCGGAAATGGCCTTAGTCTCTAAGAAGACCTTTTCTTCAGCATGGTTCTAGCTTCCTTAGGCCCTGGGGCACACTGTACAAGATTATATGTACATTTTGAATGTATTCACTAAAAACTCTGTATGAGGTTAACTCAAAGATACATATGTATGTACGTGCCTTCAAGTCACCTGTAGATTTGTGGTGACCCCCATGAATTTCATAGAATTTTCTTGGGCAAGGAATACTACTCAGAGGTGGTTTTGCCAATTCCTTCCTCTGGAGTATAGCCTACAGGACCTGGCATTTGCTGGAAGTCTCCCATCCAAGAATTAACCAGGGATGACTCTGCTTAGTTTCCAAGCACAGATAGGCTCTGGTGGTTTTGGGATATTTAGTCCAACTTGGCTATACCAAAAGGTACTGTATTTGCCGGCGTATAAGACGCACCAGCATAAAAGACGCACCCCGTTTATATGCCGGCAAATACTATTTGCCAGCGTATAAGATGCACTGGCATATAAGACACGCCCCATTTTCAAATAGTATTTTTCAGGAAAACAAGTGAGTCTTATACACCAGCAAATAGGGTAAAGTCTTAAGGATAAGGTTGTAATTGTACATCTATTTCCTGCCACCTTCCTGTTATTTAAATGTTTCTTTGTTTGTCTCATGAATCAAAATTTGTCTTTTGTTCCACATTACAGGAGCCATTTTTGGAGCCCTCCAAGACATCCTTGGGAGTCGTTCAGTATCAAAAGAATACTACAACCAGACGGGACGCATCCCTGACTGGTGTTGCCTCAATAACCCTCCTTTGGAAATGATGTTTGATGTAGGAAAAACGCCTCCACCCTTGATGAAAAGGGCCTTTTCCACTGAGAAGTAGAATTCTGTCTGAGGCAGGAGTTTGTTTCACGTTACAGCACACCCTTCCTTGCTTCTCCTCCTGATGTTAAATGGTGATAGAGCTGAATGCAGATTGTGTCTCAGACTTGCAAGATTCAGTTCTGGATCAGTGGACGCGATGTTGGCCTCTCCTGTCCTCTTGTGTCACCCACACCAACTTTAGATGATACCCCCTTGTTATGTTTATTTATTATGTACAGTAATTACCAAACAAAGTTACAAGCCTTCAATCTTTATTATTATTTAAAGCATTTAAAACTGAAACTTCTTAGAACCTGCAACTGCGCATGGAGCTTTCTCTTCCAAACCCAGCATATTGTTTTGCTTCACATTAGTAGTTAAACATTAAAAACATTAAAAAAAACAAACTCCATAACATTGTATATGTCTCCACCCTGGAAGTCTGTTGAAAGATAGCTTTTGCTTCTGGTAAGAGTGGGATGAGTGAAAAGAAGTGTTTTCTTTAGAAAGAGTGGTTCTGGAGCCCTGGTGGCGCAGTGGTTAAATGCTGGTACTCCAGCCACAAGGTTGTGAGTTCGATCCTGCAGGGATCCCAGTTGACTCGGCCTTCCATCCTTCTGTAAGTCGGTAAAACGAGTACCCAGCTTGTTGGGGGCAATTAGCTAAATACGTGGTAAATCACTTAGGGAGTGGTTCACACTGATAAGCACTATAGAAATGTAACTGCTACTATCACCCTCCTATTCCATGCTAATTCTTCATAAGTGGAAGTAGTTGGAAGAAACAGCTGCTTGCTTCTAGAAAAGACAGCCAAGACTCAGGCAGAGAAGCACTCTTGTGTAGGTAGACAAATTATTCAAAAAGTAATTCTGCAGGAGAAGTTCTTCCAAGACGAGTGATGATTTGCACAGCCTGGAAATTAATTTGTTAAAAAATTATCCTTAAATTCAACGGCTGGAATTCAGGATGGGACTTACAGCTATGTAAGTGGACTTATGTCTGCGGAAGATAGAATTGAACTGAGCCGTTTTGCAATGTCTGCATTTGACAATGGGTTGACGTCATTTTACTAGATAGAGAAACCACCATCAAAGAGACTGATGTGCAGTGGGCACCAATATGCACAGAGGTCCATTGCGGAGCGAGGAGCAGGTCTGCTTTTCCATCTCTCAGACTGGAGATAGCAGCTCCCTTCCAAGCCTCCTGCAGCACCCTGCCACCCAACTTATACAACCCTTGCTTTCCCCTTTTAAATCCACCACCTTATTGAGTAAGGAGTAAAGCCTCTCTGGTCTTATTCAGAAAAAAAAATTAATAGTCTGTGGTAGCGTGTTTCTATAAAATTAAAACTGATGAAAAAGTATGCCGCTAAATCAGAAATTATAAAAATAGAATGTAATCTTTATTAAAATGACAAACAGGGAAAAGGTATCGGGTGCTACAAGTATATTCAGGCAAAATAGAACGTCCAAAAGTATTTAACCAGTTTCTTCAGCTTAACTCAGTATTCAGGGTCAGAGCTTCCCTACACACCCTGACCTCTGGCTCCCTTTTCTAATCTAAAGCTAAATTCCCAAGTTTAGGTCACCTTTTCTGACCGAACTCAAAATAGATTGATTTCTTCCCTGCCTCTCACTAGGCCCCTGAGAAGATAATCCCACTTATTCATACAACCTCCCATAGCTAACTGAAAAATTCTCTCTGTCTGGAAATCTCACTGCAGGAAGACCCCAAAAATGCAATTGTTTTATATAGAGCTCCTCCTCCAAAAGTTCAGCCCCTCTCATGCACCCATGGGCTGGGTTTCTCTCTTATTCAGAGCCACCTGGGATACATGACGACCAGTTGCCAGGGCTGCCCTGTCACTCAGACTGGCCATGCGCCCCCAGACTCTGCCACATCCAGCTGTATACATGTTAGGGGAGAGCTTTCCAAACTTTTCATGTTGGTGACGTGCTTTTTAGACGTGCATCTTTTCATGACACAGTAATTCAGTTTTGATAGCAAACCAGAGGTTAAACCTAACCCCTTATAAGAGAGACAGACACATACGTAAATTGTAATGGCAAAATGTATGGAGACACAACATCTCTCATGGAAACCTTCCATATTTTTAAAAAAATATATGATTTATAAATAATAACATACATTTCCAAGATTGCAGGTGGCACACCTACACACCTCTGTAGCCCCTCTGCCATGTCATTAAGTATGTGTAAATGTGTGCTGCATACTGCATATACTCAACTGTAAGTCTAGAAAATCTAGTCTGAAAATTTACTCTGGAAACCCTGGGTCGACTTATCCACAGGTCAATGCTAAGAGAAGGCCTGCCTGTGCATCATGGGGGAGAAAGAAGAGGAAACTGAGGCTGCAAAAAGGCCCTGGAGCCCGCCTCTGCCCTCCTCAAGCCAAAAAACTGAAAAATTCCAGCAGGCATTAACTGTTTGTGTTCACCCTACAGGCTGAATGGATGAAGAGGGAACTAAATTGGGGCTGCACAATGTGTAAGGGAGGCAATCAGGCATGGGACTAAGAACTATGCTCATCACGAATGGTGTGGGATATGTTTTTCCTTTGACTTATTCACAAATCATGGCAAATTCTGTAATTTTCTCCACTCAGCCATGGAAACTTACTGAGCACATCACATACTCTGAGCCCCAGAAAACGCCATGTTAGGTTACCTTAGGGCAGCGGTTCTCAACCTGTGGGTCGCGACCCCTTTGGGGGTTAAACGACCCTTTCACAGGGGTCGCCTAAGACCATCAGAAAATACGTATTTTCTATGGTCTTAGGCTCCATTCCCTCCCTGTTGGTGGTGTGCAAGCGCAAGCCATGCGCTCGCATCCTCCTGCCCCCTGTTCAGAAGGGACTGAAATCGCTCCTCTTCTTCGCTACCGGGAGAACCTCCCGTCTGACAGGCTAGCTTGGGGCGGCGGCGGCAGCACAGAGGGCAGGCCCCCTCCTAGCCACGGCCCCCACCCCACTTGCCATGGAGGGGGGTGCTGCGGAAGGGCTGTGGGGCCGCAAGGCGGCACTTTTCCGGGGGGGGGCAAGCTGCGTCCGGCGCAAAAGACAACTTTTCCCACACTGCCCCCCTCAGCAGAAACGAGAGTGAAGCAGAAGCAGAGCCCGGGGGGGTTCTCGGGGTTTTTTCCCGGGGGAGACGCGCGGCTCCTCTTTCCCTCCCTGCCCACCCCCCTCATTCCTGGCTGGCAAGGTTGCCTTTGCTGGGGGGAGGCATTGTAAATAATAAATAAATAATTTTACAGTTGGGGGTCACCACAACATGAGGAACTGTATTAAAGGGTCACGGCATTAGGAAGGTTGAGAACCACTGCCTTAGGAGCACCATAAATTGGAAACAACTTGAAGGCACACTACGATAACAACAGTATATGGTAGACTGCAATACAGAATTGTGGCCAACCATTTTAAGAAGTCATTCTCCCTTTGCCCTGTGAGGAGTGACTTAGGATGCTGGGGATGTTTAGCCTAGAGAAGAGAAAGTTAAGAGGCAACATAATAGCCATGTTTAAATATTTGAAGGGATGTCATATGGAGGATGGAGCAAGCCTGTTTTCTGCTGCTCCAGAGACTAGGACATGGAGCAATGGTTTCAAAGTCTAGGTAAAAAGATTCCATCTAAACATTAGGAAGAACTTCCTGATAGTAAGAGCAGTTCAACAGTGGAATTTACTGTCTCAGAGTGTGGTGGAGTCTCATTCTCTGGGAGTTTTTAAAGAGAGGCTGGATGGCCACCTGTCAGGAATGCTTTGATGGTATATTCCTACATGGCGGAATGGGGTCGGACTCAATGGCCCTTCTGGTCTCTCTCTATCATTCTAATTCATTAAGCAGCAATTTTTGTTATGTGACTTTGAGACAACTCTAGCTTATGGTGTTGGTCTCAGAGAGTTTTCTTGGCCACATTTCTTCACAGGGTTGACACCATTTCCTTCCCTGGAGGCTGAGAGAGTGAGACCTTTTCAAGGTCACCCAGTGACTGAAAAGGGATTTTAATGCAAGACCAACACTCTGACAACTATAACATGCTGGTTCTAAACCAGAGTTACAACACTGCTAATAAATGGTACCAATATTTTGCACTACTGTCATTTGTTACCTGGGGCGCTGGTGGTTTTTAATTAGAGTTTTTGTTTGGTTTAATGTCGCCAGTGTGTTAATGATTACTGCAAATGAATTCATTTTCCGATTAATGTTAAGGAATTCACTTTGAAGTTTCCAAGCTCTGATTATTTGCATTTTTATGGTCCAAGATGATCAGAGGAATAATGTGGGGGAAAATATGAATCACACTCCCCAAATAACAGTTATCTTCTTGTCCCTGATCTCTTAAGGCACAAAGCTCTGCCATGCCTGGAGCTGAAATTGTAGTAACAATCCTGGAGCTGAGCAGCCCTTTCCTTCTCTTACTATTTGGTTGTCACGTACAAGTGATAAACCGTGTTTCACTGAACAGGGTTTCAACAGATGAGAGTCAATGTAGTACAGAGGTTTGAGTCTTGGACCATTGCCGCACTAGATTGTTATAGCGCTATGATTCCGCTTGCAACATCCTATGGAATCCTGGGGTTTGCAGTTTCGGGAGGGGCCGAAACTGCAAACCCCAGGATGTGCAGTGGGCACCAACATTCCATAGGATGTTGCAAGTGGAATCGTAGCGCTATAACAAAACCTGGAGAGTTGCATGATTCTTCTGCCTGTGTTCAATGGAAAACAGTTCTCTACAGTGGCCATGGTAGGAGCAATGCTTATTTTCCTGAAAAATCCAATGGAATTTATTTTATCTTCTACTAGGGTTGCCTCATGTCTTTTATTATAAGAGATATCTCTTTATTTGAGGGCCAGAAATTATAAGGCTGGCAGTTGTTTGTTATTATAGGCATGCCTCCCATTTAAAGTGTGGAATGCTTTTCTTTTTATATAGACTGAACAAGATAGCAGAAAATCCTGCATTTTTGGGGAGCAAGCCCTAAAGACAGAAATGTGTGCATTGTGTTATTTATGAATGTGGACAACATCTTACAGAGAAACAGGGCTAAGTGAACTGAAATCAATACAGTCAGCCTTCCACATTTGCAAGTTTGACTTTCACAGATTTGATTATTTTCAAGTTTTTCCAACCTCTGCTCTTCCAAATCAGGCACTTGCTTTCCAGGAGGACTTTCCATCTCAGTGGCTCCAGACCATGCAAACCTTTCCAAACCTGCCTCTGGTTCTGGGACCAAGCAAGAATAGGGCCATGATGTTGACCGCCCCCTTTCCCTGACCTGGTTTGGACCCTGGCTATCTATTCTCCCCACCATACATCAGCCCCCCACCCATAGCTGCACATGCGCCCATGCACATTTGCAATTTTTCCACTTTTGCAGGGGGGACCTGTGCCCCTAACCCTAGCAAACGTGGAGAATCAACTCTACTTTCATTTGGTATTCAGAGACAGAAGACAAACTTCTTAATAGCTAATTCCTGCATGGATCTCCGTAAAAAAAATGAAACAAGCAATATTAAGCTAATGAGGAGATAAATGGATGTTGACTTAAAAAGACTCTTGACTAAAAGACAAATAATTTATACATTTATATATATCAGAGTAAATTTATATATATCAGAGTAAATTTTTAGACATTAAAACTAACATGTAAGTGAATGATAGAGAAATATGAGAATGACAAAGAAATATAAGAATTCATGCAAACTATGTATTATGCCAATCCTTCCAATTGAGAAGATTAATGTGAAGTAATTAAGATATGTTGTATGTTCTGTATATAGAGAGGTAATGTCTTAGTTTTTTCTTAGTTTTTTTTATTATTGTGTATTGTGTGCAACGTCGTAATACTATGTTGTATTAAGATGAGTTTGTGTAATGTATGCGTATTGTTATTTGTTGTTATGTTTATTTTTTTAATTTTTTATTATAAATTTTATTAAAGTACCTACATGGTCCAAAGGTTAAAAAAAATAGCTACTTCCTGCATATCATGAAGCTTGGCTGTCTTTTATTACTATTTTGAAAACCTGACAGCGCTATCTTCTATAAATTGCAAAGACTGCCTTCAAGAAACCGTAATAATAATAACTTGAATAACCCAAGTTATTCTTGAGTTCAATCCAGTTGTGAGCCCCATCCACACAGAATTATCTGAATCAATTAATGTTACATAGAATCATAGAATCACAGAAATCTAGAGTTGGAAGAGACCCCAGGGGCCATCCAGTCCAACCCCCTGCCATGCAGGAACACATATCAAAGTATTATCAACGGATGGCCATCCAGCCTCTGCTTAAAAACCTCCAAGGAAGGAGACTCCACTACACTCCGAGGCAGCAGATTCCACTGCCGGAGAGCCCTGACTGTCAGGAAGTTCTTCCTGAGGTTCAGGTGGAATCTCCTTTCCTGCAGCTTGAATCTATTGCTCCTTGTCCTGGTCTCTGGAGCAGCAGAAAACAAGCCCTCTCCCTCCTCTACGTGGCATCCCTTCAAAGATTTAAACATGGCTATCATGTCCCCTCTTAACCTTCTTTTCTGCGGACTAAATATACCCAGCTCTCTAAGTCTATCCTCATAGGGCTTCATGGCTCCCAGATCCCTCACCATTTTGGTCGCCCTCCTCTGGACTTGCTCCAGCTTGACCATGTCTTTCTTGAATTGGGGTGCCCAGAACTGGACACAGTATTCAAGATGGGGCCTCACCAAAGCAGAGTAGAGCGCTATTTGCTGAATGACTACGTTCCCAACTGATTCTACTTTAGTGGGCAGAGGCAATTTGGTCTGTTTGCAGTCTCCACTGGAAATGGATCTGAGCCCAAATATCAGCCTTTTTAGCAAAGGCACCTGGAAAGGTCTGCAGCTAAAGGAATCCTTCATTGACACAGCTGCAGCTATTTACCTGACTAACATCAGCTGGAAAGAGGATATTGGCATTCGGCATTTGGCTCTGCTTGCCTTTGGAAGGGCACTTTTCCAACTTTGGTCTTGGAGTTGCACTGGAAACAGCTGGTGGAGCCATGGATGGAGAATTCTCCCTAGAAAGTTACTTAGACCAGTGCACAAACCAGGTAAAATCAAGCATCATGAATTTAGTCCACTTTCACATACCTTGGGGGGCAGATGCTTTTCTAATTACTCCCCAGTTTACCAGGAGAAGTTGCAAAGTAGTTGCATGCTTTTTTTCTGCTGCTCTTAGTAATAAGATTGCTAATTGATCTTTAGTCCAGACCTTGTGAAAGGGACATTACTCAGAAGCAAATTGCCTAGGATTTTTTTTCCATATATTTTTATTGATGTTTCAAGAAAATAAAAATAACACAAAGAATAATTAGCAAACAATGAGGTCTGGATTAACAAAATGCAAGAAATTAAGTTAACAGACACTTTGACACAAAGGCTAAAGGGACATAGGGATGGAAAAAGAGAGAGAGAGTAGGCCCCGGTAAATCTGTTTCTCCTAAATTGGAGAAACGCCTAATATTAGGAGAAAATTTTAATTATATGGTAAGGTGTAATAAGGTCGGACGAAAAGAAATAGACTGGTATGAAGCTACTATAATGTTTTTGAAGCTATCATGATCACATAAAGGTTATGGACTAAAATGATTTATATACACAGTTTGTATAAGTTATAGAAGTAATCTAATACAAGTAAGGTCACATTAAGTATACATGTTTGATGCAGTAATATTATAGAATCATAGAATCATAGAAATGTAGAGTTGGAAGAGACCCCAGGGGCCATGCAGTCCAACCCCCTGCCATGCAGGAACACCCTCAAAGCACTCCCGACAGATGACCATCAAGCCTCTGCTTAAAAACCTCCAAGGAAGGAGACTCCACCACACTCCATGGAGGCAGCAGATTCCACTGCCGGACAGCCCTGACTGTCAGGAAGTTCTTCCTGAGGTTCAGGTGGAATCTCCTTTCCTGCAGCTTGGATCCATTGCTCCTTGTCCTGGTCTCTGGAGCAGCAGAAAACAAGCCCTCTCCCTCCTCTATGTGGCATCCCTTCAAATATTTAAACATGGCTATCATGTCCCCTCTTAACCTCCTCTTCTGCAGACTAAACATACCCAGCTCTCTAAGTCTATCCTCATAGGGCTTCATGGCTTCCAGGCCTCTCACCATTTTGGTCGCCCTCCTCTGGACTTGCTCCAGCTTGTCAATATCCTTCTTGAATTGGGGTGCCCAGAACTGGACACAGTATTCAAGATGGGGTCTCACCAAAGCAGAGTGGAGTGGTACCAGTACCTCCCTCGATCTAGACACCATACTCCTATTGATGCAGCCGAGAATTGCATTGGCTTTCTTGGCTGCCGCATCACACTGCTGACTCATGTTCAGCTTGTGGTCTATGAAGACTCCTAGATCCCTTCCACACGTACTGCTATCCAGCCACGTGTCCCCCATCCTATATTTCTGTATTCCATTTTTTCTACCTAAATGTAGGACCTTACACTTCTCTCTGTTGAATTTCATTTTGTTCACCTTGGCCCAGCTCTCCAACCTATCCAGGTCATTCTGAATTTTGATCCTGTCCTCTGCAAATCATCTGCAAATTTGATGAGCATGCCCTCTATTCCTTCATCCAAGTTGTTGATAAAAATATTGAACAGCACTGGGCCCAGGACAGAACCCTGTGGCATCCCACTAGTCACTTCTGAGTATCAGGGATAAGTATTCGTAAGGACTTGAGGACATGGTTTTTAAAACGGAACAAGAATATTTATTTGCTCTGAAATAGGTTACAAGGAAGGACAAGGTAAAACATTGGATAGGATACTAGATTGCCGATGATTTTGCTGTAAAGATTATATAGTTACATTATTTCTACTGTACTTCTTGTTATAGATCATTGATTTATTAATTGGAAAACAGATTCACAGACTCACAATTACAGTCAAGGAAATATATATTCAAAGAAAAAGAAAAGGAACCCACACTGAAATGCAACACACTAAATTTAAAAACACTGAAAGCTAACCAACTAAAATACTAAATTACTGAAACACAAAAGGGCTCTGAGCTCTGCAAACCAAACTGTAAAGAAAAAGAAAAATGGGAAAAGAAAAAATATGTTACTCTACTGCTACCGATCCAAGTAAGCAATCTTGCTAGAATTACTAGTGACCCTAGCCACAAATTATTGCATTCTTAGATTTTAAAAAAAAATTATTGAAAGTTTGTCTCGAAAATAACCCCCCCACACACACACACACTTCCATGCTTAAATCTTCCAGTTGAAATTCCTTATTTCCATTCCATTGCAAACATAATTTCCATCTTACAGGGAGAACAGTTGCATTATTTCTTCTTTGATTTCTTATACATTTATATCCTTACCCAATCCAAAACTCTTTTCCATTCTTTCTCAAAGTTCCGGATAGATTTTTTTTTTTAAAGTCTTTATTAGTTAAAAATACACAGAAACAAAACAAGACAGAAAAAGAAGGGGAAAAAAACAAAATGCAAAAGAAAAAACCGTTACAATAGCTTTATGATAATATTAACATAGCATTCTAGCTATATATCAATTTCTTACTTACATGTATACACATATTAGAATTGCATTTTAACATCATTACTTCCCCCTACGACTTCTAGAACAAGTTAAATATCTATCTATTTCAATTATGGTCGTATAATCTTTTATTATCACTATTCCTGAGTGTTTTCAAAAATCAGTCTTCACCATCTTAATATCTTTCCATAAATTCCTGTAGTATTGTGTAGTATTGTGCTATCCCATTGTTCCATAAATTTCTCTTTTTTCTCTCCTCTTACTATATATGTTAATCTATGTTCTGGAAAGATTTATTCTTCAAAGAAAATGCCAACTTTTCTATCTCTATCATATCCAGGACTTTTAACTTCCATTCTTCTATTTCAATATGTTTCTTTTCTTTCCAGTGAAATGAAATGAAATCGGAGCTTTATTTGTTAAATATGCTAGGGCAGTAAAAGGGAAATAAGAAGTCATCAGAAGATATTATTATATCTAATAACTGTGGCAAGGTTGCCTATTTCTATGCAACTTTTTACCGAAGCCTTTGGGAATTCAGCTTACAAATTCTTTGGATTTTGTCATGTACCCCCTTCCAAAAAATGTTTTGCTATCTTACATGTCTACCACATATGAAAAAAAGACCCCTTCTTTTCATCACACTTCCAACAATTTGAATTCCCGTTTTTGGTTATTTTTTGTAAATTGCATTGTTAGATTAATTGTATTTCTAATTATAACAACTGTAGATGATTGGGGTGGGGCTGAGAGAAAATGGGTTGTTTCATACTTTTACCTATTTTACCAACAGTCAGAAATGAGATTGGAATTGCAGGTTCCTGCTCTACAGGCTACCTTTGCACTGCACTGGCCCTCATTGGTACTCCTCATGTTTCCAAGTGTATTCCCTATATACACCTGCCTAGGATCCAAAGTTTGCAGGATGAGCCTCCCCATCTCCCACCAGTAAAGACAATATGCAGTGGCACGACCTGGCCTTCTTAGGTGTGGCACCCTGGTTGTGGAATGCCCTCCTCTCAAAAATCTGATTGGTTACCAACGTTGATAGCCATGCTTAAATATTTGAAGGGACGCCATGTAGAGGAGGGAGCGGGCTTGTTTTCTGCTGCTCCAGAGACCAGGACAAGGAGCAATGGATTCAAGTTGCAGGAAAGGAGATTCCACCTGAACCTCAGAAGAACTTCCTGATGGTCAGGGCTGTCCGGCAGTGGAATCTGCTGCCTCCATGAAGTGTGGTGGAGTCTCCTTTTTTGGAGGTTTTTAAGCAGAGGCTGGATGGCCATCTGTAGGAATTTGCTCTGATGTGGGTTCCTGCATGGCAGGGGTTTGGACTGGATGGCCCCTGGGGTCTCTTCCAACTGTAATTCTATGAAATAAGCTGAGGACAAAGTGGGAGGAGGAGAGAAAACTGGGAAGTTTTAAAAGCAGCAGAAAAAGTGGGACAACAGAGGATTAATCAGGTCCACTCTTGCCAAATTAGGACAGTTGGATGGTGTGAAATCCATGGTGTCACTTTAGGAGTTCAAAACTTGGTTAGTACAAACAGTGGTGCTTAGTAGTGCAGTAGTTTGAGTGTTGGGCTACAACCCTTGAGAACCGGGGCTATTTCTGCACTGGACTGTTACAGCACTACGATTCCACTTGCAACATCCTATGGAAACCTGGGCTGGCCCCTCCCGAAACTGCAAACCCCAGGATTCCAGAGGATGTTGAAAGTG
The DNA here is from genome assembly GCA_948474755.1 of Ctenosaura bakeri. Classification (NCBI taxonomy): domain Eukaryota; kingdom Metazoa; phylum Chordata; class Lepidosauria; order Squamata; family Iguanidae; genus Ctenosaura; species Ctenosaura bakeri. The sequence goes on from CAOLHI010000470.1 coordinate 37,509, forward strand.
AATCATCGCGCTATAACAGGCTAGTGCGGAAATGGCCAGAGTTCGATTCCCCATTAGGCCAAGGATACCCACTAGGTCATCTTGGGCAGGGTGACATACTCTCAGCCCCAGAAGACCCCATGATAGGCTCGCCATAAGTCAGAAAGGAAGACGACAACAAATTTTGAAGGACCCAAAGTGAATTACAATTAATTTGCTTTTTCTTACAGGATGACCTTCCACCAACTAGCCCCCAAGGATTCACTTCCCTGAGCCCCTTCGTAACCCATCTGCCTGCCACCCCATCTCTGGATGTATCATTTAGTCCTCAGCCTGATGAAATCAAAGATTTCTCTTCCGTGGATCTCAGCTTCCTACCGGACGACTTGGACCGGGATAACAAAGAGGACAGCAGACTGCTGAGAGATCCACACGGGACTCAGCCAGGAATACAAGCGGATGGGGTGGCCTTGGACGGCAGCCATCTGTCTCAACCGAGGGATGACAACACACCTCATCCCCTGTCTGACTCAGCGAGGGCCTGCCTCCCCATGACCCCAATGACTCCTATGACCCCGGTGACTCCCACCTCCGAAAGTTCTGGCATCGTCCCACAGTTACAGTGAGTCCATCCTAAGTCTGGTTGTTTCAAAATACTGCAAAGTTTAGCCTTAAGCCTGTTTCAGTGGGACATTCTCCCAAGTCTTTTCATTTCCTGGAGGGGTGGTGGCACTTCGACTGTTATGTTATGGGAAATAGAGCAGATAGAAGCCAGGGAACAATGTCTCTTTCGGGTTTTTTTCTTCTTTTTTAATAATTTTATTAATTTTCCAAAAAAGAAATAATAAATAAAAACAAATATGTACATCTTTTAGTAATACAACATAGAATCATAGAATCATAGAAATGTAGAGTGGGAGGAGACCCCAGGGGCCATCCAGTCCAACCCCATTCTGCCATGCAGGAACACCCTCAAAGCACTCCCGACAGATGGTCATCCAGCCTCTGCTTAAAAACCTCCAAGGAAGGAGCCTCCACTACACTCCATGGAGGCAGCAGATTCCACTGCCGGACAGCCCTGAACATCAGGAAGTTCTTCCTGAGGTTCAGGTGGAATCTCCTTTCCTGCAGCTTGGATCCATTGCTCCTTGTCCTGGTCTCTGGAGCAGCAGAAAACAAGCCCCCTCCTTCCTCTACGTGGCATCCCTTCAAATATTTAAACATGGCTTTAAACATATTTAATTTAAACATATAGTGGTAATATCTTATTAGAACAATTTCACATATTTACAATATTTCTTCCTAGCTTTTTTTTTGTAAGAGCTAATAAATACTATTATTCGTTTTATAATGCTAACCCTCTATTTGTCATCAATTACCTCTTATATATTGATCCAGCATTCCATTTATCTTGTCAATTAACTGTATTCTTACATCTTATCATTATGCTCCTAAATTAATCTAACTCTAGTTTTTAATTTACATTAGAAATATTTACTTTTATTATATTTATTTGCTTGTTTGATGTTTGCTTTTTGTCATTTTGTTTTTCTTATTTCTTTTATGTAGATAAGATAGCTTATCTTACTCTCTGGTTCAGAAAATAAGAGTTTACCGGAACCCAGGCTTTCGCAATCTTCTCATCAGTTTGCCCTCTAAGTCTCTGTGTTAAGTTATCTGCTAACCTAATTTCGTATAAGCTTTGTGTCCATTGCAATGTCTCTTTCAGTAAGGCCCTTTTCACATGCGGGCGGGGAAACGGGCAGCTCCACGCGGAAACGGGGCTTACCTTTATTCCGTCGCCGCGTGGAGCAGCCCGTTTCGCCGCTCCACACTCGGCGGCATCCGCTGCATCCGGCAGCACCCAAAATGGCGGCTTCTGACTGACAGAAGCTCTCCGCCAGTAGGAGAAGCTCGCCAGCCGGAAATCCTGCCCCCGCACAATCTGCAGGCACGCCCTTGCGCACGCCTGCAGATCTATACCGGCGCTACGATGGGGCTGGATGGGGCTGCACGCCCCACGCCTTTTAAAACCCAAAAAGCAAGTGGTTTTCCAAAAGCGTGGGCAGCGCCTCTTCTGGTCGCCCCTATGTGGATTGGGGTGTGGATTTACTCTAAAGTAATCCACCCCAATCCACGTTACGCTGTAGATGACCTCCGCAGAGGTTGCTCTACACCGTTTTTTAGCCCCATGTGAAAAGGGCCTAAGAAGGTAAGAGCCAAGCTGCGCATAACGATGAGAGCCAAGCTGCGCGCAGTGATGTAGAGCATGGCTGGGCAACTGCTGATAGTTTGTGGACTGTTAAACCAGACTTAGAAATGAAAAAAGAGAAAACCCAGAAATTGCTAAAAGTCCACTCCCAGTTTGGTTTTTCACTTTGGGGCATTCATGAATTGGGGTTGTGCCTCGGGAACCCAAAACTGCTGTTCCTTGAAAGCCTCCAGAAAAGGATGTTGGGGACCTCCATGGCACACTTTGGGGGCTGGAGGCAGCCTTTGGGCCCCACTTGCCCCATCCCTGGGGTACACCCATGTAGAAATTTGATTACTGTGGGAAGAGTAGGTGGAAGTACTATTTAAGAGAGAGATAGAAAGGAGAAAGAGGGCCATGAACTTTTGAGTGTAGTGGTTTGAACGTTGGGCTAGGACACTGGGAGGCCAGCATTTGAACCCCTATTCAGTCATGGAAACCTACCGGGTGACCTTGGGCAAGTCGCACTCTCTCAGCCTCAGAGGAAGGCAAAGGCAAACCTCTCTGAACAAATTCTGCCAAGAAAACCACTGTGATAGGTTCACCTGTACATCAGAAATGACCTGAAGGCACCCAACAACAAAGAGCGGAGGGACAACCTGTTACCTTGTATTGTGGGGGTCCCGGGAGGGATGCCCAAATAACCAAATAAAATGCAAGATGGGGAAATTAGACTTGAGCACTCTTTCAGGCTAACAAGAGGCAGGATAACTTTAGCTGGGATCTTTTAACCCTATGTCTACAGCGTCAGGTCAGAAGAGCAGTCAGACAAGGTTTTAAAGTAGTGAAAAAAATGATAGTTTTATTAAAAGACAAACAACAGAAAAGACACCACAAGCACACAGCTAACTAGGAAATTAGAAATAAGAGTTTTCGGGGGAATGGGTGATATGACACCTTTTCTCGTAGTCCTGGAGAAAAACAGAGAGTTGCAGGGAAGAAAGCTCAGCGCGGTTCACTGAGGGGGCGACTCGCTAGACAAACCGACAACAAGGCAGGATAGCAGTCCGGAGTGTTCTGAGGTGGGCTCGGAATCGGGGACTTTTTATAGGGTGGATGGTGCCTACAGGCCATGCCATGCTCGGTGAGAACAAAGGAACTTTGAGCGGGACAAAAGCGTCGGAAAAGGTCAGGTTTTACATGATGGGCTTAGCGCTGGATAACAATAGTATGGCCAGTATGCAAATGGCTCAACATAAAGAAAGCGCTGGCTCTCGGCCGTGCGTCTTTGTGTAGAGTCGCGCTTACGCAAGGTGTGTCTGCAAGAAATGGTCCCTGAAGCAACGGAGTGGCATTAATCTGCCTGCCTAAGTGGGAATTGGAATGCCCAACCATTAACGTCCGCGCCTGTTTACGCGCTTGTCCGGTGGCCTCGCAAACACGTGGAGTAGGGTGGCAGAGAAAGGTCAAGCAAAGGCCAAATTATTTGATATCAAAAGATATCTGGTGCTATCACCGGGCATGTCAGAACCATGGTAACAAACCCTGCCACTTATTTGAAAAGCAAATTGCTGTCCTGGTGATAGAGTAGCTTGAGAATGATGAGACTTAGGCCATTTCCGCACAGGGCAAGGGAATCGCCCCATGCCGCTACTTATTGGACTTCTTGGCTCCCTGGTCCAGTCCGCGCTGCTCCGGAGCAGCGCGTGCTCGTCGCTTCTCACTGCTCTGGGGACAAAAATGGCAGCTTCGAGTTCGAGGGTCTCGACCAACCGCTGAAGCTCACCAGCCTAAAGCCCGCTCCCGGCAGATCGCAGGCTCACACTGGTGCGAGCCTGCAAATCTGCACCGGAGAGCGGACATGGAATGGCGTGCTCCGGGCTTTTGAAAGACCTGTTTTAAGCAATCTTTCAAAAGCACGCTTGATGACCACCTGGGGTCGTTCCAGAGCGGGCTGAGGTGCGGATCTACGTTAAGTAGGTTCGACCCAGTCCGCTCCCAGGTGCAGACGTCCTCCCCGGAGGATGCTCTGTGCCGTTTCTATTAGCCTGTGCAGAAATGGCCTTAGAGTACCATAGAATAGTACAGTGGTTCTCAACCTTCCTAATGCCGCGACCCTTTAATACAGTTCCTCATGTTGTGGTGACCCCCAACCATAAAATTATTTATTTATTATTTACAATGCCTCCCCCCCCCCCCGGCAAAGGCCGCCTCGCCGGCCAGGAACAGGGGGAGCAGGGAGGGAAAGAGGAGCTGTGCGTCTCCCCCGGGAAAAAACTCCGAGAACCCCCCAGGCTCTGCTTCTGCTTCGCTCTCATTTCTGCTGTGGGGGGGGCAGTGTGGGAAAAGTTTCCAGAGTGTCGACCCTGGCCGGGGGTGGGGAGGAATCCCAGCGCCTTTGTCTTTTGTGCTGGGTGCAGCTCGCCCCCTCGGAAAAGCGCCGCCTTGCAGCCCCCTGGCCCTTCCGCAGCGCCCCCTTCTGTGGCAAGTGGGACAGGGGCTGTGGCGAGGAGGGGGCTTGCCCCCATGCTGCCGCCGCCCCCCAAGCTGGCCCATCAGATGGGAGGTTCTCCCGGTAGCGGAGAAGAGGAGCGATTTCAGTCCCTTCTGAACAGGCGGCAGGAGGACACGAGTGCGTGGCTCGTGCTTGCGCACCACCACTCTTGCTGTGGTGACACTGTGGCCGTACGCACTCCAGCCAAAGAGGGCAGGAGGACGCGAGCGCATGGCTCACGCTTGCGCACCACCACTGAGGAGGGAATGGGGCCTAAGACCATCGGAAATACATATTTTCCGATGGTCTTAGGCGACCCCTGTGAAAGGGTCGTTCGACCCCCAAAGGGGTCGCGACCCACAGGTTGAGAACCACTGGAACAGTACAAAGGAGTCAGTTAACCAGGCTTCTGCAGAATTTCCCCCCAGTGGCCTTTGAGTTACTAGCTGGTTGGAGTGAGGGATTTAAGGTACCAGACTTGAGAAGCAGCAGCTTAACCTGGGAGACATATAGGCACAGAGGACAGAATGTATATTAGTTATAACAAAGGAGACAGTGTAGCAGAACAGAGATAGAGACCCACGGTTTAGGAAAATTGTTTATTGTCCCAGTGGGATCATTCCCAAAAGACTGAGCCCCGCCCCTTCATATTCACAGCAACTTATACATTTCCAGTGCAAAACATCACATGTTCAAGAGGGAAACTGATGTGTTCCCACCAGTGTCTACAAAATGTTGCAAATCTTCTGTAGCGCTGCCAAAAGCTAGCACATCAAACTAAACCGATAACATTCCATTATACAAGGTTTCTTTGTCTTTCCTTCAAACACAGAGGGACTTCAATTGCAGAGGAAATTAACTGCTTTTCCCTCACACCCAGAGGTCATCTAGACTGACCCGAAACTGCACGTCCACCATAACAGCAGTGCTGGACTCCCAGAGTGCAGAATGTAAGCAGGCTCCACTTTAGATAAATAACAGATAGGTGCTAAGTGACTGATTTGTTGGGGGGCTGCTATGTGACGGTGCCAAAGTACATGCACCGATACCTGAAGCCGACCAGATTTACGTGGAAGAGATGTCACTTAGTATGCTAATTCGTTATCTTATGGACAAGTATAACTGTGTGTACCTTCCTTTTTTCTGGCACGTCTGATTTGTGGAAATCTCCCCTGGACGTCTATCTTTCTTTTGGCCCCGGTTGAATAAAAGATTAATTTTTATTTTGAATCTCCCGCTGGTGTGTAACTTATTGGCTTTGTTGCACTCCAGGGAAAACCTGCCCATTGTCACTATCATTGGGAGCATTTTTTTTTCTGGTATAGCCACACTGCACTGTTATAACAGTTTCATTCCACTTGAATTGCCATGGCTCCAGCCTAGGGACTCCTGGGCCCTTTTCACACTACACAATTATAGCCCTGTGATTCCACTTTAACTGCCATGGTTTCATCCTATGAAATCTTAGGGCCTTTTTGCACTACACTGTAATAGTGCTGTGGTGGAGACAGTTCCGGGTCAGTCTAGATGACCTCTGGGTGTGAGGGAAAAGCAGTTAATTTCCTCTGCATTTGAAGTCTCTCTGTGTTTGAAGGAAAGACAAAGAAACTTTGTATAATGGAATGTTATCGATTTGGCTTGACATGCTAGCCCTTGGCTGTGCTACAGAAGATTTGCAACATTTGTAGACACTGATGGGAACTTATGTACAACAGGTCTGCTTTCTTTCTTGAGCATGTGATGATTGCACTGGAAATGTATAAATTGCTGTGAATATGAAGAGGCGGGGCTCAGTCTTTTGGGAATGATCCCACTGAGACAAATAAATAATTTTCCTTAATCCGTGGGTCTCTATCTCTGTCCTGCAACAGTGCTATTATTCCATTTTCAACTTCCTATGGAATCCTGGGGTTTGCAGTTTAGGGAGGGAGATTTAGAATTCTCAGCCAGAGAGCTCCTTGGCCTCAGTAAACTACAAACCCCAGAATTCCACAGGAAGTTGAAGGTGGAATAATCGCACTATAACAGTGTAGTGCAGAAAGGCCCCTAGCATTTGCAATTTAGAGAGGCCTTCTAAATTCTCAGCCAGAGAGCTCTAGTGCCTCCCCAGACTACAGACCCCGGGATTCCCCGGAATGCAGTTAAAACGGGATCACGGTGCTATTGCTGTGTAGTGTGAAAGGGCCCCAGGATATGTAATTTCATGAGATACTTAGAATTTTCTTCCGGAGAGTTCTAACACTTTATTTGTTGAAGAACAGAGATAGAGACCCACGGATTAAGGAAAATTGTTTATTTGTCTCAGTGGGATCATTCCCAACAGACTGAGCCCCGCCTCTTCATATTCACAGCAATTTATACATTTCCAATGCAATCATCACATGTTCAAGAAAGGAAACTGATGTGTACAAAGGTTCCCACCATTCTCTAGCGTAACCTTACAAATGTTGCAAATCTTCTGTAGCGCAGCCAAGGGCTAGCGCATCAAGCCATACCAATACCATTCCATTATACAAAGTTTCTTTGTATTTCCTTCAAACACAGAGGGACTTCAACTGCAGAGGAAATTAACTGTTTTCCCCTGATACCCAGAGGTCATCTAGACTGACCCAAAACTGTCTCCACCACATATTTCAAGGGATTTCACTGGAGAATTCCGAGAACCTCAAGAAATTACAAATCCAAAGAATCCTTGGGAGGGAACTGTGGCACTTAAAGTGATATCAAACTTGTACAGTGAAATTGTGCAGTGTGGATACAGAGCGAGGCGAATCCGATGTGTCCTAAGCTTATTCTGATATTCCTGAAACTTCTGCAAATGCATGTGGGATCCTTCCCCTGCCCCATTTCTACCTGGCAGTGAGAAGGAAGGGAATGTAAATTTCTCCTTTCTTAAAGCACCAACAAACTGCACATTCTCCAACTGTCCCAATTTGTCAGGGACAGTCTCAGCGAATCCCCCGTCATTCCACTTTTTCAATTGCTTTTAAATGTTCCAGTTTCTTGTTCCTGCTTCCACTTTCCCTCCTTGTCCCCTTTGTAAGCATCAATTACAGTTCTTCAGAATGTCATTCAAATAACGAAGACCAAGGCCATTGCTGCCCTGCATTGTGATAGCGCTATTATTCCACTTTCAACCTCCTATGGAATCCAGGGATTTGTAGTTTCCTGAGGCCAAAGAGCTCTCTGGCTGCGAATTCTAAATCCTTCTTCCTAAACTGCAAACCCCAGGATTGCACAGGATGTTGAAAGTGGAATAATAACACTAGAACAGTGTAGTGTGGAAAGGCCCCAAGTCTAACAAAAGAGAAAGCGATATCCTCAAACTGTCCTCATTCATTCTCTGCTATCCCATTTTTTCCCTGCAGCTTTAAAAATGCCCCCGTTTTTCTCTCCTCCGCTCCCGGTTGCCCGTTTGGTCCTCAGCTGACTCCATCCCCTGCAGATTGAGTTCAATGTGCAAAAGGAGTTTGCACTCAGTTAACTTCCCAGGGGGAGAGGAGAGGAGGGAACAGAATCTTCCCTGAATGCTCAGACAGAAGTCAAGGGCTGTGGCCTCTTCTAGCTTGTCTGTTCTTTCTCATTCACAACTTTTGCCATTTTGACTGTGCTGTGGTGATGATGATGATGATGATGATGATGATGATGATGATAATAATAATAATAATAATAATAATAATAATAATTTTATATCCCGCCTCTCCCAATGGATTGAGGCAGCATTACAACAGTATATAAATACATTAAAAACACTAAAATGTAACCCATCCTCCCCACCCACCAACCCTTCTAACCCCCTAAAATACATTTACTATTAAAAACAAATTAAAAACAAAATTAAAAACAAGAGGACAGTTGATGAGAGGTGGTGGAACACTAGTCTGGGAAGGCCTGTCGGAAGAGAACAGTCTTGACCGCTTTTTTAAAGCAGTCAGGACTGGTAATGTGCCGGGTCTCCCCCGGCAGGTCATTCCATAGTTTGGGAGCGATAGAAGAGAAGGTCCTCTGGGTAACCGCAGCCAACCTGGTTCTGACTGGCTGCAGTAAATTCCTCCCAGAGGACCTTAATGTGCGGGGCGGATTGTATGGGAGAAGGTGATCCCGCAGGTAGGCTGGCCCCAAGCCATAAAGGGCTTTAAAGGTAAGAACCAACACCTTGTACTGTGCCCGGAAACTAATAGGCAGTCAGTGTAAAGACTTCAGAATAGGTGTTATGTGGTCAGTTTTAGATCTTCCGGTGACCAACCTGGCTGCCATATTCTAAACTAATTGAAGTTTCCGGACTAAGCACATCACTTTGCATATCACTTTGTCCATAAGTTCTCCCTCCGCATTTGTGGGTTTGATCTTCATGAATATCATTATTTGCGAGGTGTGCAGGTACCTTTCCCAACTCACACTCCTCCTCCCATGCCCTTGCCCAGGTGTGCTGCGCCTTCCTTTCCCACATCCACCATGCATAACAACAACCTCTGTGTGTGTGCGTGATTTTACGTTGCTTATCAACTTACAATGATTACATGGATTTCATAGGAGTTTCTTAGGCAAGGAGTACTCAAAAGTGGTTTTGCCGATTCTTTCTGAAATATAGCCTACAGTACCTGGCATTCATTGGCAGTCTCCTGTTCTAGTACTAACCAGGTCTGACCCTGCTTACCTTCCTAGATTAGGCAGGATGTGGTGCTTTTAGAGTATTTAAGCCCCCTGAGTTTCATCCAACATCAAAAGATCTTAAAGAATGTGGGACTCTAAAAAGGCCAAAGATTTTTCTAATATAAAACTAATATGTTGCAACCCATCAAACCAAAAAGGGCGAGCCACGGAACACCCCCCACAGCTTCTGCAACAAGAAAGCATTATCTGCATTTTATCACCAACATTAGGTTGCACACATGCTGTTGCAGAACTAAGATAGAGACCCACGGTTTTAGAAAAAAGATTTATTGTGCACAATGTCCCAGTGAGATACTTCTCAAAAGTCTGGGCCCCGCCTCCTTACATTCAGAGCAATTTATACATCTCCAGCACATACATCACATGGTCAAGAAAAGAAAACTGACACGTACAAATGGTTCCCACCATTCTCTGCGTAATCTTACTAATGTTGCCAAGTAAAGGAAGCTTAGCGTGGCACATTCCATCCTCTCTAACATTCTGTCTCACAGCATACCATTATATACCTTTCAAACACAGAGAGAGACTTCAACTGCAGAGAAAATCAACTGCTCCAACTGCTCTTCCCTTACACCCAGAGGTCATCTAGACTGACCCACTTTAATGTCTTCCCCCGCATTCCCTTGCCTTTCGCCAGGGCATGGAGAATGTGCACCAGGACAAATGTTACCTCACTGGTAAACCCTGTCCCGGGTTCTACAATTTTGGTATTAAAATATGATTCAATGTGCCTGAGAGGTATGAGCACACAGGCAGCAACGGTTGAACAATCAAGAACCAGGTCAGGCCAGTAAAATCCCCAGTCACGAAGCCCCAGGAGACCTCAAGCTGTCAAACCCATAGTAAACAAAGGGTCCTCAGCCACTGAGGAGCCAACTTGAGGGGATTAGTGTGCTTTCCTCCAAGTTGAGCACTGATAGCAATAAAATCCTATCAGGCAAGGACCATCTACATAAATTCACACCACAACCCAAAGTAACTGAAGATCCTGAAACTTTGGCAACACCTTGTAATCCCATCATGCAAAAAGGAGTTGCTATTCTGGAGCTTCTTTTCTGTTGCAACACCCATTGTTCTCCCCGGGAAAGGATTAGCCCTCCAGGTACCTTTTCCCCTACAAATAGTCCCAGTTTTTGAGTGTTTCTTTGGATCACTCTTGGTCACCCCAGCAGACCGTTTCTCTGTCCGTTGAGTAATCCCCTCAGCCCTCTCCGTGCTGAGCTCCACTTCTCCGCTGTTTTTCCTGGACCAAGAACTTCTGGAAATGGTGCAGTATTACCCCAGCTACAATCCCTTCAATAGTTCTCCTATCCAGTTTCCTCTCTTTTGCTTCTTAATAGGTCTTGAGTGAGTGTGTGAGTGATTGCGTTGGTGCGTGAGACTTTTATTCAATTAAATTATTTATTAGACGACTTTGTTTGGTTTTTGGCTTGGCCTGACCCCGTAAACACTGGGTAAAAAGACCCCGCTAGGTTACCCTGCCTCTCGCATTGCTATTGCTTGTGCTCTGTTGAGTTCCCATTCCCTACCACATGGAGCACATTAAGGTGTCCCCCACGGGACCCCAGAAATCAGGGTAACACAAAAAGCAAGGGAATGAGAGAAGAGAGCCCCAGAAAGGAATAGCAGATGGAGCAGGGGAGCTATTTGCATTTTTTCACTTTCTCCTGAAACCGTCGCAAAAGTGGAGAGGCCGCTGTATACATCCTCGTTTTCATCTGTGAAACGTTGGAGGGTATCAAATGGCGATTAAATATATTACGGCCTTACCTACTGAAATGTATCTGTGTTTTACCTAATTGTTTTCCCTCTTATCTGAGATCCTTAAATATGTTCTCGATTCCTTAGGAACATAGTGGCTACGGTAAACCTTGCTTGCAAATTGGACCTCAAGAATATAGCTCTTCATGCCAGAAATGCAGAATACAACCCAAAGGTAAGCAGGGGTGGGCAGGTCTGGCAAACTGGGGGCAAATTTTCTGTTGCTGGAACCCCCAAAGGTCAGCTGGACTGCCAAAACACCAACAAGAAAAGAGAATAAAAAATTCCTTTTGGAAGCCATCCTAGGCCCAAAACAACAGCTACCACCTGAACCCTTTATGTTTCTAGATTACAAAATGTCAATTGTGTACTATCCAAGTTCTCTTCATATACCAGCTAATGCAGTTGTTTGATTTGGACTCACAAGGTTAATAATCTGGATTTTCCTGGATTGTAGAGGTTTGCTGCTGTGATCATGAGAATCAGAGAACCAAGAACAACTGCTCTTATATTCAGTTCAGGCAAAATGGTCTGCACAGGAGCAAAAAGGTAAGATGGGTTGGCATTATTATAAGCTAGGGTTGTTAGGTTGGGACAATTCTAAGCGCTCAGGTTTTGCAGTCCAAATCTGAAACCTAGGGGAAAATTGTAGTGAGGTTACAATGGCTGCCTCTTTGTGATGCCCTTAAGCATGACACATTAAGCATCAACTACAGTCCATTCAGAATGTCATTCAAATAACAGACACCAGGGCCATTTCTGCATGGGACAGTTATAGCACTATGATTCCACTTGCAACATCCTATGGAATCCTGGGGCTTGCAGTTTTGGGAGGGGCTGGCTGGCCCCTCCCAAAACTGCAAACCCCAGGATTCCATAGGATGTTGAAAGAGGAATCATAGTGCTATAACTGTCTCGTGCGGAAATGGCCCAAGACTAACAAAAGAGAAAGCAATACCCTCAAACTGTCCTGATTAATTCTCTTAAACAACACAAAACCCTCTGGGTTGTAATAAGCACACACAAAAATATATAAGCACCCCCCAGAAACAATATACGTCAAATAAGTGTATTTCCTGCTCTCCTCAAACCAAACAATGTTTTATTAAACTTTTATATGTTTAGTCTGCAGAAGAGAAGGTTAAGAGGGGACATGAGAGCCATGTTTAAATATTTGAAGGGATGCCACGTAGAGGAAGGAGAGGGCTTGTTTTCTGCTGCTCCAGAGACCAGGACAAGGAGCAATGGATTCAAGCGGCAGGAAAGGAGATTCCACCTGAACCTCAGGAAGAACTTCCTGACAGTCAGGGCTGTCCAGCAGTGGAATCTGCTGCCTCGGAGTGTGGCAGAGTCTCCTTCTTTGGAGGTTTTTAAGCAGAGGCTGGATGGCCATCTGTCGGGAGTTCTTTGAGGGTGTTCCTGCATGGCAGGGGGTTGGACTGGATGGCCCCTGGGGTCTCTTCCAACTCTACATTTCTATTATTCTATCGCATCACATAATGTATTCCCAAAAGGACTCAATTCTCCTGTGGCAGATTCTTCAAAAGACTTAAATTATAAAAATGCAATGAAAATAATCATACAACAACACCACAGAGCTTGTAGTCAAATAATCTATGGCCAATAGGACTCCAGATTCTTTCCTGTTTCATTCAGCTTGATCACGGCCAAATCAATTGGTGATCATGCACTTATGCATTATAATATCACTATAAAAACACAAAATACATTGTTAACCATTCGAAGCCTAATGTTGAAATTCCAGGCTTACCATTAATTCAGAAGGTGAAACTTACATGTAAAAAGAACCTTCAGAATTCTTCATTCATCAGATATAATATGCTTATATAGTACACCTATACAAAATAGACAGGACACAAAGTAAGTGTGAAAGTATGTTTGAAAGTGTATTCGAGGACCCAAATTGTTTTTAAGTTCCCATGCTCCAATAAATTCATCAGCCCTTACTGGTTCTTTCCAACCTCTTGGGACTTTTTCCAAGTTAGGAAAAGTTCTCAAACTAAACATCTATGTGAGTATAAAACAGCATAGTCAGCCCGATGCATTTGCAGGTTTAACTTTCACAGATTTGATTATTTGTGAGTTTTTCCAACCCCTGACCCTCCGCCTCCAGAACTTCTTTTCCAGGGGAACCTTCCCTCCTCGGCAGCTCCGATCAGGCCGTGCAGCCCTTTAAAAATCTACTCTTCCTCCTCCTCTTCCAGCTACAATCTGGCCAGCTAAGGATGGCTCACAGCCCAATTTCTCAGCACCACAAACCCTCTCCGACCGCCCCCCATACCCGAGAAAGGAGATGGGCAAGAGAGAGCACGTATAGGGCAACCATTCTCTCTCCTTCTCTCTCCTCTCCATTCTCTCTCCCCTTTCTCTCTCCTTTACCCTGACCTGGTTTGGACCCTGGGTGTCTGCCCTCCTCACCATGCCTTGGCCCCCATCCCACCGTTACCCTGCTTGCTTGGGACTTCCTTAAGGGGATTCCCAAAAGCTGTCAAAATCGTCTCTTGTGGGGAAATTAGCTCTGAGCACTGCTTTAGCCATGCAAAGAGGGTAGGGTAATTAAGATCTTTTTAACCCAATGTTTACGGGGGTCTGGCTCAGTCAGAAATCACACAAAGGGATTCAATGAATAGCTTTATTGAATAACAATAGTTTGTACTCACACACTCCCACACTCATTCAAGAGCTAATAGACTTAATGAGTGAACATAGGAAAAAATAGGATAGTATACTGCACCTCTCCTGAACTCTTCTGTTAGAGAGGCAGGGATCACAGCATTGCATCGCCTTTTTCTTCTTGCATTCCCTCCTGTGTCCCGTCCTTTCTAGCCTTAAAACATGGACTATTTGTAGGAAAAATTTACTTTGAAGGCAAATCCTTTCCCAGGGAAAGCAAACAAACAGGGCAGAAAGCAAAACATCTCCGCATTTCTCTGATATCAGAAGATCATCTAAATAGCAGGATCTTCCTCCGCTTTGAGGCTGTGGTGTGAGTTTCTGGAGATGGGTTTGATAAGGTTTATTACTTCCAGTGTCCAGCACTTTGACTCCCTTCAAGTGGACTCCTTAAAAGGTTAAAGACCATTTGTCCACCAGGGCAATAACCTGAGGTCTTCTGTTGCTACGTGATGGGGGATATTTACTGGCCTGGTCTTTTTGGATGGTAGGACTGTTGATTCCCTACATGCACATTCAAGTGACCTCTCTGGTGGGTTAGATTAATTTTATATCAAAGTTGTAAACCCCGGGACAGGGTTAGGCAAGGGGGTAACACTACACATTTTGATATTTGTGAATTTTCCACTTTTTGTGGGGGTCTTGCACCTCTAACCCTAGCAAATGTAGAGGGCTAGCTGTACTACATCTGATCTAAACTGAGTTCAATGTGCAAAAGGAGTTTACACTCAATTAACTTGCCATGGGGGAGAGAAGGGGGCACAGGATCTTGCCCTTCCCAGTTAGCTCAAGCAAAAGCAAGCTGCTGTGGCCTCTTCTAAGTTGTGCGTCCTTCCTCATTAGTAATTTTTGCCATCTGGACCACTCTCTGCTGTTGCTTTGCCACACGCCTTGGTTTCCATCTGTGAAATGCTGGAGGGTGTGAGAAAGTATATTTGAACCTAGATTTTACATAGAAGAGACAGAAGGTTAGAGGTTAGAGAGCAGTGGTACAACACAGCCTCATTAGTGAACTGTAAAGTGGAGCATCTAAATGTGCAACCAAATCACTTCTGCATGCATCCCGTGTGCAATGCACAGCCATGCACAATGGTGCCAAACATATAACTTCACTTCCTTGATTCTGAATTGAATCGAGCTGTTCAGCAATGAACAAAAATGTCCAACCATTTCCATTAGAGACCTTACATATGCATGAGACACCAGCAGGATTCTGCCCATATACAAACACACACTTTTCAAGGCAGTGCTCTCACCCACAGTGTCTTCTCCACTGTCCTGAGCATCATAAAAGTGGGTCCCAACCCTGCAATCCCTACAATGGACCTAGAAAAGAAAAGCATGGGTCTCTTCTTTCTCAAAACCTAAAGATATAGCCATGTTTAAACTTCTAGAAGCCCTGGGGAGAGAAAAACAGGTTGCCACAAAATTATGGTCAGTAGCCCCCACTAACCATCCTTTAAGTCAGGAATGAGAAGCTTCCCATTGACCATCCATTGTTTTGGATTTCAACTCCCAGAAGTACCATCTATCATGGCTAATGCCATAGGATCATGGAAAATGTAACACGCAAAACCTCTGAAAGGTCCAGGTGATTTAAGGCATCCATCAAAGAGACAGACAACCATGATTTACAAGGCAGGAGGGGCACATTTAGTGGATCTGGAAACCATTTTTCAACCTCATAAAGAAAAGAAAAAATCAAACCAAAAATCCATTTCCAGTTTCAATTTAAGGTGCTGGAAGGCATTTCATCCAAAATTGTAATTGTAGGAGTCGCAGCTGGTTTGCCTTTGGCCACAACGGGTACCACTCTACTCTGCTTTGGTTAGACCTCATCTTGAATACTGTGTCCAATTCTGGGCACCCCAATTCAAGAAGGATATTGACAAGCTGGAGCAAGTCCAGAGGAGGGCAACCAAAATGGTGAGAGGCCTGGAAGCCATGCCCTATGAGGACAGACTTAGAGAGCTGGGTATGTTTAGTTTGCAGAAGATAAGGTTAAGAGGGGACATGATAGCCATGTTTAAATATTTGAAGGGATGCCACGTAGAGGAAGGAGAGGGCTTGTCTTCTGCTGCTCCAGAGACCAGGACAAGGAGCAATGGATTCAAGCTGCAGGAAAGGAGATTCCACCTGAACCTCAGGAAGAACTTCCTGACAGTCGAGGCTGTCCGGCAGTGGAATATGCTGCCTCGGAGTGTAGTGGAGAATCTTCTTTGGAAGTTTTTAAGCAGAGGCTGGATGGCCATCTGTCGGGAGTGCTTTGAGGGTGTTCTTGCATGGCAGGGGGTTGGACTGGATGGCCCCTGGGGTCTTTTCCAACTCTACATTTCTATGATTCTATTATTCCATGACATGAATTTCTGAGTAAGGTCAGAGCCACAAAAAAATGGCCCTGAAATGTCTGCTTGCGACTTTGGTGAGTGGATTTCTTTGCTTCTCACCCTTCCTCTTAACATGCAGTGAAGAACAGTCTCGACTGGCAGCTCGGAAGTACGCTCGTGTGGTACAGAAACTTGGCTTCCCAGCGAAATTCCTGGACTTCAAAATCCAGAACATGGTGGGCAGCTGTGATGTGAAGTTCCCCATCCGGCTAGAAGGCTTAGTTTTAACTCATCAGCAGTTCAGCAGGTATGTGATGCTGTCCCCATCCTTTTGAAATAGTCTTTGGATGCTGGCAAATTTGTGAACAGAGCTTTGTAAAGTTACGGTTTTGGGGCCACAGTTCCCAGTATTGCCCAGCTAGCATGGCCACAAAATACATGGTGACCATGTTAGCTGGGGGATTCTGGGCGTTATAGCATAATAAATGTAACCTGCCAGTTATAAACAAAAATCCTAACATTGCAGGCCCTCAATATCTGCTGGGGTTTAGTTCCAAGATCTCCTGTGGATTCCAAAATCCATGGATGCTCAATTCCCCTCAGGTGCAACGATGTAGTAAAATGGCATCCCTTGTATAACATGGCAAAAGCAAAGTTTGCTTTTTGGATTTTTTTTTAAATAACTTTCAAGCCATGGTTGGTTGAATCCCTGGATACAGAATTGGCTGATAAGGAGAGCCAACTGTACAGGTATACTACAGTTAACAAAGTAGACACGCTCCTGGGCATTAGATCTTTAACAGAAAATTTGTTACCAGAAGCAGAAATAACATGGAAAGAACAGGGGCAGGTTCCCAAACCACCAAAAAAAAAAAAACCCAGTTCAACAAGTTCTAGCAAACTTTTATTCAAAACTGTTACCCTGTTTACTGGGGGTCCCGGGAGGGACACCTATATGCGCTCTCAGTTAACTAAGTTTGGGAAATTAGCTAGAGCACAAGTTAGCAATGCAAGAGGCAGGGCAACGCAGCGGAATCTTTTACCCAGCGTCTACAGGGTCAGGCTAAGCCAAGGAGCACACCAAAGTTTAAGAATAATTGAGATTTTTATTAAATACAGACAAACAGTGTATGCAACACACTCACACAAGTAACTAAGGAAATTAAAGGTTGGAGTGGTATAGAGGGATTTTGAGGGGGATTGTTGAATTGGGTGCTACGACACCTGTCCTGAAGCCCGGAAGAACAGAGAGCGATGCTTGGGTTCGATGTGGCTCAGCACGTGGAGCTGATGGGAAGCTCGCCAAGCAGAGCGGCAGCAAGGCGGTCTGGAACTCGGGAGCGATCCGAGGATGGTCTCGGAATCAGGGGTTTTTATAGAGAGAAATGTAACTGCAGGCTATTCCGTACTTGGGGAAAGCAATGAGTTTCAGGCGCGAGACAGAGCTTTGGAAAGGTCAGAATTTTTTTTATTTATTTATTAAAAAGATAAATTAATACATTACAAAAAAACAAAATCATAAGTCTATAAATTTTTTCACATTTTTAAACTAAAAAAAATTGCTTAACTTGTATATACATATCCTAATATTTATCCCTCACAATCCTTATCCTTCCTCCCTCCCCTTGTTAGATCAACTTTTTTCGATTTTATTTCTATATTGTTATCCCAAATAAAATGCACCAAAAAAAATCAAATACCATCATTGCCTCTACCTTTAGTTAGATTAGCATAGCCGTATTCTTCCCTCTTATCTTAACATTATATTATTTCAAACCATCTATTTACTATTCTTCACTCTGACAAATCTTTTCCAAAATGTTTTTTATCGACCTCAAACCGTTAGCTTTCTCTCCACTCTTTTCTCCTCTTAATCTACGAGTGAGGTCATCAAGTATGACATATTCCAGAACCTTCTGTGCCCATTCTTCCACAGATGGTGTTTCCTGAGTTTTCCAATATTTAGCGTATAGTATTCTAGCCGCAGTAATCATATATAAAATTATTGCCTCATGATTTTTGTACTTTTTGTCTACTTGGTGCAGCATATTGAGTAAAAAGATTTCAGGCGTAATTGGGATTTCTATCTGTAGTGTGTCCATCATCATTTTATGTACTTTTTTCGGAAAGGTCAGAATTTAGCATGATTGAGTTAAGTCCGAATTGACAAAGAGGTAGACAGTACGCAAACGCAGAGTGCTTGGCATTTGAGTATCCAGCTTGCCAAGTTGCCTGCTCGGGGCAGGGAGTCCTTTGTAAACAGCGTGCATACATAAGGAGGGTGTTTGCAGGGAGGTCTCCTAAAGCGGCGATCTGGCTATTTCTGGCCTGCCTGTATTGTTTTGGGATATTGCAGCGTTTAGTGGCCGAGCCTAGTTCTGTGCTTGTCCGGGGGCCTCTCAAACATGTGGAAAGGGGTGGTGGAAGAGAGCCAAATTATTGATATCAAAATGATATCTTTATGCTATCTCCAAGGAGGCCTAACCTGCAGTAACAAAACTTTTATTCAGAATGGGCCACTTGAAGACTTCCTTTAAAATTTATGCTGGGATGAGTTTTTCTTTCATCAGGCTCTATACTTTTCTTATGATTTATATTTTGGTGGCTAGACTGATAGATCTTGACTAGCTGCTTGCAGATGGAAAGTAATACAAATTTAATGTAAAAATTAAAGCAATCGAGGAGAGTGAGAAATGTAAAGTCTAGAGCAGTGGTTCTTAACTTGGGGTCTGCAGAGCCCTCAGAGGGAGCCCACAAAGCCTGATGCTGGACACCAACAGCACCCTTAAGAAAGCAGTAGCGGGGGGGTGCAGGTGCCCAAACTGCACCCCCTTTGCAAAGGCATTGGAGACAGTGGTGTGGGACCCAGTGGGATATAAGGCCCCGCTTTGGGGGTCCCCAATACCAGTATGGTTTGGATGGGCACCATACCTAATTGGCATGATATGTAATTGGCAACACATTTTATTGACTCTGATATCAAATCCAAGCCTGAGAGGTGACAGAGAGGTCAAACCAAGCAAGGGAAAGAATTTGACTGTAAATGTGAGAAGCATAGGTCAACTCCAAAATTCCTCCAGGTAAGACTGAGTCACTTGTCAGGCGAATACACACCATTCTTGTGGATAATAGGCTTAAATAGAAGCTGGACTTTTCCAGGGAATCCAACTGTGAGGAGCCCACCAGGACACTGACTGAGAGATATCCCTCCCTTGTACACCTGGATTCTTTCCTCTGTCCTCACAGCACCCACAATAGACAGCTATTACAACATCCATCATGTCTTTGTCAATCAAGCACTAAGCCCATCAACAGGCGAAAGACCCATTGTCCACAACAGGTTCCCTTTGTCTTGCATCTGGAACCTTCACGGCCACAAGCCATTTTCAGGGTGCAAATACCCCTGATTTCAGGATGCCCAGGGCAGTCTCTCAAAGGTCTACCCATCACTCTGTCTGTCTGGCTCCTGAATGAGGACTGCCCTTAGGTCCGACTTAAGCCAAAATACATTTCTGCCTTCACTACTCTTCTGGATTGGTAATTATAAATCCCCCCAAACCCCTCAGCCTCTCTATAATTTTTCCTCCCTTTCTCTTTCAGCTAGCTCTTGTGTGAATGTGTGACTGTGTGTATCTTATGTGCATGCATGAGTGAATTCCCCTCAATAAAATCACTTATTAGACAATTGTGCTTGGTTTTTGGCTTGGCCTGACCCCATAAACATTGGGTAAAAAGATCTCACTAGGTTGCCCTGCCTCTCCCATTGCTATTGCTTGTGCTCTGTCTAGTTTCCATTCCCCATCATGTGGAGCACATTGAGGTGTCCCCCAAGGGACCCCAGAAACCAGGGTAACAGAGACCGGTGGTGATGCCCTGCAGAGCACTTGCTCCAATCCACCAATTTAGAGAGCAAAAATTGAAGGCTAGTTTGATGGCCAGGCTGACCGCCTACCTTACTTTTTAACCAAAGTGGCTAGATTTATGGCAGAACAGGAACTCATGTTCCCAATAGTGAACAAGGTGAACCTCTCATTGTTTTTTTTGGGGTGGGGGGGCAAGATTTGTTCAGAGAGGGGCTGTCTTTGCCTTCCTTTGAGACTGAGAGAATGTGATTTGCCCAAGTGTCTAAGCGAGGATTTCAATCCTAGTTTCCAGAAGCCGTAAATGAGCAAAATATTTGCTCATCTAAATAAATAATTTAATATCTAAATCTAAATTTAAATATTTAATTATTGAGTTAAGTCTTGCAGGGGGGTTCCTCAGCAACAAATCATATTTACAGGGGGGGCCCAGTAAATAAAAGATTAAGAACCACTGGTCTAGATCGATTAAGTTAAAACCAAATGCCAGGCAGGAAAGATATTTCAAATGGGTTGTTGTTAATTGCTGTCAAGTCAGCTTCAGCTCTTGCTGGCACTATGATTGAGAGCCTTCCAAGACGCCCTGTTGTTACCCTGTATTGTGGGGGTCCCGGGAGGGGCGCCCAAATAACCAAATAAAAACACCAGATGGGGAAATTAACTTGAGCACTCTCGTAAGCTAGCGAGAGGCAGGATAACTTTAGCTGGGATCTTTAACCCTATGTATACAGTGTCAGGTCAGAAGAGCAGTCAGACAGTGTTTTAAAATAGTAAAAAATAATAGTTTTATTAAAGGACAAACAACAGAAAAGACACCACATGCACACAGCTAACTAGAAATCAAAAATAAGAGTTTTCGGGAGAATGGGTGATACGACACCTTTTCTCATAGTCCTGGAGAAACACGGAGGGTTGCAGGGAGGAAAGCTCAGTGCGGTTCACTGAGGGGGCGACTCGCTGGACAAACCGACAGCAAGGCAGCATGGAAGTCCAGGGCGATCTGAGCAGTCCGAGGAGGACTTGGAATGGGGGACTTTTTATAGGGTGGATTGTGCCTACAGGCCATGCCATGCTCAGTGAGAACAAAGGAAGTTTGGAGCGGGACAAAAGCTTTGGACAAGGTCAGGTTTTACATGATTAGCTTAGTGTTGGATGACAATAGTGTAGCCAGTATACAAATGGCTTAGCATTAAGAGAGTGCTGGCTCAGGGCTGAGCGTCTTTGTGTAGAGTTGCGCTCAAGCAAGGTGTGTCTGTAAGACGTGGTCCCTGAAGCAACGGAGTGGCGTTAATCTGCCTGCCTAAGTGGGGATTGGAAAGTCCAACCATTAACGGCCGCACCTATTTATGTGCCTGTCCGGTGGCCCTTGCAAATACATGGAGCAGGGTGGCAGAGAAAGGTCAAGTGAAGGCCAAATAAGTTTGATATCAAGAGATATCTAGTGCTATCACCGGCATGACAGAACCGTGGTAACACTGTTATTAACAGCCATGTTCAGGCCCTGCAAACGACGCTCTGTGACTTCCTCCACTGAGCTAATCCACCTGTAAGGCAGTCTTCATCTTTTCCTGCTGCCTTCCAGTTTAGCAAGCATTACTGTCTTTTCCAATGAGGCACGTTGCCTCGTATGTCCAAAGTATGATAGCCTTTGTTTAGTCTTTTTGGCTTCTAGGGAAGAGTTCCAGCTTGGTTTGGTCTTGAAGTTCGTATTTCAAATATCCAAAATGGAAACTGTTGTAAACTTGTCGATGAACTTTTTGTATTTTAATTCTTCAACCCTTTTGCAAATTACGTTTAAACAAACAAACAAACAAAAAATTGCAGCTATGAACCAGAACTGTTTCCTGGCCTTATCTACAGAATGGTCAAACCAAGGATTGTACTGCTTATCTTTGTATCTGGAAAAGTGGTATTAACCGGTAAGTAGCACGTTTTGCAAACTTCAAACTTGCGTCTCTTACGTGTCTCAGACATCTAAGAATCTGGGTGTTTCTCTACCTTTGAAGAGCAAAACAAAATAAAATACAGGTGTAATCTGAATCACAGAATCATAGAATTAGAAGAGACCACAATGGCCATCAAGTCCAACCCCATTCTGTCATGCAGGGACACGCACTCAAAGCACCCCCAGCAAATGGCTATCCAGCCATTAAAAGCCTCCAAAGAAGGTGACTCCATTGAGGCAGCATATTCCACTCTCAAGCAGCTCTTACTGTCAGGAAATTCTTCCTGATGTTTAGGTGAAATCTTTTCCCATAATTTGAAGCCATTGCTCCATGTCCTAGTCTCTGGAGGAGCAGAAAACAAGCTTTCTCCCTATTCAACATGACATCTCTTCAAATACATAAACATGGCTATCATGTCACCTCTTAAGCTTCTTTTCATCAGGCTAAACATACCCAGCTTCCTAAGCCTCTCCTCACAGGGCTTCATGGTTTCCAGACCCTTCACAATTTTGGTTGCCGCCCCCACAACAGAGATGTTCCAACTTGTCAATTGTTATCCTGTATTGTGGGGGTCCCGGGAGGGACGCCCAAATAACCAAATAAAAACGCAAGATGGGGAAATTAACTTGAGCACTCTCTTAAGCTAAGGAGAGGCAGGGTAACTTAGCAGGGATCTTGTAACCCAATGTCTACGGGGTCAGGTCAGAAGAGCAATCAGACAGTGTTTTAAAATAGTAAAAATAATAGCTTTATTAAAGGACAAACAACAGATAAGGCACCACATGCACACAGCTAACTAGAAATTGGAAATGAGAGTTTTTTGGGGAATGGGTAATACGACACCTTTTTTCGTAGTCCTGGAGAAAATGGAGAGTTGCAGGGAAGAAAGCTCAGTGCGGCTCCGGATAGCAGTCCGGAGTGTTCCAGGGTTGAGCGGACTCGGTTGCTGGAACTGAGGGGACGGCTTGCCAAATACAGCAGCAGCAAGGCTGGATGGAATTCAGGAGCGATCAGAGCAGTCCTCGGAATTGGGGACTTTTTATAGGGTGGATTGTGCCTACAGGCCATGCCATGCTCGGTGAAAACAAAGGAAGTTTGGAGCGGGACAATAGCATTGGGAAATGCCAGGTTTTACATGATGCGCTTAGCACTGGATGACAATAGTATAGCCAGTATGCAAATGGATTAGCATAAAGAGAGTGCTGGCTCAGGGCCGTGCACCTTTGTGTAAAGTCGCACTTAAGCAAGGTGTGTCGCAAGAGGATGGTCCCTGAAGCACCAGAGAGGCATTAATCTGCCTGCCTAAATGGGGATTGCAATGCCCAACCATTAATGGCCGCGCCTGTTTACGTGCTTGTCCAGTGGCCTTTGCAAACACATGGAGCAGGGTGGCAGAGAAAGGTCACATAAAGGCCAAATGAGTTTGATATCAAGAGATATCTGGTGCTATCACCGGCGTGACAGAACCATGGTAACACAATCTCCTTCTTGAATTGTGATGCCCAGAACTGAACACTGTTGGAAGTCTTTCCTGGGCCAGCCCCTTTAAAAAGACTGTGTGGTTTGGTGTGGTTATGGTAAAAATATGTCTGCCTTTTTGATAGAAGAGATGATAATAGGATAACACAAGCTTGTCGTGTTTTCTCAGAAATAGACCTAAGTCATGCACAGAGTTCAATGGGGCTTGCTGCTAATTCAGTAAGGCAGCTAGGAACACCTTTTTGTAACTTGTGGATGTTATAGTACAAAAAGATGCTGGCTAAGATCCTGCATTAGGGGCTATGGTGTGTAACTTTACACAATGTTGGAGCTACATCACTGACACGGTCCACAACCTTGCCACTGAATTGCAACAATGCACAATTGGACACTGTGAAAGATGTCCCGTAGTGCTACAGGGTTTCCATTGCACACTGGGACACATGTACAATAGCCATGCTGCTGGCTTCACTTACCAAATGGTCCCTACTAAAAACCTGGAATGTAACTTCTGTACACTGCAATTGTCTACCTGGTATGTACCTTATTTGCTGGCGTATAAGACTCACTTTTTTTCCTGAAAAATACTGTTTGAAAATGAGGTGCATCTTATACGCCAGTGCATCTTATATGCCAGCAAATAGTATTTCCCAGCATATAAATGGGGTACGTCTTATATGCCAGTGCATCTTATATGCTGGTAAATACAGTATACCGAAAATATATACATATGCATAGGAACACTGAATATATACATATTCTGTATATAGGTATTTATTCTTTCTTTATATCCTGTAGTTTATTGTTCTGACAGGGAACCTTTGTTGGGAAACATACCCTCACTAATTCTGTCTGCACCACAACTATCTCTTCCGGTGTATACATCAGGGCTAAATCCTGTGTTAATCCATTAGTGTAGACACACTGAATAAACAGCATTTGTCAAGTCAACACCGGTGTTAAGTTGCACTGCCTCACTGCACCTGCTTTGGTTGGGATTAAACAATTGGATTTAGCTTCAGGAGGCCTAATGGATTCTAATTCCAAAACTGTTTTTCCTAGGTGCCAAAGACCGTTCAGAAATCTATGAAGCCTTTGAAAACATCTACCCAATCTTGAAAGGATTCAAGAAATCCTCTTAAAAATTGTAGATGAAAAATGTATTAAAAACATATAGGTTTGTATATGTTTTATCTAGTCTTGCACTATGTGCAAAGCGCCAGAAGTGTTCAGATGTGTGAAATATGATGTATAACAAAAATATATATATTACATATATAAAATTCAGCTCTGTTAAAATACTTTAGAAGTTTGAGTTAATACTTTGAAATATCATTTAAATTACTTTTCAATATTGCATGCTTTCAATTCGGTAACTTCTTTTAGTGGAAAACAAAAATGAAATCACACAATTTATAGCCTTGTTTATTTCATGATAAACCAACACAGGTTTTTCATGGAGGCCGTAACTCTTGAGCACCGCTTCTTTCTTCTCTCTGGCCATTTCTGCACTGCACACTTACAGCGCGATGATTCCACTTTCAACATCCTATGGAATCCTGGGGTTTGCAGTTTAGGGACGGGCCAGCATCCATGGGATGTTATAAGTGGAATCATCATGCTATAAGAGTGTAGTGCAGAAATGGCCTCTGTTGCAACTGATTTACTTCTGAGTAAAGGCACAAAGTACCAGGTCTCGTCTGATCCTGGAAGCTAAGCAGGGTCAGCTCTGATTAGTACTTGGATAGGGGACTGTCAAAGAATACCTGGTGCTGTAGGCTAGATTTCAGAGGAGGGAACTGACAAGACCACCTCTGAATATTCCTTAGCTAAGAAAACCCCTATGAAAATCATGGGGTCACCAGAAGTTGCCAGGGGACTTCAAGGCACATACATGCATGCACACACATGTGCATGCAAAAATACCTACACACACACACACACACACTGAGCCTTTATCACTATGCAGGTATATGTTACTTAACAAAATAGATGGCACAGGGCTTGCGTCTTTTTCTCTCAGTCTGGTATGGCAGCACTCCAGTCCAATAAGGTGCCCTGTCATTTCACAAAAAACTCTGCTTTGCCCCCTTATAGCACCGCCTTTGTGTAAAGGGTGAGGCCTTTCAATGGTTATTTAGACCCCCTTTAGAGTTCTAGGGTAGCGTGTTTTCTGTGTGTGCTTAAATACCGTATATCACTCAGCCGAGTCAGCAGTTATAACAAGAAACTATCATATTTATTAGAATAGCCTACAGAACAAAGTATAGGAGTTCAAATGCAGATCAAAATTAATACAGATCTGTAGATTACTTTTAGTCAGTTTCCTTATATCTTCAAACTCCCATATAAGCACAAGTATCATAAAGAGCCCTTTGGCGCCACTCTCACGAAAGGCTCAACCCCCAAATCTAGGTCATACTTACTGACCAGATTCTATAATGGTTTAATTACTCTTCTACTTCTCTCTAGGCCAGTGGTTCTCAACCTGTGGGTCGCGACCCCTTTCGGGGTCGAACGACCCTTTCACAGGGGTCGCCCAAGACCATCGGAAAATACGTATTTCCAATGGTCTTAGGCTCCATTCCCTCTTCAGTGGTGGTGCGCAAGCGCAAGCCACGCGCTCGCATCCTCCTGCCCCCTGTTCAGAAGGGACTGAAATCGCTCCCCTTGCCTGCTACTGGGAGAACCTCCCATCTGATGGGCCAGCTTTGGGGGGAGGCGACAGCACGGGGGGCAGGCCCCCTCCTTGCCATGGCCCCTTCCTCGCCATGGCCCCTGCCCCACTCGCCATGGAGGGGGGCTCTGCAGAAGGGCCAGGGGGCCGCAAGGCGGCGCTTTTCTGGGGGGCCGAGCTGCGTCCGGCACAAAAGACGAAGGCGCTGGGATTCCTTCCCCCTGGCCAGGGTCGACACTCTGGAAACTTTTCCCACACTGCCCCCCCCAGCCCTCCATGCTGCCACCGCCCCCCCAAGCTGGCCCAGGTTCTCCCAGTAGCAGAGAAGGGGAGCGATTTCAGTCCTTTCTGAACAGGGGGCAGGAGGACGCGAGTGCATGGCTCGCGCTTGTGCACCACCACTCCTGCTGTGGTGACGCTGTGGCCGCACATGCTCCTGCCAAAGGGGGCAGGAGGACACGAGCGCATGGCTCGCGCTTGCGCACCACTACTGAGAAAGGAATGGAGCCTAAGACCATCGGAAATGGTCGCGACCCACAGGTTGAGAACCGCTGGTCTAGCTAGACAGGGGACAAGGAGGAAAAGGGATATATAAAAAGGCTTTGTAAGAAGAAGCTTCCTCCGCAGAGGCTTCCTTATTATTATTCCTCCCATCAAATACAAATTCTGTTGCCCCCATGAAATTTTCCCCACATTTCTAGCCTTGCAGAGGGACGTTACAAATGGTTCACCTCTACAACTTTTTATATCTGCTGTGTTTGCATTCCATTGGTCACTTCACTTGCCCCTTGTTATCGTTTATTTATAAAGCACCACCCACGGCACCTTACAAGTAAAACAACCAAAAACAGTAGGTCTGGCCAAAGGTGGCCAATGGAGCCCTGGTGGCGCAGTGGTCAAATGCCAGTACTGCAAGCCACAAGGTTGTGAGTTCGATCCTGCCGGGCTCCAAGGTTGACTCAGCCTTCCATCCTTCCGCAGGTCAGTAAAATGAGTACCCAGCTTGTTGGGGGCATGTATAGAAAAATGTAACGAAATACATGCTATTTGTAAGTTGTTCGCCGCCTCGATCCATATGGAGAGGCGGGATACAAATAAATAAATAAATAAATAAATAAATAAATAAATAAATAAATAAAGGTGTACAATCTAAAATATATACCCATACTGAGGAAGGAAGGAATAATTAAACTGCACCATACCATTGCAAAAAAATTATCCAGACAAAACGTGATATAATATAAAGCAGACTGACCAATACATGTAACCAAAAGAACACAGTATTATAAAGCAATATTAAGCTAATTTTTTTCCCCCTTTTTCTTTTCTTCTTTGGCTGCCTTTCCTTTCTCTCCGAAGGCCTGTTCCTTAAATGCTCCACTGAAATGTTAAGTTACTGCAATGTTCAAAATTTGAGGACTGAAGGAAAATTTGAGGAGGGAGACCAGAATTCTTATTTTGGGGTGATTTGGCTCACACCCCTGCTGAGCTATTCTGAAGATCCTCTTTTAAGCTACTTTCAAATAAATGCATTTTAACAGACCGACCCCAACGCTCAAAAAATCCCCTAATCCCTCTACTAAACCTAAAAAAAATATCTGTATTGCTATATGATTTTGTGATGGAGCCAAGCCCTGATCCTCCCTATGTTTTTGGACTACAACCACCACAATTCCTTTCTATTATCCTGGCTGGTTAAGATTTCTGGCTGTTAATACTCAAAGGTTCCCCACCCCTTATATCTGAAACCATCACTGGCATTTAATTGCAGAGCAACACTTAGAAAAGTTACTTTTTTTGGGGGGGTAGAAGTCTCAGAATCACCCCATGAGCATTGGCCCTGTGGCTTGTAAGTGGTGCAGTTTAAAAAAAAGTAACTTCAAAAAGTTACTTTGGGGGGGGTAGAATTCTCAGACTCACCCCACGAGCATTGGCCCTGTGGCTTGTAAGTGGTGCAGTTTAAAAAAAAGTAACTTCAAAAAGTTACTTTGGGGGGGTAGAATTCTCAGACTCACCCCACGAGCATTGGCCCTGTGGCTTGTAAGTGGTGCAGTTAAAAAAAAAGTAACTTCGAAAAGTTACTTTGGGGGTAGAATTCTCAGAATCACCCCACGAGCATTGGCCCTGTGGCTTGTGAGTGGTGTAGTTTTTTAAAAAGTAAAGTTACTTTTTGGGGGTTAGAATTCTCTCTGTAGTTAAAAAAAGTAACTTTTCCAAACTGACCCAAACCACCCAGGCTGAGCCCGCAGGAAAAGCCACTCAGCCTCCAATGCCTCCTGGAAACTAAAAGCACGTGTCTCCCTGGCCCCGCCCCTACTACGTCACTGAGTCCCTTCAACCCCGCCCCCTAGTACGTCATTGGCTTCCACGAGCCCCGCCTCCTCAGTCTCCGCCGGGCGCTGGGGCCTTCCGCCTCCCCCCTTTCTTTCTCTCTTGGCTTCCCATCATGCTCCTGGTTGAAAACAAAACCCCACGTGACCGGCGGGCGCCGCGAGCTCGGCGGCAACATGGCGTCTCCCAGGGGCGGCGGTTGGGCCGGGCCGGGCTGGAGGCGGCCCGCTGGGGCTGCTGCCGGTGCCGCCGCCGCCGCCGCCGCCGCCGCCACCGAGGGAGCGGGGCGCTCGGAGGCGGAGGCCGGGGCCGGGGCGGAGGGCCTGTACGTGGCCGTGGAGCGCTGCCCGCTCTGCAACACCACCCGCCGCCGCCTGACCTGCGCCAAGTGCGTCCGCGGGGGGACTTCGTCTTCTTCGACGGCCGCGACTCGGAGCGGTGGGTGCGGAGGAGGAGGAGGGGGGCGAGGGGCGAGGGGCGGGCCGGGGCTCCGGGGCGGGCCGCCTCCGCCGCGGGAGAGGGGCAGCGGGGGCCGCTTCTAGGACTGCCGCTCCCATCCTCCTTGACGGTTGGCTCCCTCATGGGGGCGGCAGTCCAACCTCAGGAGGGTCAGAGGTCGCCGACCCCGAGGGTCCCCGCTGAAAGGAGCCGCAAGACCAGCTTCTGGAAAGGAAAGGGAATCTTCTCCGTTCTCCCTCCCTTGTTTCTTGGGTAGGGTCTGGTGTGTTTCAAGGGTGCCCGCGGGACTGTGTGCAGGAAGGACTCTGCACATGCTCAGAGGCACGTCCTTTACGTTACAGGTTCTCCAGGGCCGTTTCCACACTAGACTGTTACTTTTTTTATTTATTTATTTATATCCCGCCTCTCCATATGGATCGAGGCGGCGAACAACTTACAAATAGCACGTATTTCGAAACATTTCTACACATGCCCCCAACAAGCTGGGTACTCATTTTACCGACCTGCGGAAGGATGGAAGGCTGAGTCAACCTTGGAGCCGGGCAGGATCGAACTCACAACCCTGTGGCTTGCAGTACTGGCATTTAACCACTGCGCCACCAGCGCTATTATTCCACTCTCAACATCCTATGGAATTCTGGGGCTTGCCTTCGAGGCCCCTCCCTAAACTGCAGACCCCAGGATTCCGTAGGAGATTGAAAGCGGAATAATAGCACTAGAACAGTCTAGTGTGGGAATGGCCAAGGTGACAACTGCCCAAAGGTCTGGGGCTAAGCCTAGCTCTCCCTCCCTGTGTACAGGAAGGACTCTGCACATGCTCAGAGGCACGTCCTTTACGTTACAGGTTCTCTAGGGCCGTTTCCACACTAGACTGTTATAGTGCTATTATTCCACTCTCAACATCCTATGGAATTCTGGGGCTTGCCTTCGAGGCCCCTCCCTAAACTGCAGACCCCAGGATTCCGTAGGAGATTGAAAGTGGAATAATAGCACTAGAACAGTCTAGTGTGGGAATGGCCAAGGTGACAACTGCCCAAAGGTCTGGGGCTAAGCCTAGCTCTCCCTCCCTGTGTACAGGAAGGACTCTGCACATGCTCAGAGGCACGTCCTTTACGTTACAGGTTCTCAGGGCCGTTTCCACACTAGACTGTTATAGTGCTATTATTCCACTCTCAACATCCTATGGAATTCTGGGGCTTGCCTTCGAGGCCCCTCCCTAAACTGCAAACCCCAGGATTCCGTAGGAGATTGAAAGTGGAATAATAGCACTAGAACAGTCTAGTGCGGGAAAGGCCGAGGTGATAACTGCACAAAGGTCTGGGGCTAAGCCTGGCTCTCTTCTCCCTCCCTTTTGTAAAATTGGAGTGGAGGGTCGGCTGTTACCAACAGTGGATCAGAGATAATGTTCAGAGTATAGCTCTGAATTCAGGTTGGTAAAAAGCAAGTAAGCGTAGGTGATGCCTTCAGGCCCTTCTTGTGGACTTCAGAGTCTGGAAGCCATGAAGCCCTATGAGGAGTGGCTTAGGGGGCTGGGTATGTTTAGTCTGCAGAAGAGAAGGTTCAGAGGGGACATGAGAGCCATGTTTAAATATTTGAAGGGATGTCATGTTAAAGATGGAGCAAGCTTGTTTTCTGCTGCTCCAGAGACCAGGACAAGGAGCAATGGATTCAAGCTGCAGGAAAGGAGATTCCACCTGAACCTCAGGAAGAACTTCCTGGTGGTCAGAGCTGTCCAGCAGTGGAATATGCGGCCTCAGTGGAGTGTAGTGGAGTCTCCTTTGCAGGTTTTTAAGTAGAGACTAGACAGCCATCTGTTGGGAATGCTTTGATGTGTGTTCCTGCATGGCAGAATGGGGTTGGACTGGATGGCCCTTGTAATCTCTTCCAACTCTATGATTCTGTGATTCTAAGTCAGATAGTGAGGAACTGAGGGTCATTTGGAAGATTTTAGGGTCTGAGTCATATTAACAACAGTGAGCATAGACATAGGCAATGGTAAGCAATGGTAGGAGTTCAATAACAACTGGAGAGCCGTAACTCCTCCCCCTGTGATAGACATTTGGTCTGATAGAAAAGAGTAAGACTATTGGATTGTCTAGCTCACTAGTAACACTGTCTGACAGTGGCTTTTCAGGTAACAGGCAAGAGTTTGTCTAGCCCTGTATGGGGATGCCTGAGACTGAACCTGAGGTTTTCTACATGCAAAGGATGTGCTTTAGTCCTGCAGTTCTAATGTTCTTAGGGCTGAAAGAAGCCAGACTCCAGAATAACAATAGTATTCTTTTATCTTGGTTATAATCATTAGTATTTCTTCCATCGCTGTTTTACCCAGGAAGATGTTGGACTCTCTTCTGTCAGAACACAAATTGTAGGGCTCCTTACGTGACTCTTCGTGAACTCACATGTATATTTATCTTGCTGGAAGATTACTTTCAGCAGCTGAGACACTGACTTGGTTGTGCCCTTTCCAATCCTGAATTGTGGAATTGGCTATAGCAAGGTGAGATGATGGCTGCCATCTCAGATAACTTTTAAAGCAGACTATTATTGGAGAATAAGGCTACTGATTATTAAAGTGGTTTTGTACTACAACCATTACCAGAGAATGCTTCTGAAGACTAGTTACTGGAGAGGGTGCTATTGTGCTCATGTCCTGCTTTTCTGGGCTTCTCATAGGCGTTGGCTGGCCATTGTAAGAAAAGTATGCTGGACTGATAGACCTTTGGCTCGATCCACTAGGGTTGCACCGGAATAATAGTTTTCTGTCTTCTGTCTTGCATTTTGAGAAGGAATAGATGCTTGTCCTTGGAGTATTATAGGACTGAAGGAGATAATAGATAATTTAGTCCAGCCCCCTTCCCCACTTGATGGAAGAAACCCAGAAACAGATCACCAACATAATGCTGTCCAGCCTCTATTTGAAGATCTCTTAAGCATAGGAGAGCACATAAGCCTGCTAGTTAATGAATTTTGTTATCAAAATGTTCCTACTATCAACTTTCCTCGGTCTTCAACTGTTATTGCTCTCTTTAAGCCAGTTAGATCTGGTTCTGTTCTCTGAAGCATCAGAGTTTTGGACTTTTATGTAACAACACTTCAAATATTTGAAGAGAGCTGACAGTATTTTTAAGGCTCAAACATACTTTCAATTTTTTCTGTGTAAGGGTTTGTTTTCTGTTTGACTGGATTCATTGCTCCCATAGGAATTCAAAGTACACCGCTTGATAGATGTCTTTCAGTTGCAGAATTTATAGTTATAAATAGCTTGGGTGGTGTTTAATAATACTTGTGGCAGGAAAAGGCCAGCAAGATGGAAGAGGGCTGCTAGAAATGTTAATCTCTAGCTGAGCTGTACTATCTAAATATAAGAGAAAAGTTAGCGTCCCATATGCATTTTGTTTTCATCTCCATCAAAAATTGGTCAGGCGTCTTTCCAAGAGAGGTTTTTAGTTATATCACTCCTTGGAAACATACTGAATGATGAGTAGTTCTACAAAGTGTGATTGGGGACATGTTTCTCTTCTTGGAAAACAGGAGCTACAAGGGAGATTGGATATTTTTCTTTGGAACAGAGTTTTATTTGGAGATTTGGTGTGTTTTTCAGCTGAAAAGAGGGGCAGGTATTTAGCAAGCTGGAATGAGGGCCAAATACCTCTTTTCATATCAGTTGAAGTGGATTTTCTGAGGAAAAATGACTTAACACATGTTTTCTCTTTATGTTGCTGTCATTTATATCAATATATAAAAGTGTGTGTGTGCACATACACATACACATCATTAACATACATAAGACACACAAGCTTCTGTCCTGTGTGTCTCGGCATGCCATACTAAAGCCAGCAATACCTGTGTTCTCTCATGTACATGTAGCAGTTTCAGGACCATTTCCCAATGATGTAATACAGTCTTGCTAGGAAATTGTATATATGCATGAGAGAAATTGTATGTGTTTGCAAGGGAGGGAGACTGACAGAGAGAGAGAGAGAGATGCATTTATATTCCTGGCCTGCAACAGTCGTGTTGGAAAGACCCACATATTTGGTCTGTGTACTTGGGTTATTCATTCACACATGCTGTTGAGTAGCATAAGAGGCCCTCTTGCCACTGCAAATATGTAATGAGTGGACCCATTCGTTTTTCAAATGGAGAACAAGTCAGTTTTCATTAGGTGGATCTGCTGCCCTGAAATTGAAACCACAATTTCCACTCTTTTTCTCTTTATGGGGGTTCAGCGTTGGAGGCATTTTGGATGGATGTTCTGTTGGTGCATAAGAATTTGAAATATTTTTGGTACTGTGAAAGGACAAGCCTAATGTTTTAATGCTACTGGTGCATAGACACATGCAGTCAAAGAGTTGGAAGGTTCTGCAAGGTCTATTTAGTCCCTACAACTAAAGCATTCCTGAGAAATGGCCACCCAACCTCTACCTAAAAACCTCCAGAGAAGGAGAGTCTCTCATACATTCTGGAGCTGTCTATTCCACTGTCAGGCAGCTGTTACCATTGGGAAGTTTCTTCTGATGTTTAGGTAGAATCTCATTTCTTGCTATTTGAATTAGTTCATTCATCTTCTAGTGTTTGGAGTAGGAGAAAACAAGCTTGACCGATTTTCTACATGAAATTTTAAATCCTAGAAAATCAAGAGAATTATGATATTCCCTTTTGTCTCGATCTGTGTAGAGTTCTCAGTGGAATTTGTCCCTGATCAGCCACAGCACACTTGTTCTCCCTCTTTCTCTCTGAGTTTTGGAATATAGTATTGGATCCCAGGTCCAATACTAATGTCTACCGTGCTGTGAGATTCCAACCGACATACTAGGCATTCCATGTATGGTCTGGAATTGCTTCTAGCAGAGGTCTCGGTAGAAAACTAGCCACCTTTTTTCTTTCTCACAATTTTATTTATGTATTTATTTATTATTTTTGTAGGCCGCCTTTCTCCAGGAATGGGACCTGAGACGGCTTCCAACAATAAACAAACACATTATAAACATTCAAAACAGTTGGAAACATTAAAAGGATATAAAATCATAAAAAACCTAAAATAATATTCACATTAGGATTGATCCTGTATTTGGACCCTGGTCTTAAATAGCTTTGTCTTATAACTTGTTTATGGAGGGATGTAAAATGGTATAAATTCTTCTTTGCTTCATCTCAGTAGAGCTTTAGATGCCATAGTGTGTAAACTTCACAAATGGGTTTTAATATTTATGCCGTGCCATTTTGCTAGTGAACAATTGTCCTGTGCTGTCTGATTCTTTGGTGTGTTTACTCAGAAGAAATGTGGGGAAAGGCCAGAGATCAGTGGTAGAATACACACATTTTATGCAGTAATTACCAGGTTCAACTCTTGCACTTTCAGCTAAAGGAATTGGGCAGAAGTGTGGGAAGACAGACTTCTCTCTCTTTCTGCTAACCTGAAGAGCCACAGCTATGCAAAACTACACACTGCTGAGTTGGATGGACTAATATATGTTCATAAATCTCTCGGTGCAATCTGTGGGGCTTAGTCTCAAGTACATATATGCTTGCTGCTAGTGTGTGGTTGTAATTCCTGTTTCTGAACTCTAAAATTCATATTTTTAATAATAGCTTTCTTGGTTGGATGATTCATAATAGGATTTGAACAAGTCCTCATTATGAGTCTCAGAAATTACGCTTTGCTCTGAAACCCAGTGTTTGTTTTCAGGAAATACCTTTTGTATTCCTTTTCTGTGTGTGTTTGACGTTTGAGCTGGTTAACATTTAATTAGCTGCAATGATTCATTGCATGGGAGGAAGTCCTGCAGTCAACAAAAACAGACATGTCCTTTTGCCCTTGACTTGTGCAATATAATATTGGTATTCCAGCCCAGTGATGGCAACAACCTTGGGGAAATGGGAGGATCAGTTCCAGAAAGTAACAAAACTAAGTGGTATATAATGGCTAAGAGTATATAAAGATGGGGGGGCCCTGCATTTAATTTCTCTTCTGCCAGGAACTCCTTAGGAGGCCTGGGGCAAGCCCTCTGTAGGATGAACTATGTGACTGTCTTGAGCCACCTGTCAGGGCTGTTGTGAAATTTAACTTAATTGAAATATTTATGCGACACCTTTCTACTTGGCACCAGGCCACCAACACATCTAATAGTAAGCACAGATTAATCCACAGTGTAAGATAACAGCAGGGCTTATATATAAATGTCTGGGGGAAATGGAGGTTGGAGATGTCTACTCCCTGGGCCTTACAGGCAGTTGCTGCTAATGTAGTTGTTCTAGTTCTGGAGCTTAATGAGCTAAATCAAATTATGAGTCCCAACTAGGGTATTCCCACTGAACTGATGGAGCGAGCTTGCATGATGATTGATACATTCTGGTTGATTCAAAGGATCTACTCTCCTTGGCTCTAATGGATTTAGGCCACTGTTGGAAGCCCTTTGAAATATGCTGGCTATTAACAAAAGAAAAGAAAAGCCATTGACTTTGAAATCACATGTTGGAGATGCACATCATAAATGTACGTATAATCCCTTTGTAGAAGACCCATAATGAATATTTGACGAGCTGTCAAACGAACACACCAAGATGCCAAGAGCTAAATGGAGCAATAAGCATACCCTAGTTCCTTTTGACCTGGTAGGCCAGCAATTAAAAACAACACCCCTTAACATAAGATCATGGAATGATCATGCAAGCTGCATCTCACTTTTGAGGCAGACTTCTGAGTGGTGCTTCCTGACCCCAGAAAGGCTTGCTGGCCAGTCCAGTTGGCACAGGTGGCACTCTCCTTCCACGATCCTTTCTCAGAGTGTTTGATGCCCTCCCCATAGCCACTTTCAACAATATCTGTAAGACCCTTATAAGGCAGGTTGGTAGTATTATCAATGACCATCACAACTGATTTCCACAGGTTGATGTGGAGAATGTGAGAGGTGGCTATTTACCCCCCACAATCTATTGAAGTGAAAATTGAACATATTATTCAATTAGTTTGGTGTAATACATTTTGCTTCTAACAATATCCTCTTTCTTCCCTTTGTTCCTACTAAGCTGGTTTAATGGCATCTGGGTCAATTGCTATCAGCTCAATAGAGTCTTTTGGGATAAAAGATATTTATAAATTGAAGTAATTTGTTACAGCAAGCTGCTGCTTCATACAGCCTTCTGATTCTGTCTCCATTCCATGATCTTATGTTAAGGGGTGTTATTTTTAATTGCTGGCCCACCAGGTCAAAGGGAACTGGGGTATGCTTATTTCTCCATTTAGCTCTCAGCATCTTGGTGTGTTCGTCTGATAGCTCGTCAAATATTCATAACTTCCTCTTCTGGATCCTTCAGTATAAAGAGAAGATGTTGAGCTTTTAAAAAGTAATTGTAATATTCTATGTCTCTGTTTGCTACTACCAGAAATATATGGGGTCTGCTGGAAATTAGAAAAGAGGAACATTGCAATTCTCTCCATTTTTGCTCAGAAGTCAGTCTCAGCAGGTGTTACTTTTTGGCACATATGTATTTGTGCAACCCTGTGCAGATTTATGAGCAGTAAGCTCCACTGAGGGAGCTAGCATGGTGTAGTGGTTTGAGTGACCAGCATTCAAATCCCCACTCAGACCTAGAAACCCACAAGTCACACCCTCTCAGCCTCAGAGGAATTCAGTAGCAAAAGATATCTGAGTAAGTCTTGCCAACAAAATCCTAAGATAGAGAGTCAGTGTGGTGTAGTGGCTTGAATGTTGTCTTTGGAGTCTAAGAGACCAGGGTTCAAATCCCTGCTCAGCTGTAGAACTCCCTGGATGACCTTGGGCAAGTCACAGTCTCTCAGCCTCAGAGGAGGGCACAGAAATTTGAAGAACCCTTGCCAAGAAAACCCTAGGAGAGAGCCGCCATAAGTCAGAGTTGACTTGAAGACATGTGACAACAACAGTCTTCCTTAAACAGATTGGGACGTGCTTCTGAACAACTGTTGGTAGAATGGTTCACAAAGCATTATATCTTATTACTATTGTTCTCTGCTGTGTAATTTTTAAATAAATCCTACCAAGTAGATGATGTCAACCAGTTACCTTTTTTTCAGCCACTTAAGAGGCCTGCTGATAAGTGAGAAATGTCAGCCAGGTGTCACTTCCTATGGTAAACAGAAACTCTTGTTTTCATGGCTTTTGTATGGATTGTGACACCTGTGTTGGGGATTTGTATAGATCAGGTGCAATACCTGTTACACCACATTTTTTCAGCCGATGATTTCAGCTCTATATGTTTCTGTTTTGGGGAGAGGAGAATTAGCAACACGGGTAGTCTGTGAGTGTTCGGTCATGAGGTTTAATCACTCAACAGGGTTAGGAGATTGCCTTCAGTTTAAAAGACAAAGGCCATTTCTGCACTAGCCTGTTATAGCGTGATGATTCCACTTTCAGCATCCTCCAGAATCCTGGGGTTTGCAGTTTCGGGAGGGGCCAGCAAACCCCAGGATTCCGGAGGATATTGAAAGTGGAATTATCACGCTATAACAGGCTAGTGCGGAAATGGCCAAAGAAACTGCTGTGCCAAAGGAAGACTGTAAATGTTTGCCTGTCTCTTGTCATCATAGAGTTTACATGGATGTATCAAGGAATGAGTAATTAGTGAGCACTTCAAGGCCACCTCTGGTGTAACCTGCTGTTATTTCCTAAGTATTTGACAGCTGTGGCACAACCTGTTTCTGGATTAAAAATAAAAATATTTTTACTGTTTTCCACATGCAAAAAACCTGTTGGGTGTGCATGTCTATAAAAGTGTATATGTACTTTCAAGCGTATTGCCAATACACAGATCTGTTAAAAAGGTAGATTTGTTTAATTGTTAATGAATGGAATCCCCTCCGTCTTTCCCGATTAACATTCATTTTATAACTGCAAATGAATCAACCTGAAAATGCTATACCAAAGCGTAAGGCAAGAATTTCTCTTCATAGAGACACATTCCATTATACATTTAAATGTGCAGATTTTAAAGAGAAACCAAGGAGAATGGTGGGAGGCATGGAGGAAGAGGATACTTTGCTGTTTAAATATAACACTATCCATCCAACTTGTAGTCCACTGTTTTCTAGTTGGGGCTTGCAGCTTCATTAAACATGACTGGCTTTAAAAAAAAAATCATGGCTTCTCTAGGCCAAGTGGTCTGATTTCAGTTTTTGCACTGTGTTTTCCTCTAGAGTTCCTGTGCCTTATTCATGAAAATACTAAACAGTCTAAAGGAAGAATACAGTTTCAGGATATTTTAACAGTTATTGATCATAGAATTATAAAGTTGGAAGGGGCCCTTCCCACGGATCATTCTATTCCAACCCTCTGCCAGGGCAGAAATCTGCTGCTGTAGTACCCTGAAAGGGAGGGCATCTAACCTCTTTTAAAACATCCAACAAACAAGTATTTTAAAACATAATTGAGCTGGGTTCAGTGATCCTGGGCTGGACTGGGTCACGACCAGCCTTAAAATGATTCCTCTGAAATTGGCCAGTGGACTGGGATGGGACAGTAATTTCTTCTACCATTTCTACTCTCAGTTGATCCAAATACTTTAAAACAGGAGTGGGGAGGGGTAAATTGTCTGGGCCATGGGCCATCTTCACCCCATAAAACTTGTGCAGGCCCTAGGCCCCTCTTGGACCTCGTGTTTCTATTTAAAAAAAAATTTGCACAGAAAATGTAGAATTGAACCTTCAGTAACTGGGGTGCAGCTGTACATTCAGATAATGCCCCACCCACCCATCCCCGTTGCAGTGCAGCTTTATAAGGCCCAAAATAACATTTCGAGAAGGCTGGAATTTACTCAGGTTTTGCGAAAACAATTTTGTTTGGCCCACAAAGGTCCAGATGATACTTGTGATGGTTGTGTTGGTGGTAAATGGGGCAGATTGAGTTCTCTGATGTCTGTGGTTGTCCAGCCTTGCTCTGGCATAATTTCATCCATCTTGCTGCCACTACAGATAGTAGATTTTTTTTGTATTATTTAACATCTACAGTTCTCAGTAGTGATTTGCAGAGATTAAGAGTTAAAATTAATGAGCTTGTCATCAGGGCCTGTTTTTGCCTCTGGATTCTTGTGGGTTAGAAGACCTCAATCACATTCACAAATTCCTTGTTTCCAGGTTTTCTGAAAAGAAGGAGAGATTGAAGCACCTTAGAAACAAGCAGCATGAATTCCAGTCCCAGTAAGTGCCAGGTCTTTCTGACTTTGATGATTGCTAGATTGCTAGAAGTGTGCTTCTGCTTGTCAGCTAATTTTCTCATTCTTTCCTTCTCCCCTTCTTTTAGGTTGTTAAAAGCTATGGAAGGGAAATGGATAACTGACCAGCTGGTAAGTCCTTTGGGAGGCTTCCAGTTCATGCTTACTTGAGACAGCATCTCTCCCCACTTTGAGGGATGATACCCTATCTCT
Organism: Ctenosaura bakeri; assembly: GCA_948474755.1. Taxonomy (NCBI): domain Eukaryota; kingdom Metazoa; phylum Chordata; class Lepidosauria; order Squamata; family Iguanidae; genus Ctenosaura; species Ctenosaura bakeri. Next base: position 76,782 of record CAOLHI010000470.1, read on the forward strand.
GGCTTTGCCCATGAGGCTCTCCTGTGCATGCATTTGAAAAGCACTGTGGGATTGTCCCATGGAACAGTACCACCCCATCCATGCAGATTCCTGTAATTTGCTCAAAAGTGCAAAGATGCCTAACAAGTAGGTTAATACTTTGTTCTCTCTGGGTCACCTGGGTGCTCAGCTACATGAGAAATCACTACTTTGCTCTGTTTCTTTCAGAGATGGAAGATAATGTCTTGCAAAATGAGAATTGAGCAGCTGAAGCAAACCATCTGCAAAGAAAATGAGGAGATGGCAAGAAGTAAGTCATGCTCACACAGTAAAAGGCTTGCCAATTTTAGCTGGGCTTCCTCTGTTCCCATACCCCAGCCTAGCCCTGTGCAATGACAGAGTGTGCCGTGTGATCATAGCATTCCTCCAAAGCTTACCAGGGCTTCTTTGATAAGATGACCATGAATCGGGAACAGTCAGCTTGAGTGCTATTATTTTTTGATAGAAAAAAATGTGAGATACACATGTAATACTCCAGTAATGATGGGCAAGAGGCTTTAAGGGCAAGTTGTCTTCAGTCACCAGTCTTGGCATCTAGTATAAATCCTCAATTTATAGTATGAATATAAATCCTAGTATAAATCCTCAATGTCCTTATTGGTATTCCCAGAATCTCTTGCTGGATACAGATGATCAAAGCAGAATAAATTCATCACTGCTCTGTTCCAAGTCCAGATTCATGCCAGCAGTGGATGCAGGGGGAGGGAGTGAAAAGAAACCATCTGGTCCCAAATAATTACTGTTTTTGAGTGAGTGTGCAACAAGGCCCATGTCATTTTGGGCGAGGGGACCTCTTCTCCAAGGTTTCATAATAATAGTAATGTTTATTTATAATGCCTTCTTCACCAAACATGGAACATCAACATACTCAATCAAAGACAAGAGCAATAAAGCATAACACTGTAACTATACATAAGATGAAATCCTCAGCACCCCACCAGTCATTACTCACCTTTGGCACAACTCAGCAAGTTAATCTGGTGAATTGAAGAAGTTCTTCAACTTCTTACGAAAACAGGTGAGAGCCTGCTCCAGCTGGAGGCACAAAGGAATACCATCCTACAGATGCAGAGCCAGATCTTGAAAGGCTTGTAGCCTTTACAGGGCTGTGCACATTAGTAGAACAGATAATAATCCTTTGCCTACAGATCTCTGATTCCTAGATGGTACATACCATGGTAGCCAAGGTGTCAGGTACTGGGAGAGATTAGAGCACAGAATCTCAAATACCAGAACCAAAAGTTTCAGACAGGCTCTAGCTTGAACTGGTAGCCCGTGAAGATTCAGGTTCAACTGCCATTGCTGAACCATTGCTTTGGGCCCTGTTTTGGGAGAATTGCAGGGAATAAACAAATAATTATAAAAAATAAAATAAAACCACTACTGTCCTAGATTCTGAATGGCTGCTTAGGATTAAGGATGAGAACCAGAAGCTTTACCGCCGGGCTCAGCGCCACCAGGACAAGAAGGAGAAGATCCAGAGGCACAACCGCAAACTAGGAGAGCTGGTAGAGAAGAGGAACTGTGAACTGAGAAACCAGCACGAGCAACTGGCCAACCTCCGGCGGTCACACGTCCTAGAACTGACCTCGATCATCTTCCCTATTGAGGAGGTGAAGCTTGGCGTGAGGTAAGGAGGGAGCAGCTGCGTATGAATGTGGTCAGTAGCATGCTTAAGAGATGCTTGGTTTTCTCTGTCTTCAAGATAGAAGAGGGTTTCATGTGTATCTTTATTTGTTGTAGAGTTGGGAGCAGGAAAGCTGGCGATCTTGGAAAGCAGCAAGAATGTGGAGATAAAGAATTGCTGTGAAGGGAACTGTGTTATCTTGTATTACAGCCAAACCCAATCCATATTTACCTATCAACAAGTCCCATTTGAACACAGATCTTCATTTCATTTTAAATACATTTTTCATGTTCATTAAATTTTTATCCTGCCTTCACTTCAAGGAGCCTCAGGTATTCCTGTGCACAATAACCCTTTGAGGGGCAGGGGGAGTTAATAACCAGCACTGCTCACCCCCAGCAAGCTTTGTGACTGGGTAGAGATTTGGATGTTCGTCTCTGCCAGTTCTACTGTGACATTCTAACCAGGGGTGGGGACCCAGTGGCCATCCAGATGATGATGAACTGCTGCTTCCGTCATCCTTTACCATTGACCAGACTGGTAGGAATTGGAGTCTGACAACATCTGGTAATCCACAGGCCCTCTCCTCCTCTGTTCTGACTGAAGCACCTTATTGGCTGTTTGGTTTAGCAAACTCCTCCTTAGCCATGGGCAAGAGAGCCAGTCATGAGTGCAAGCATAAGTCCTGGAAAGATTGAGGCTGGTGTTGAAAGGAGAGCAGATGCAGATCCACAGCAGGGGTAGTCCAGGACTAGAGTCTGGAAAGGTTACTTCTGGGGACTGTAACTCACAGTTTTTCTGGCTGGGGAATTCAGAGGAGTTCCTTTTCCCAAAAGGAATTCTTCCAAGCTTCATCCAAAGCCAGAATCTGAACCCAAATTCTGCTTGAAGGGGAGGCATGGAGGAGTTTGGGATCCTGGGGAAGTGGTAGACCAGGGGGAGAGCTAGCAGGCATGGAGGCAGGTGAAGGGGCAGGCTGGCAGAGAGAGCAGCAGCATATGAGGGAACTGCACACGTAGGGCAAGATTCTTATGGAATCACAGAATTCTAGAGCTGGAGGAGACTACAAGGGCCATCCACTCCAACCTCCTGCCAGGCAGGAAGACCCAAAGCATTCCCAACAGATGGCTGGCTGGCCTCTGTTTAAAAACCTCCAGAGAAGGAGACTCCACCACACTCCCAGGCAGCGTGTTCCACTGTTGGACTGCTATTACCATCAGAAAGTTCTTCCTAATGTTTAAATGGAATCTCTTTTCCTGTAATTTGAAGCTATTGCTCTGTGTCCTAGTCTTTGGAGCAGCAAAAAACAAGCTTGCTTCCATCTTTCATATGACATCTTTTCATAGAATCGTAGAGTTGGAAGAGACCCCTGGGGCCATCCAGTCCAATGCAGGAACACCCATCAAAGCATACCCAACAGATGGCCATCCAGCCTCTGCTTAAAAACTTCCAAAGAAGGAGACTCCACCAAACTCAGAGGCAGCCCATTCCACTGCCAGACAGCTCTGATCATCAGGAAGTTCTTCCTGAGGTTCAAATGGAATCTCCTTTCCTGCAGCTTGAATCCATTGTTCCTTGTCCTAGTTTCTGGAGCAGCCAAAACCAAGCCTGCTCCCTCCTTAACGTGACATCCCTTCAAAGATTTAAACGTGGCTATCATGTCCCCTCTTAACCTTCTCTTTTGTAGACTAAACATCCCCACTCCCTAAGCCACTCCTCATAAGACATAGCTTCCAGACCCTTCACCATTTTAGTCACCCTCCTCTGGACACGCTCCAGCTTGTCGACATCCTTCTTGAATTGAGGTGCCCAGAACTGGACACGGTATTCCAAATGAGGCCTAAGCAATGCAGAATAGAGTGATACCACTACCTGCCTTGATCTAGACACCATACTCTTATTGATGCAACCGAGAATCGTGTTGGCTTTCTTGGCTGCCGCATCACACTGCTGACTCATGTTCAGCTTGTGATCTACCAAGACTCCTAGATCCCTTTCATACGTACTGTTATCCAGCCAAATATTGAAGCATGACTATCGTGTCCCCTCTTCACCTTTTCTTCTCCAGGCTAAACATGTCCAGCTCCCTAAGCTGCTCCTCATAGGGCTTCAAGGTTTCCCGGTCTAGAAGCATTTCTAACCATGCACAACGCAGGAAGCCACCAGGTCTCATTCCTGCTCGTCCTTCTGTCACAGTGGGACTTGGTCTGGCTTGCGCCTGGATATAGGAGACCCTTTGGTGTCAGTCTCATGCCTTTCTTCCAGGGACCCCGCGGATGTGTCCTCTGACAGCGCCATGACATCTAGCACTGTGAGCAAGCTGGCAGAAGCCAGGAGAACCACTTACCTGTCTGGGCGATGGGTTTGCGACGATCACAATGGAGACACCAGCATCAGCATCACAGGGCCTTGGATAACCCTCCCCAGCAATGGAGATTACTCAGCTTATTATAACTGGGTGGAAGAGAAGAAAACCACTCAAGGACCCGGTGGGTAAAGGGCTGGCGAGGGAAGGGGGGCAGTGTTAATTGTTAAAGCATCCTGTTAAAGAATGCTTGGCAGCCAGCCGGTCCCCAGTTCTGTGCTTAGAAGATCTTATGCAAACAAATGCAGAAATTCTAGCATGCCACCATGCAGGGAAAGTGGAGAAATCTGTGGGCCAGATTGTGCAGGAATACAAAGGAAGTGCACAACATGATACTGACTGTAGGATCTGGCTTCCTAAGAATCTTGACTCTTTGTCGTACTGAAAAAAGAAGAGCTTCTGGACCTCAGAGCTGAAAAGATAGTCATGCAAGAAAACTGTGTTGCCTGCAGAAATCTCAGAAGTTGGAAAGGCGGGTAGCTTAAATTTCTTTCAGTGGAGGTGCTTTCTCTGCTCTCTGTAACTCCAAGACCTTCCTAGTGGTGCATGTTTCTTCCACAGAGGAGTTGTATAAATTACTTAATTTGCATAATTTAGGCAAATGGTATTGTGGAGAGAGCTGAGGTGTTGCTCCTCCTCCTCCTGTTGCACCTCTTACAGGGTGCTGATGCTTTTCTCTTGTCTGTTGTAGACATGGAGCATAACAACCCTGCCTACACCATCAGTGCTGCTCTATGCTATGCAACCCAGCTGGTCAACATTTTGTCACACATACTCGACGTGAACCTTCCCAAGAAGCTGTACAACAGGTCAGTCTTCTTGGAGGAACTCAGTCACTTGCATTTGGGAGCATTGTGGGACTTGCTGTCAATACATGGGGAAGGCAGCACCTTGAGGAAAGCTGCTCTAAACCACCAGAATCAGGAAGGGGCAAAGTGTTGACCTTCAGATGTGGCCTGGTTGGAACACCTGGCAGCCCTGGCCAGCCTGGCCAAGGATGAGGAATGATAGGAGTTGCAATCTAACACCAGAAGGACAATTGAAATAATTGGTATAGGTGCACAAGCTGAACATATGGAGAAAGAGGTTGGCAGGAGCCGGACTTGCAATCTCATTATTTGTATCTTGTTTCATTTTTTCCCCCTGCCTTTTTCCCAATATGGGATCCACAGTGGTAGACAATAAAAATTAAAACAGCATACTATTTTTTTTTTTAAAAGCATAAGATAATTTTTTTTCTTTTCTTTTTTTAATAATAATTTTTTATTGATTATATAACTGAAAAACAAAAGCAAAAAATTAAACACCATGTGTTATACATAATAGTGAAAAAAATTTTTTTTCCTTTAAACAACATAAACTTACATTATTTTTTTCTCTTTTACACTTGAAATCATAACCTTATTCAGCTTATTCCATATCATACAGCTTATACATTTTTGTTACCTATCTTTAATTCTTATTTTCATTATATTCATTTTTAATATTATAATTTCATTCTTAATTCTATATTTTCGGCTTCCATTTAACCTATTACTATTATTAATTATAATCTTATTACTTCAAAGCCAGTTAACTTTTAACTTTTTTTTTTCCTTTTAAAAATTAAACATCACATATCCAATTTCATCAATAGATCACAAGTTTAACACACACGCGTAATATAAAATAAAAATAAAAAATACAAAACAAAACAATATATATATATACCCACCCCCCAGAGCCAACTTTTTATTTAATCCACTTTCCAAAATTGCCATTCTTCTTGTAATAGGGTAGCTTTACCATCTCTTATCAAAGCTTTTTCCAAAAATATTTTCCAAATTTCCTCAGAATCATTCCCTTTTGTTAAACCTTTCATAAATCTAATTCTACATGTTAATTTCTCATTAATTGCAATTTTCCACACTACTTTATACCATTCCTCTATTTGAAATTTTTCATTTGTTTTCCATTTTTTTGCTATTATTAATCTCGCTAGCATAAGATAAATTTAGGAACAGTTAAATACAGCTATATTAAAAACATGAATTTACGTAGCTTTTTAAACTAGAACATAATAATGGCAGTAAAAAATGCTGCCATAGCTGATTAACACTCAAAAGCCTGGGCAAACAAGGAAGTATTTGCGGGCTGGGAGAAGGAAGACAGAAGGGGCTGGTGGCACCTCTTGTGGGAAGAGTTTCACAGTTGAGGAGCAGCCACTGAGAAGGCCCTCCTCTTTGTCTTCTATGATGGAGGTGGGATTATGATCTTAAAGCTGGAATAGGCTTATATGGGGAAATATTCCCAATACTCCCTTCTCCAAGCTGTTCAGGTGTATCCATGGCTAACGCTTCTGTAGTATGGCCTCTTCTGAGAAACAGGAGATCAGAACTGAGAGAGTCGAGCATGCTGTCCTCCCAGTTGTGTGTCTTCAGGGATTCCAACCTCGGTCTCTAGAGTTGCAGCCTGATGCTCAAACTGCTACACAGACTGGCTCTTTGTCCTTCCAGTAGGTTCAGCAGAAAGCAACAACGGGGCCCAGTGTTACTTGTGGCAGTGCCAGAACAAAACAGCATGAAAGGGGATAGGCTTTGGAGTCCTCCTTTTCTGTTTATTTCCCCCGTGTGCGTGTGACTTTACATGTTTTTCAGTGAGTTCTGCGGGGAGAATCTCAGCAGGAAGAAGTTCACCTGGGCAGTGAAGAAGCTAAATGCCAATATCCTTTACCTTTGCTTTTCCCAGGTAAGGGACGATACTTGTGTTGTGCCCTTCTTGGGCAGCTTCCCATTTGTCCCCCTGATCTTTGCAAGTCTCATTTGATTGATGTTTGGCTTTTCCTCTTTCTCTCTCACTTTTCTAGCATGTCAACTTAGACCTCCTGCACCCTCTGCATACACTCAGGAACCTGATGTACCTTGTCAGCCCTGAGACAGAACAGTTGGGAAGGTAAGAGGCTGCCTTCACCCCCTTGGGATCTCTGCCTTCTGCGCTCTGGATTGACCTATCTCCCTTCCTGGCACACCTTTTCTCTCCTTTTCCTTTCTCCTACCTTCCTTTCCTCCTCCAGGTCATCTTTGACAAGTCCATACTGAAAGCCAAGTCTTGCAGCTAGACTGCCTTACACTGGGTCTGACCCGTAGTTCAAGGAGTTCAATAGACTTTGTTCTTACTGCAACTCCAGAAATGTCTAATTTTGCAAATTTGAAACCAATGGGGGGTGTGGCTTAGGATTTCTTCCCCTTATTTTCTTGGCGTGAGAGTGTGGGGTAGAAATTTTGAGAAATGGTACATGCAATACTTATTTTCATATCAAACCTAAAGCTTTTTTTTAAACTTGTATGCATAAACTTGTACTGTTTGGTGTATTCATGAGAATTTTAAAATAGAAAAGCCTTTGCTCTGTGCAGGCAAAATTGTGAGCATACCCTGTACTAAAAAGAGAGAAGCAAACTACCCCACCCCACTGCTCCTCTCAGGTTTTGCTATCTGAGAAGTGGGGTAACAAATAAGAACAGAAGCCACACGTTATGTAGAGTGTTTTGCTTGGACAGAAGTGGGCTTACATGAAGTGGGCTTACAGAAATATAGGATGGGGGACACGTGGCTGGATAGCAGTACGTGTGAAAGGGATCTAGGAGTCTTCATAGACCACAAGCTGAACATGAGTCAGCAGTGTGATGCGGCAGCCAAGAAAGCCAATGCAATTTTCTCAAGGTGCCTTTAGGCTAGCTAGTTCTCTCAGTCCCCATATTTTCCTTCTCTCCAGCCCCATCCTGTGCTGGGAAGGGGAATAATCTTTGCCTGCCCTTCTGATGCTGCTGCCTAGATTACACATGGCTGGATAGCAGTACGTGTGAAAAGGATCTGGGAGTCTTCATAGACCACAAGCTGAACATGAGCAGTGTGATGCGGCAGCCAAGAAAGCCAATGCAATTCTCAGCTGCGTCAATAGGAGTATGGTGTCTAGATCGAGAGAGGTACTGGTACCACTCTACTCTGCTTTGGTTAGACCTCATCCTGAATACTGTGTCCAGTTCTGGGCACCCCAATTCAAGAAGGATATTGACAAGCTGGAGCAAGTCCAGAGGAGGGCGACCAAAGTGGTGAGAGGCCTGGAAACCATGCCCTATGAGGATAGACTAAGAGAGCTGGGTATGTTTAGTCTACAGAAGAGAAGGTTAAGAGGGGACACGATAGCCATGTTTAAATATTTGAAGGGATGCCACGTAGAGGAGGAAGAGGGCTTGTTTTCTGCTGCTCCAGAGACCAGGACAAGGAGCAATGGATTCAAGCTGCAGGAAAGGAGATTCCACCTCAACCTCAGGAAGAACTTCCTGACGGTCAGGGCTGTCCGGCAGTGGAATAGGCTGTCTCGGAGTGTAGTGGAGTCTCCTTCTTTGGAGGTTTTTAAGCAGAGGCTGGATGGTCATCTGTCGGGAGTGCTTTGAGGGTGTTCCTGCATGGCAGGGGGTTGGACTGGATGGCCCCTGGGGTCTCTTCCAACTCTACATTTCTATGATTCTATGATCTTTATATTATGCAGTTCCTCACAGCTGGAGTTAACAAAACCTTGCCTTAAAAATATTCCTTTTATTCCTAAAGAGAAAAGACATAAATCTTTATTTTTTCCCCTCCAGATTCTGTCATTTTTAAGGCATTTGCCTCTTTGCTTAGAGTGACAGAAGCTAACATGCTAGATAGCTGACTTCAGACAACAGCTTCAATATTTTTGGCTTTTCTGCACTCCAGTGAGGGACAGAAACTTGCTCTGTATGTAGCTTATCCTTTCTGAGCACCATTGCATTCTCAATTTGTTGCAGCCTTGCTGAGGTGATGGGTTTTTTTATTGGTTTGGTCCTTTCCCTATAAGGCTTTGTAAGTCTGCCAATCCTTTCAGAAACTGTTCCTTCCTTATCTGTGTTTTGTCCTAGAACATTGCTTTCTGATGCTGTCCTTTGAGTAAATTGCTCCACCAAGGCATCAGCTTCCCTTTCATTAATAATCTCTGTTCCTTGAGTTTGACTTTTGCAGCTCTCACAGGCCTTCAGGGTTCTCTTTACTTTGGCCCCAGAGGGTCTGAACTAAAGTATCCCTTTTAAAGAAGCTTTTGAAATGTCCGCAGGTCTGGTCCATTTGAGGTGATTGCCGATCTGGAAGACTCAATGGAGTTTGTGGACCCCAGCGGTGCTGGCGAAACGGATGAGAGTGGCGACGAACACATCAGTGACGAAGAGACGGACCTGGGGACGGACTGGGAGAATCTTCCCAGCCCGCGGTTCTGCGACATCCCCTCCCAGACGACAGAGATGCTGCAGAGCCAGGGCACGCAGGCCTCGCAGCCAATTGCTGCCAGCAGCAGCGCGGGTGGTATGATCTCGTCCGCAGCAGCCTCCGTTACCTCCTGGTTCAAAGCGTACACTGGACACCGTTAAGGAGCTATTGGACCTCCATGGAGGAGGGGGGAGACCCTCCCTGTGACCCACCATCACTGTAGTAGACCTTACCTGTTCAGTTAAGTAGTGCCTCAAACAACACAAGGGTCAGACTGCTAACTGCGTCCCCCTAAATTTCCCGAGCTAGAGTGGTAACGTTTTCTGAAGTCCTCCTGACCTACATTTCAGACATTTCAGACAGTGGAATTCGGGCTGCCTGGATCCTGTCTGTTTTGCCAAGGAGAAAGGAAAGAATTCTGTCCATGAATTCTTGTTTTATTTCTTTGTCATTTTTCCCCCCTCAAAAAGGGACGTAGACTTTGGGGCAGATGACCTGGCAATCATTTTTGAAATGTTAAAGATAGGAAGAGAACTGGTAGGGAATTCAGTTTTTACTGTCAGGCCAAGGGGTTATGCCCATCATCCTCTCTGATCAGATTCCAGCAGGATTCTTGGGCTTCTTTCTTTCTTAATGTGTCCAAGCAAGTGTGTGTGTGTGTGTGTGTGTGTCTCAGAATGGAGAAGAGAAATTTTATAGCACAAATGCACATTTCAAGACCCTTCTGGAAAAGTTGTACAAATGACGCATTTTTACATGATTTCTAACCTCTGTTGCCATAATTTTAATACAGCGAAACGTCATGGTTCTTCAGAACCAATAGATTTTTTTTTTAAGAAGATTGTTGGTAGCTTATGCCTTTCATTTGTGTGTATGCTCTGTTCATCCGGTAGGAGATTTGTCTGAATGGTTCTCGTGTGGAGCTACCCACAATTTGCAGACCCACTAGACGCCAACGAGCAGTTGGGCCATATTGCCCATAGAGAGAGATCCTACTTGCTGCCATTAGGGTGGTCATTTCACAAAAAACCCTTCGGTGACAAGGAGTGTCCACTTGAAATGCATCTCTGTCCTGTGTATTTCTGGGAAGCCAGCGCTCCTTGGGTGGGAGTGTTTTCCTGCCTTCCCACTTAGAATGCCAAGGAGCCCTCTTCCTTCCCTTGTGTCCATCTGGCTTGGCTGTTTCCTCAGGTGTAGCGCGGCATCCCTTGGATTTCAGGCCCTTTTGTCTAAGTTGCCAAGCTTGCCGTTGTAGGTTGCTTTGCCTTTTGCGGTGTGCCCTCCTCTAATTCTGCCCAAGCTTTGACTAGAAATTTTAGACCCAGACATGGGGATGGGCAGGGAGTTGGTAATGGGATGGCACTTGGAGCATACTACCCCTTCCCATCCCACATGTGTTGTGGGAACTGCACACCAAAGCCTGTGCGTATGGCAGCCCATTTCTCATCATTTTTTCCGGACAAAAAGGATTCAGGCCTCCGTTTGTCATATGTGTCAAAACTTCATGTGTGGGGGAAAAAACCTCTTTAATCCACTGGGAGCAATGCAGCAACTGCTCTGCATCATAAGATGGTAAGGAGAGACATTGCATGTGTGTTTTCATTCTTGTGTGATACAACCTGTCTTTTCCCACTGGTGGCCTCAAACCTCAGCTGCATGCCTACCAACGCCAGTCTGAAAGACTCCTTGCCCCTTGCCCACTCCTTTTGGCAGCCAGTGTCTTGGCTGCTGTTCTATCCAAATGCCCAACAGGCCATGTAGCGTGGCTGCATGGAGAATCATTTCTGGAGAAGATGTACATACCCCACAAAGAAAAGAAATAGGTTTTCTGGGCTAGCATTCACAGAACTTTCCAGCCAGCTTTCTCTGGTTGTGATCCAATATCTACATGCCATAATACGCTGTGCCAACATTACACAGTCCCCATGCAGACTGGTAGCATTGTGCAACTACAATGCACAGCCACCATGTACAAGTCTGCTTGTGAAACTGTCAGTGGAATATATCTGTTGCACCCTGGTGAAGAATTCACCCTGAGAGTGTAGTGTGGCACACGTATATGTCACTGACAGGATGAGTTGTAGTCCAGAAAAATGATTTTTTAACCCCAATGCTTGCAAAAAGTTCCTTTTGCTGAAAAGCTTTTACCATTGAGATGTTCCTGAGAGCCATGCTCCACCCATATTGGAAGGTGCTGTAGAATCCCATGAGGCACATAAGGGTGCAAGTCCCTTCTGATGTGCTGTCCTCTTCCTCCCTCCTGTGGTAAAACTGTTCCTGAAACCTGGACTGTACCTGTGTTTGTCAGGTTTGGCATAGCAGATGGGAGCAAGTAAGGGGAAAGCTTCATCCTGTGACTTTCTGTGACTAAACCAAAGACAACTCTAGTTCTGTGTCCTGATTTCCCCCCCCCCAATGATTTAGTGCAATTTCTCTGCCCCAGGAAGGATGGCCGTGGTGTAGTCCAGCTCACATCACTTCGGGCTCCTGTCAAGGCAGTCACAAGATGAAAGAAGCTGGGAAATGGGCACATTGAAAGCTCTGTTCTCATGAGGCTCTGACAACTTGAGGTTGCCCTGCCGGTTTCTCCCATGTCTTAAGAATGTCGCATGAGAAAGATTCTTTAAAAAACAGGCACTTTATTAATTGCTGATGAGATGGGACTGCTTCCAGAGCTTGGGAAAATGTCTTTTTTGGGGGAGACAACTTTCAGAATCCTGTAAGGACCTTTTCTAAGCTCTGGCCACTTCATCTTGCAGCTCAGGGCTGCTGGAGGACTTAGCCCAGTGCCCTCATCTGTGTAAATATTTTTGTGTGTTCCTCTTTCCTCCCATTCTCATTGTGTATTAACTTTTCTGCTGCTTATTTATAGTTTCAGTATACCAAGTAAACCCTCCTAGTGTAAGCACCAGGAAGCCACTTTATAGTTCATCCCTGGTTAACCGTGGCAGATTTTAAGTTCTGGTAGGCCGTGCAATTTCTCTGGCCTGGCTTCCTCCTTTTCAAACGCAGCTGCTCTGCTGCAGATGTGTAGCATCAGTCCATAAGGCAGAGGGTCCTCCAGTGGACTGTCAAAAGGTTGATGTTGCACCTTTTGCAGAAAAACCTTTTCTAAGGACTTTTTGTTGGACTTATTTTTTAAATAAATTTTTACACACAGATTGCTAACTGAAGAGGCTGGGAGTCTGTTCTCCAAAAACGTCAGTGCAATTGAGAAATGCTTGATTTGCTCCACAGTTGACTGTAACCAGCTGGGAATTTTGTGAGATCTTTCAGGACTCTTTCGCTCTGCACAATTCCAGCACTGTGATTCCACCTGAGCCGTGCTAGCTGCATCCTGTGGGATCCTGGAGTTTGTAGTTTGGTGAGAAACTGGCGAGTTCTCTGGCTGAGAATTCCAAGTACCACTCCCTAAATTGCAAATTCCAGGATTCCGTAGAATGCAACCATGGCAGCTAACATGGAATCATAATGTTTTAACTGTGTAGTGTGTGATATGACCCTCAGTTTGAAGCCACAAAGGGAAAATTGAACACCTGCTGAGAATCTTGGTCCTAAATGCCCAAAGTGAATATGTGCAATGAGGGGCTTGCCCCCTAGAACCGAGTCCTGCAAAAAACAGAATGTGAAAACCCCAGATCTTTTCCTCTCTTGGCCTTGCAGTGCCACATTCAAGCCAGTAGGGTTCTGATAAAACACAGAGATGTTTGGTGGTTTTCTAAGAAAAAAATGTATTACTGCAATAAATCTTTAACAAGAGTTTCTTTTCCTAAGGTTGGCTGGTTTGTTTTGTTTTTTTATTCCCTCCTCAAAGTCCACCTAGTTAAATTTGTCTTAAGCCATTTCCGCATGACGGGGCTCAGCGAAGTCCTTTCGTTGCAGCCCCGGTGGGGACACAAAGTGCGTCAGGAATGCTCCCCTCGGCACCTCACCCAGTCGCTGCGGAGAGGAGCGCTCTGGTCCCTCCTCTTCCCTGCCACAGCGAAGCTGGGCCCTTCTGTTGCTGCACCAGGGAGGGAGGTGTCGCCAGCACCCATCTGCATGGCCGGGAAAGGCAGCAGCACGGTACGATGGTAAGTGTAAAATGGATCTTTTCCATTTTACAAATACTGTGCTCGCACGATGTGGGGGGGGGGACAAGATGGCAGCAGGACTGCATCATCGTGCAGAAGAAAAACCCACGGAGCGTTGCCATCACATCTGAACTGCAGGGCAACCACGCCATGCAGAAAGGGCCTTAACCTGGGAATCCTTGTGTTCCAACAAAAGCCAGTAACATGATGTGTTCTAGGTGGTTTGGTTTGGTCTCTGACTGATATCAAGCCACTGTCCATGTGGGCTGTGGAGAGGCATTACGGGAGATGCAGTACCAAATAGCGGACAGCCCTGAGCATTTTCTCTGAAGAACCCTGTTGTTCCAACTTGAAATACTAGCTGCCCATCTGCATTTCTTATTTCGCATCAGGCACCAAAACTTGGGGTTCTACCTTTTCTTTAAAAAGAAGTCTTCTGTTCACCCATGCATGATCTTTGCTGTGCAGTTCCCCAAAGATGTTTTCACTGGCTTCATGCAATAGCTGGTGGAGGACATTTTGTCCCTGTCATAATAGTCATGCTTGGCATTTTTTGCAACGCATTTTCCATCATGTGCAGCTGGCAACATGTTCTGGGCATTGTAGTCCAAGAAAGGACTATTTGCAACTGCTGGTCACTCGCTATACAGCATGAATGAACAGCCAGGTGCTCATATCCTAATTTTATGCAGCCACAAGTATGCAGCAAGTATGTTTCTCACACAAAACCCCTTGGGGCCTCTGTAGAACATACTGAGCCTGCTATGTTGCAAAATATGCCAGTCTTGATTCCCAATTACAAATAAATATTATTCCCATATTATTTATGGAGCTACCTGGTAGAGAGATGTTGCTTGTCCAAAGCTACTGTATTCATTGTGCGGCTGAAATCAAATTTGAATAGAGAGCTTGCCAAGTGACAGAATCATCAAGTTGGAAGAGATTTCAAGGACCATCCAACTTCATTCTGCCATGCAGGAATATGCATTCAAAGCACTCCTGACAGAGGGCCATCCAGCCTGTTTAAAACCTCCAGAGGAGGAGACTCCACCACACTCTGGAACAGCTTATTCCATTATTGAACTGCTCTTACCAGAAGGAAGTTCTTCATCATGTTTAGGGGGGATTTCTTTTCCTGTAGTTTGAGGCCACTGCTCTGTGTCCTAGTCTCTGGAGCAGCAGAAAACAAGCTTGCCCCATCTTCCATATAACATCCTTTTAACTCTTTAAACATGGCTAGCATGTCATCTTTTGACCTTTGCTTCTCCAGGCTAAGCATAATCGGCTCCCTAAGCCACTCCTCATAGGGCTTCATGGTTTCCAGGCCTTTTGCTACTTTGGTTATCCATCCTCCTCTGGACACGTGCCAGCTTGTCAATCTCCTTTGACAATTGCTGGTTAAATTCACAATCTCGGGTAATACAGATTGAGCCTACCACATATGATTTTGGATGTCCAATCTCAAAAGAGCTGGAATAGGGTTACAAAGGGGGGGAGGAACCAAAATGACCGAGGACACTTAGACAAAAGCAGTACGATTTCCTCATGGGGTGTGTGTGTGAAACGTGGCAGATATTGCTATGAAAGATTGCAGCCTTATTTGTTCTTCCTCTCACGATAGTAGAACCCACCAACCCACCTGTCAGCACCTAGAAAGTTTGCAGCTCAGTGACAGGAGCATGTTTTGCATGCAGAAGGGACTAGTGTGCACATTTGATACCTCCCAACAGAGCTGGGAAAATGTCTGCCATGACAGAGCTTCTGCAAATCAGAGACAACGCCGAGTACCTACTAGAGCAAGGGTCCCACTCACTTAAATGTTACTCACGTTTCCTAAAATAAGTCTGCATGTTGCATAAAACTTTCATGGGCTGTAGTTGGCTGGATAAGCCTGAATGCACGCAAACTTGGTTGAAAATTTCCCTCCTGGGCTACATTTGTTCTTAAATATTTAAAAGGCTGCACTTTACATGAGCAAAACATGTGTAGGAAATTGAACTGCACAGCTGCTGAATTATTATGCATTGACATACCCCACCATTGCTGTACAAATGGTGGACACAGTTACTTTGCTGCTACTTTAACTGCCATGGCTCCATCCTACAGAATTCTGGGATTTATTTCTCAGGCATTTAGTATTCGCTCCCAGAGACCTCCAGCGCTTCACTAAATTACAAGCCCCAGGATTACACACATTGCAATGGCAGTTAAAATGGAATCACAGCCAGGAGCCCCAAATCTCCTTTACCATCCCTTGTAGCAAAACCACCTCTGAGTACTCCTTGCCTAAGAAAACCCTATGAAAACTTCACAAGTCAACAGAGGGCACAGACGTCCTTTATAGAATCATAGAGTTGGAAGAAACCCCAGGGGCCATCCAGTCCAACCCCTGCTATGCAGGAACACACATCAAAGCACTCCCAAGCATTCCCATCCAGCCTCTGCTTAAAAAGCTCCAAAGAAGGAGACTCCACCACACTCCGAGGCAGCATTAGCTTTACATCATGTGGTAAAACACCTTCCTGAGAGGATATTATTTCTCTGTCCAAGCAGCAAGAAAGACAAATTTCACAAGAGGTTTGATTGTACAGGATCCTTGCAACTACAGCCCTCTGCGTGTTTTTGAACTGCAGCTTTCATAATTCCTCACCAACAGGTTGGCAAGAACCCAGAGGGCTGTAGCTGCCCCACTGTGATGATCCACATTAAGTTGATCATCTGCAGAACATTTCACTCGTTCTCAGATTGCTTCCAGGTAAGTAGTCTTTTGCCTTGCTGCAGAGTTCTCTGGTACTTGCTACATGGAAGGCATCAAACTTTTTTTTAAATTTGATGTTTTTCTTTAAAACAAACTGCAATCTGTATTGAGTATCAGTGGGAATGCTGCTTCCATCTAAGCTCATTTATGAGTAACCCACTTAGTAGATGTTTGCACAATTTATATAGGAAGCCTCAAACCTGAATGAACTGTTAAGCAAACGGAATTTTTGGAGGGTGGGTTGCCAGTCTCAAAGCTTCTGACAAATTTAGGAGTGCAATGTTACACCTTTCTTCTCAAGAAGCAAGTTCACAATATTTGTTTTTTTAAAAAACAGGACACATTCTGTCTACAGACATGGGGAACTTCTGTACACCTTGGGCATCTGCAATACTTGATGTGGAAGGGAAAGGATTTAAGAAAAGGCAGATTTAGAATGCACATTTTATTTAAGTAAAAAAAACAAAACAAAAACCAGGTAAGGTGGGCACAGTAGACCGGAGCTCTTCTTAATGCTCTTTTACTGTGTGATAATATTCCTCTTTTGCTCACTTCCACCCTAAGATATAACAAATATTTGTTCTAGTCTAGGTTTAGGTTGTCCAGTTAAACCATCTTTTTGAAGACTGTTTTTTTTAACCTATTTAGAGTTTCCTTTCAGAAACATTTTTAATATATATATATTTAATATATATATATGTATGTATACTTTATACAGGATATACAGATTTGAGAACAAGACACTGTAAGACACAGGACTGTAGCCGCAACACTCTCAATAGCTGCGTTGTAGCAAATTAACGTTGGTCAATCAGCTTGTTCGACACTCTCAAGAGACAAAGAGATTCTAGAGCTTTATTTATGTACATAGATGGCCTGAACGCAATCCTTTTTCTTTCCTAAAAGGTCAAAGGCTTTTTTGATTCAAAAATATGTGCAGTTTCATAGCCCTGTGGAAAGGGGAAAAAAAGAAAACAACCACCCACAAACTATGTACAGTGTAAACATCACACAAGGCGTGGAATTCTCCTCCCACCAAAGCTCGTGGCTCTCGAAAGGACTGCCCATTCCAGGGCATGCTAACAGTCCTCTTCCGGTTCCCTGGATTTCTTGTGAAGAGCACGGTTAAAGCTGTGGCAGGCGGGGACCCAGTGATTGTCGTGAAGACCCAACTTGCAGCCGGGGACACTCTTCTGGGACCTGTGGCAGCACATCCAGTACCCGGGGCCATACGGAAGCGCTTGGCAGTAGGGCTTCGGGTGCCACCGGCAGAGGGAGACATCCCCCCGGGAGTATTTCTTTTTGCACTGCTTGCAAGGGTCTTCCCTGTAACGGGGGTCACGCACCCAGCGGGAATCTGCCGGTCGGATGTTGTAGTACTCGATGATAAATTTGAAATAGCCGCAAGTGCATTTGAGGGCCACCAGGCTCCGAGTGGGTAGCAAGCTGAAAATCTTGACAATGATGTGGTGGGGCAGGAAAGTCAGGTATTGCTGGGGCTCCAAAAGTTGTTGGATCTTGAACCTGGTCTCCAGAAAGTCATGAGACCTCTGCCTCTTCAGAGCAGAAGAGCCAAGGGTCTGTAGAGCACTCTCCTCTGAAGGAAATTCAGAGAACTCCCCAGAAACACAGCTGGCGGTGGTACGAGGTTCCTTCCCTCCAGCATCCGCTTGACGTTCTTCTGGAGGAACCACCTCCCCTCTTTGTAAGCGCTCTTGGGGGAGTTCACACTCAGAAAGCAGCAAAAACAGCCTCCCCGGGAGAGTGTCTTCGATAAAGCTGGAGTCGGAAGGTTGGCTTCTCCTGCAACCTTTGTCCGTCCTGGCAACTGATATGCAAATACTGATGGACTCTCTCGCACGGATATTTGAATTCGGATCTGAAAGAGAGGCCAGCTCTTGAGATGTAGAACTTAGAGATGTGTTCTTGCTACACAAGGAATGTGGGTGTGCCTGAGCAACTGCTGGATATGTAGAGGGGTGAGGGGTGATCTTTTGAGGACCACACCAGCTGCCGGGTGCCTCTGAATTTCCTCGGTCAAGCTGAAGATCCTTGCTTACTTCAGGATCGCTGGCAGGCAGAGATGGCTGGCCAGCAGATGGACCTTCCCACCCATTTTCTGCTAAGAAGCTGTGCTTCGATTGGCATTGCTCCTCTCCCTCCTTGCCCCCACCCTCTTCCTGGTGAACGGTAGATGCCTTGTCGGCACCACTCTCAGGCACTGTTCCGCTGACCAACAGCACCCGCCCCACATTCCGCCGGAAGCTGTTGTTCCGGGACAGGCTCCCTCCTTCTCGCTCGCTCTGGCGCTTCAGGCACTCAGATTCAAGCTTTGCTACCATCTCCAACACACGCACCGGCTCAGCTTGTGGCCCTCCATCACTGCCACCACCTCCACCGTGACCTCGGCATGGTGCTTTTTCAGATGGAGCCTCATCAGCTCCCACAGCTGAAAAGGATCCAGGAGCAGAAGGGGGGGCAGTGGTGACTTTGGGTTGCCCAGAAAACCTGATCACAGCAGAGGCACTGGGGCAGTTTTTGGTGCAGCCAGCCAGCAAAACACTAGCTCTTTGTTCCAGGAACGCAACCATCTCGACAACCGACAGGGGCCGGCCTGGGAAACCTCCCTCCCCAACTTCATTCACATTATGTACAGAACAGTGCTCAACACTGCAGGCAAATGGCTCAGGCTGGTAGCACCTCCCGCTGGCCTCTCGCACCCTTTCCAGGTGGATCTTGGCCTTTTTGATATCGAGGGACCTTTTCCTCCGCTTGCTTGCCCTCCCATCGATGTCCCAGCTGCTTTTGTTCTTCATGGAGGATACCCTGTTGTCACTGCATTGCTGGGCTGCAAAGAAGGCAATCTTCTCCTTGGTGTTCCCCGGTTTCACGACCGCCCAGATATCCAGCGGTGCTTCCCCATCATCACCCTGGTGAATGGTAGCGGGCTGGCTGGCTCTCCACTCCTTGACGCCAGGCCCTTCGACATGGCTTTGGCTGCCATTCCTGATGCAGAGGGTATTGGGGGAGAGGTTCTGCAGGGGCTTCCGGAGAGAGGGGCTGGGGAAAAGGCTTGGCGAGGTGCTGTCAGGTTCTTCCTCGTTGGCCCCCCTTTGCTGGCTCATGAGTGGGTTTCGTGGGGGGTCCAGGCTTATGTCAAGAGACCTCTCTTTCTTCTGCAACTTGAGATATGGCTTTAAGTGCATGCCAGATATTCTAGGGAAATGAAGAGACAGAAAAATAATAGACCTGTTAAAAACCACAGTAGCTAATTTGTGAATGCAGCTGAGGAAAACAGGATGGTCTTCTCTGGGATGAAAAGAAAAGGCATAATTAATCTTCTTCACACTCTGATCCTCCACATGGTTGCTGGTGGATGTGGAACACAAGAGGAAAAGAGAGAGAAATCCAGCCTTCAACTGAGTGTAAGCAAAAGGGCTACTGACCTATACACCTAGGCTTCTGAGATACAGTCATACTCCATATCACATCTCCCAAAATTGGAAGCTCTGGGTTAAAACAGAAATGGACAGACGCCTGCCCAAGTGACAGAAGGTGACAAAGGGAAAGGCCCCTCAAACCAACCTCTCAGCTGATCCTGCTGAGCATTTTATAGTGACTACCACTCACTGGCAGCTTCTTCCCGAACATATTACACCATAGGTTGGCAACTCTGATGGATCTGGAGTCTGATTTTCTGTCCAAGGATCCTACCTACAAATTGCCAAAAATGGCCACCACAGACCAAAATCAAAATGGTAAGCTATAAGAAGGCTAGTTCAAGTTCTGAAAAACTGGTTTGTTTTATTAAAAACTGCAAATGGGGAGTATTTAAAGGCTGCTTCTGGAGAGATAACTCACCTCCCTTTTTTTTTGCCACAAAATAGCAACCCAGGGGAGTCTTGTGGGGTTAACAGCCACACATTGGAGGGGTGTTAAAGTCTCTTTGGTTCTCTAAAGCATACTCATATACTAACAAGATTCCAGTGCATCAAAGGCTTATTTTATTGTTTTACACACACAGTAACATACACTAGCAAGAGAATCCTGAGCAAAGCCTAACCTAGAATGAGATCACCCTTAAAGAGATCCTACTCCACGTGATCCCTCATTTTATAGCTATTTTGTTGTCAGCCATTCCCTTTTGTCAAGATTCTTGAAGACAACGAAACATTTTCCAGAATCTCGAAGCAATTTCATCATCTGGCATAACTGGGTGTCTTTAGCAACCAGGCCTACCTGACCTGACCACCTCAGTTCCCAACTATTCATAAAGAAATTAAAGAGCCTTGAGCCAGAGACAGTTGCTGTGGGAAACCCAGTGGGCACGTCTCCTCTTAGTGGCTGCTCCCTTTTTTTGGTTGTCAGATGGGACCAAATCGATTCAGACCCTTTGGAAAGACTGACCTGTTCTGCACCTGGCAACCTGCTGGATGGAGAGAGAAAGAAAAGAGAAAAGAGGATGTGAGGAGAACAAGAGAGAAGATCAGCAGGAGAAGAAAGAGAGAAAAGGAGGTGGACCCTTCCCACTGTTAGTATGCATCCCCCTCCCTGGCATAAGGCCCAGGGTAAAGGCAGCCCTTTGCAGAAAATAAAGCTCTCCCATCCTGTTTTAATTCACTTATTATTTACTAAATTTATACTTATTTTACTAAATTTTTCTGCCAAAAAAAAAAGTACTCTAAAGAAGTGAAAACTGGCTGTCTTTTACTGATCACTGCCGTTTCTGGTTCCTGCTTCGCTGTCGTGCTTTCAATGACGACTGGTTATTACAGTCAGCCCTCCATATTGACTGAGATTGGGGACACAAGACGCCAAATATCAAAATGTGTGTCTCTGTGGGGAAGGAGCCAAAGCATGGTGGGCAGAGCAGACACCCAGGGTCCAAACCAGATCAGAGAAAAGAAAAGGAAAAGGGGTGGGTCGGCATGGTGACCCCTACTTCTTCTCTCCCACCCATTTCCTTCCTTGGGTATAACGGGAGCATCGGGGGAGGGTTTGAGGTGCTAAGAAATCAAGTCCATAGCTAGCCAGGCAATGCCTGGTGGTGGAGGAAGAGGACCAGAGGCAGGTTTTCAAGGGCTGCAGGGCCTGATCAGAGCCACCAAGATAGAAGGTTCTCATAGAAAAGAAGTGCCAGGGGGAGTGGCAAGGGTTGAAGAAACTTGCAAATAATCCCATGAAAGTTAAACCTGCAAATGTGTAGGGCCAGCTGTACAGCGGGCCATTGGTATCCACTAAGGTTTGGTTCCACCACCACCACCCCCGTGGGTACCAACATTTGTGGATGCTCAAGTCCCATTATCTACAATGGTGTAGTAAAATGGCATCTCTTATATAAAATGGCAAAATCAAAGTTTGCTTTTTGGATTTTTTAAAAATCTTTTTAAACTGCAGTTGGTTGAATCCATGGATACAGAATTCACAGCTACGGAAGGCTGACTGTACAGTATTTGTATAAAAATTCATTTACTGCCTTCAAGGTGCCATTTCAGGCAACAAGGGATCCAAATCCTTACCGTAAATCTAAATAAATATTGCCCAAAATGTTGTTTATTCTCACACTTTGTTTCTGGTTTACCAATCCATTAAACATACTCATTTTTCCCTTTTGTATTTCTGGCACAAGTTGCTTTCACCCCTTCAGAGACAAAAATATGTCTGTGTATGTCCCAGAAAAACCTTTCACATAACAACTTTCTTTAAAAATGGCAGGGCAACTGCTCTAATCCAACCCCTCCCTGACCTGGTCTCAGAACTGTTGGACTGCAACTCCTATCAACCCCTGTCCTTGGCTGATGGAAGTTCACAGAATCATAGAATAACAGAGTTGGAAGAGAACCTAAGGGCCATCCTGTCCAACCCCATTCTGCTGTGCAGGAACACACATCAAAGCACTCCCAACAGATGACCTTCCAGCCTCTGTTTAAAAACCCCCAAAGGAGGAGACTCCACCACACTCTGAGTTACAGTCCAACACCAGCAAGGGTGAGGATTGACCCGCTCTACACCCCAAGGCAGCCACAGAGCCACATATAACATGTAGACAGATGGATATGGATGGAGAGGGGGTCTTGGTCTACCATACCGTTTGACTGGGTAGAATGTGGAGGATGTGGAATTCAGCAGTTCCCGGTGGAGTCCAGCTCGGCAGGAACTCTTCATCATAACTCCCCCCACCTCCACCACCTGGGGCAGGCTGTCACAGCCAGTCCATCTCAGCCCGCCGCCGGGGCTCCTGCATCAGCTTGTCTCGCCCCACACCGTGGCCAACCAGGTCTTTGGCACCTAAAAAACGCTGAGGCAAAAGAATGAAACAGAGAGATGCGATTAGGCTGAGTCTAAGCCCCCACCAGTGGCATTACAGCCTGCGTTCAGGGAAAGGTCCTTGAAAAGAAAGGAAACGACATTCTACTAAGTCAAACCACTGACCCATTTCAGTACTGTGTACACTGGCAGACAGTAGCCCCTCAGGCTTCTGGGCATAGGGACTTTCCTTATCATATTTGGAGTTGCCAGGGATTCAACTATGACTTTCTCTTCACAAACCAGATGTCCTACCATGACCTATGATTCTCTTCTCGAAAATAAAACAAGATTTCAGCTCTTGATTATGAGCCTCTGCTCATAATGTTTAAACAAGAATATAAGAACCTGCTAAGAGCCAGACTGGTACTGTAACTTTGGAGACCAGGGTTTGGGCAAGTCACACACTCTCTCAGTCTCAAAGTCACACTCTCTCAGCTTCAGAGGTAGGCAAAGGCAGCTCCCCCACCCCAACAATGGAGCCCTGTTAGGGAACAGGAAATCTGCTGTTGAGCTGGTGAAGAGGCTGAGCTATCAGCTCAGCAGCTCTCCAACTGTGTCTCTTTTCAGCCTCATCCTGTGTGCTTGGGTGTTCAGAAGAAGGACAGGCCCTGCAGGCTTATCATCCTTGCTACACAGAAGCTACTGGCTGCCATGTCAGTGGGTGATGAATCCCCTCCAGGTTTTAATCTCAGCATTAAAGGAGTGCTCTACAGAGCTGAACCCTTCCTCCATAAAGCTAGCCAAAAACCTGGCATGGATTCACCAACCCACTGACATTGGAGCTAACACCAGTCTTGCTATAACAGCTGGCACTCAGTCCGTCACTACAGCCCTGCAGTTTCTGAAGCAACACACAGATTCCCAAACCTACCATTTAACCTTATTTACACACATCCTACCAACATTTTCATTTTTGGAAAGAGGCATGTCTACACCTCATGCAGCAAAAAGTTCTGAAATGCTTTGACTGAATGCACAATGCAGAACCCAAGAAGGGCTTTTGGTGGGGCTGGGGAGAAACACCACTGCCCCAAAAAGTTCTTGGCCTCCCCTTCACCTCATTGCTATCATTTCTTACACCTCTACCACTCATTCTATGAGTATCCATGTGTGGTCCACCGCCCAAACTCCAGCCCACTCACCTTAGCCCACCTATACCTAGGGCTAGCTGCATTCCAGAATGCCACCAGAATTCAGTTAAGGAGAGACAGAGGCACTGGGGGACCCACAGGGCTTGGAGATTTTGGCTCAACAAGAAGCTATCTTCAGTAGATAGGAACAAAATAAAAATGGCACCAAGGGTCCCTCTGAGAAACTCTGGAACTCCTTCACATCCTAATCTGGCCTTTCCCACCAGTACAGTGGTCTTATGAACCCCAGACAGCAGCCTCCATGTGCTTTTGAGGGCACAGGGAAATGCAGAGTCTTCCCCAAGTGCCAAAAAAAATCACTGCCAGCATTGTTGGAAATGCAAAGAAAGTAAAGGCACCTTTTCCCATATGCGGTGGCTTTGTCCTATAGCTACTGGACATGTACTCATAGGCAAATTATACAAATCTTAGTGATTCAATTTGCAATGAAGCCAAAACTATATTTCTTAAATATGACAGGAGATCACACAATACTAAGGAAATGTTCTAAACGATTGTTATATATGGTCACAACAGCGAGAATTAATTATGCAAAAACATGGAGATCTGATGAAGAACCTTTGATTGACGAATGGTTTTTAAAAGTATTGGACATGTTAGAAATGGAGAAGTTAACAGTGTTACTGAAAGAGATACCAACCCAAAAAATGAAATGAGAATGGAGACCAATTCTAGGCTATACTAAAACCAAGGTAGAAAAAGAAGTTACCTACAACTGGAAGAATAAAGAAATTATCACAAACTACAAACTTAACAACAGATAAAAACTCTATTTAATATGTAAAAATAAGTGAAAATTGGTGATATTTATTCAAAATATTTAATTTAACAAGTTCATTCTTTGAGGGTGTTCCTGCATGGCAGGGGGTTGGACTGGATGGCCCCTGTGGTCTCTTCCAACTCTACATTTCTATGATTCTATGATTCTATACCAATAATTGTTACAAACTCCAGTGTGAAAAGCATTATGAGGAAAGAAAGATAAGAGGGTGGGAGAATTGAATTGGGGGATGGATGAGTTGTGGTTTTTTAAATGTATTATTTGTTTTATGTGAAAAGGAAATAACAGAGTATGTGAATGTATATTTGATATATTGTTGTCTTAATAAAAAAAATGAAATGAAATAACGTCACTGCTGGTGAGGATGCTGGAGGTTCCATCCTCTTGTCTCTGAGTGTTCACAGGCTGAGAGGAATTCCATGATGGAATGTTCCCCGCTTCTTTGCCCTGAAGGTCTCAAGGAAAAGATGCTATTTCTTAAGGTAGGAAGCAAACAACAAGAGGATGCTCAGGAACTCTTGTCCACATCAAAAGAAACAGGCCATTGAGAAACAAAGGAAGACCTACTTTCCATCCAAATCAGTGCTGTGCACACCAACAATGGGCAACTTGTGGGTCTCCAGATGTTGCCAGACTGCAACTGCCAACTGCCCTGCCGCTGATGAGGCAGGACAGGAGCCGCAGCCCGACAACATGTGGATAACCAGATGTTCCCTATCCCCGTCAACACCAACTAGCAGGAACTCTCTGTGGTTTCTGACAAGAGTCTTTCTCAAATTCAAGCTGGAGATGCTATCAAGGACTGAATCTGGGATCTTCTGAGTGAAAAGATGGGTGAATGAGGAGCATCAGAAAGGAAGGACAGGAGTGGCACCAAACAGGCTCTCTTGGAGGGAGCTCCTGAGAGAAAGGGGCACTGTCTGTTGCAGATGCTCATGGCAGAGAAATCAGGCCACAAGGCAGCATCTACCGTACATTAACGGTTCTCAATCTTTGGTCTTCCAGGTGTTTTGGATTGCAATTCCCAGAAGCCCCAGTCAACTTGGGTAATGAATTCTGGAAGCTGAAGCTCAAAACACCTGGAGGACCAATGGTTAAGAACAACAGATCTAGACTCGCTAACTTGGAAAATCGTTAAGCGGGAAGATTTCTCCTGCAATCTGTCAATAAAAACTTGGGCTAAGCCCCTCAATATGTAGCTTCCATTACACAAGAGCCTCAGCCCATCATTATCATATCCATGCCAAGTTCCCCCAAAAATGCAGGCTTTAGGAAGGGGTGAAGAAGGCACCCTTACAATCCTGTTTTCCACCCCCACCCCCACAACTCTTCATAGTGATCAACCTGATGATGAAATGAAACCCATCAAATACACCAGCTGTAGGATGAGTTTAGCGAAGGCCAATGAGGTTCTATAGCCCTTAATCCAAAGCCTCAGCCCACTTTCAGCTGCACCAACTAGTGTGTTCAGGAGAATAAAGATCTGGGTGCAAACTGTGGCAGGCATCCCAATGAGAGCAAAAGAAGGCTGGGAAGTATCAATTGATCTTGGGAACATACTCCAATGTGCCCATAAGCATAGAGTTGGAAGAGACCACAAGGACCATCCAGTCCTACCTCCTGCCATGCAGGAATATACAATCAACACACTCCCAACAGATGACCACTCAGCTTTAAAATTCTCCAAAGAAGGAGACTTAATCACACTTCAAGGCAGCAGCATATTCCACTGTCAAAGAACTGCTCTTATCATCCAGAAGTTCTTCCTAATATTTAGGTGGAATCTCCTTTCCTGCAGTTTGAGGCCACTGCTCCATGACATAATCTCTGAAGCAGCAGAAAAAAAGGTTGCTCCATCTTCCATATGACCTCCCTTCAAATACTTGAACACGGCTATCATGTCACCTCTTAACCTTCTCTTTTCCAGGCTATACATACCCAGGTCCCTCCCTTAGCCAGTTCTCATAGGGCATGGTTTACAGGCCTTTTCCCATTTTGGTCGCCCTCCTCTGGACACATTCCAACTGTGTATTTAGGAAGGCACTCCATGTCTTGCTGCACTATGACAATTTCACTGCGACATGGTTCTCCTGGCACCATAGTGAACAATTTTGCACATTTTCCAAGTTCCCTCCAGGAAAATGGCCAAGCTGGGTAAGGAGGGAGATTTTCCAGCAGAAAAAAAAAAAAGTTCATACAGCATGGTCCGTGACCCACTTTAGTTCATCAGTACGACACGTTGTTGTTTATTGGGAGGAGGGAATAAGCAAAGGAGACTTTACGGAAAGGAGACAACAAATATACTCTTTTGCAAGCATGATGACTGTTCGACTAAAACATAAACACATGGACTTGCTCAGACACACACACACACACGTGCGCGCATAAGAAGTTCATTTCCAGAAAAACACTGCAGACAGATAACAGATAACACAAAGGTTGTGATAGTTGTATCTGAGAACAACAACTGGGTCTCCCCTACACAGAGGCAGCGTTGAGATTCTGCCATGAAAAGCTGCAGATAACGTTCCATCTGTTCCATAAAGATAACACATATGAATTCATTGCTTATCTTCCACCCTCTGGCAAATATAGAGGCATTTTCCACACAACTGGTTAATGTTCGATAACATGAAGTCTGCTTGTGGCGCTATGTGTTATCTTGGCACCTGTTTTGTGGTATCTGCCTGCACCACCTCAGTAAAAGTCATCAGAACTGCATCAGTGTGATTTCTCAAGCCACAGACCTCCCCAGATGTTGGAATCCACCACCCATAAGCTCTAACCAGCATGGTCAATGGTCAGGGTGATGGGAGTTGTAGTTTATCATCACCTGAACACCACAGGGCCCTCCAGCTGTGCTTTAAGTGACCTTGATTTTCTACTCCTGTTTACAAGCTAAACCGAAAACTTCCAAAATCAGAAGTCCCATCGGACCACTGATGAGAAAAGGCCCACAGTTTACCCTCCACGACCACTCATGGGTCAGTCTTGCTGAATTCTCTATTTAAAACAGGTGTGGGCAACTGAAGATTGGGCAAGGGGCACTTTTCACTCATGCACCCCTCAGGAGACGCACTGGTATACCTGATGTGACCAGAAGTGATGTCACTATAAGTTCTGATTTTATTTTCAGCCAATTCAGCTGATTTTTTTAAATAGGTAAGTGGAAAGTTGAGAAGGCAAAGCCCTGCATTTTGCAGTGATTTTAAGCCATGGGAGGGAATCAATCCCCCCAAAAAAATTTAGAGGGGAATTATAGTCTTGGGGTACATACACTGAGGCTGTACTTTCTCCACCCTTGTTTTAGAAATAATAAAACACTGCCTCAGAGGATACTGGACTCTTGTTCTTTGAGGACTTTTAAACAGAGGCTGGATGGTCACCTGTCAGCAGTGCTTTCACTGTGGATTTCTGCACAGTAGGGGCTACAACCAAGTTGTCGTTGTGATCTCTTCCAAGTCTTATGTTTCTATAATCCATAAGCAGAGAAAGGGAACACTGAGCCTCATCAGTTGAGACACATGTCAAACCTGCTTTGAGTTGGGCTTTTGAGGCAGCTGCCAGCAGCCAAACACTGCATGAGAGCTGAGACATTCCAGTAGCCCCAGAAGATACCTAATCTCAGCACATACAGAACCTGCAAACCCAAGGAGGAGTGGGTATAGTTCTAGGGAACAAGTATGGGGTATAGTTACTAGTTATATATTCTTTATATTCAGTAGCAGTTTTAGCCATGGCAGAACCCAGTCTATACCCATGGAATGCACCCTGAAAACTCTTAACAGGGAATTTGCTCGGTCTTCTGTTTGGTGGAGCGAGAGTTGGGGGAACTTCAAGGTGTCATAGCCCTAAATCTAATTGTTGGTCCCAACCAGTGGATCAATCACTGATTGACTAAACCACAGAATTCTCTCTCTGAATCAATCAGCCAATCAGCTACTTCTCTGAATCCGTTGAATTCAATGGGTCAGCTCTTTAGGCCATGGTTATAGATCAGGTGGACAACTTGGGGCCCTCCAGACAAACTGCAAGTCCCATCATCCCTCACCACTGGCTGTGCAGATAAAAGCCCTGGTGGCGCAGTGGTTAAATGCCAGTACTGCAGCCATAAGGTTGTGAGTTCGATCCTGCTGGGCTCCAGGTTGACTCAGCCTTCCATCCTTCCACAGGTTGGTAAAATGAGTACCCAGCTTGTTGGTGGCAATTAGCTAAAAACACATTGTAAACCGCTTAGAGAGCACTTAGCTGATAAGCAGTATAGAAATACATGCTATTTGTAATGTATAATGTATTTCATGTTGTTCACCGCCTCAATCCATGTGGAGAGGCGGGATACAAATAAATTATTATTATTATTATTATTATTATTATTATTATTATTAGTCATTATAAAGGTCACTCTTTGCTGTTAAAGATCCCCCTCCCAGAACCTCATAAAACCTTTACCAAAGGGCAGCCAAAATCACAAAGAGCACCATCTGAAATATAATTGGTTTTGCAGCACTGAAGCTGATGGGGGAACAGATACCCAAATGACATCTGGAAGGCACCAGATTGAGGAAGGCTTCCATAACCCCTCACATTTCTTGTCACTGTGCTGAAATAAGGCAACGCCCCACCTGCTGCCTCTTCTTGGGGCTCCAGCATTGGGTCACTGGTCACTGGCCACTGGGCCGCAGTGTTGACATCTGCGTAGCTCCCCTACTTCAAAACTGAAGCTGTAGCAGGAGAGATCTAGCTGGTTTCACCTGCAGGCACAGGAACCAGTTTGCCATATAAGCACAGGAGGAAATGAAAGTTGACCAAACCACTAAACTGCCAAAACGATTAGTAGGCTAAAGAAAACAAAAGGTAGACAGGTGACTTACAGCTCAGCTCCATTCTCACCTGGCTGCCATGGGTGGAATTAACTGCTGAATGACTTGCAGCAGGCCAGCAAGTTGGACTTGATGGGAAAATAGCTACAGTAAATGCTTAAAAAAACAAGGCTGCTCACACTGCACCTTGAAAAACAAATCTGACATCACAGTCCCATGAATGCATAGCTCAGTGGGAGAGTAGCACACGTTTTGTATGTGAAGAATGCCAGCTTCAAACAGGACAAATAAATGGGGACAGAGAACAAATCAAGCCTGGATTCTCAGTAGATGCAAGAATGCCAAAACTGAGGTTATCATACTTTGGACATATCATGAGGCAACATGGATCAATGGAAACAACAACGCTCAATGAAGTGGGTGGCTATAGGAGAAGAGGAAGACCGTATTGCAAAAGAAGAGACTAAATCAAGGAAGGCACAGCTGTCCTGAGTTTGCAAGACCTGATCAGGCCTGTTGATGACCAGGGCTCTTGAAAATCTCTCATTCGTAGGGCTGCTTTAAGTAAAAGCCAACCTGATCGCTCATAAGAACAAGAACAAGCACAGGTTCAATCCTTGAGCATCTCTAGGTAAGGCAAACCCCTATGGACAACCCAAATGGTCAAGGAGAGAAGCCTATCTGTAAGAAAAGATTACAATGTTTGACTAATTAACTTATGAAGAAAGGCAAGAAAGAGAATACGCGACAGAGGTGCATAAAAATTGTGTGCATAATAGAAATACCAAAGCTTTTCTCATTATACCTGAACCCAGGGTCATCCGCCAAAGTTGAAAGTACAGATAAAAGAATAGTGCTTCTTCAGACAATCCATGGTTAAACTTTGGAATTCACTGCTACAAGATACAGAGACAGATACCAACTTGGAGAGCTTTAAAGGGGGCTTAGAAAGATTCATGGAGGTTAAGGCCATCAATGGCCATTTCTATACTGGCCTGTTATAGCACTATTATTCCACTTTCAACATCCTATGGAATCCTCAAAGGCCCCTCCCAAAACTGAAAACCCCAGGATTCCATAGGATGTTGCAAGTGAAATCATAGCACTTTAACAGGCTAGTGCGGAAACGGCTGACGACTCTGGAGACCAGGATTAAATTCTCTGCTCGGCCATGGAAACCCACTGGGTGATCTTAGGTACATCACTCACTCTCAGCCCCAGAAAACCCATGACAGGTTCGTCTCAGGGTCACCGTAAGCCAGAAATGACTAGAAGGCACACAACAACAACAACAACAACAACAACAACAACGGCAGAGTGGTGGATTTTACCAATTCAAATTCTACTCTGTTTTTTAAAAGCCAGAAAATGAAAATACTACCTTGCAATTTGGTTTTTTTTTAAATAACCTATGTCATCCACCCAGAAAATGCTGCAGGGGTGGCAGTCAGTAGGCGCACTTGTTCCTCTGGCTCACATGTTCACTTAAAGTATGAGGTATGAAGTATAAAGCATGAGACCACATGCGATTATTCCTCCGGGAACACCCATGGCTGTGGGCAGCTTAAGAGTTCTGCACGCTGGGTGGCTTTTCTTACACAAATCTCCTGGCTTTAGAAAAGGGAAATAAAAGAAAAAAGAAGCAGCGACATAAAGAAGAGGAGGCCACAAGGAAAGCTGCAAAAAAATGTTGCAGTCTCCACTATGCCAAAGAAAGAGAATTTCAAACTCCCCAAGTCTTGCTTCTCCCGTTTTAAGAATTTCTCCCCATGATCCAACTGCACAGATGAGGATTAGTTCACTGCCTGAAATCTCATTTTACTTTTTTTTAAATTAATTTTTATTGAAATTTTTAATGAAAAAACAATAAAAAACCCTCCCCGCTTCCAGACATCAATTTTCCCAGTTGAATCTGAGTTTAACATTTCATTTCATATAAACATTCCGTTCCATACATTATCTCTATTTTATAACAAACATATACTATTACTTTTAGCTTATATGTAACAATTTACATTTTATCTTTTACCACCTCATTTTGTCTTCCTCCTTTCTCACAGCCTTTCTTTTTTTCCCCCTATTTCAATCTTTTATCCAATTCAATACCTCTCGCCTTTCTCTTTCAAAGGCCTGGATTGGTTTATTTTTACGTAAAAAAGTTAACTTTTCTGTCACTACCATATCCAGGACTCTGAATTTCCATTCTCTTATATCAATATATTTTCCTTCTTTCCAATGTTGAGCATAAGTCAGTCTTGCTGCAGTTATTATAGATAACAATGTCTTTTGATGAGATCTTATTTCTCTTTGTTGCCCTAACATATTCAACAAATAAAGTTCTGGCTTCATTTCAAAGTTAAAACCATGCATTCTTTGAATTTCATCATGTATTTCTTTCCAAAACTTTTTTTGCAATTTTGCAGGTCCACCACATATGAAAAAAAAGATCCCTCAAATCTCATTTTACATGTATCTATTCCATTAGTACATTTTATTCCAAACTCAGTAGCCAGGATAGTCAAGTAGTATTTGACTGTGCCACAAGGGGAAGAGTTCCTTGATCTCTGTGTTCTCCTTGGCTGCACCATTTCAGCTTGCAGGGGAGATGACTCCAGTTGGAGAGAGAGCTCTCCCCATGCTTTTGTTTGTTTGTTTGTTTGTTTGTTTGTATCCCACCTCTCCATATGGATCGAGGCGGCGAACAACTTACAAATAGCATGTATTTCAAAACATTTCTATACATGCCCCCAACAAGCTGGGTACTCATTTTACTGACCTGCGAAAGGATGGAAGGCTGAGTCAACCTTGGAGCCAGGCAGGATCGAACTCACAACCTTGTGGCTTGCAGTACTGGCATTTAACCACTGCGCCACCACGGTTCCCATGTTAGAAAGAGACTGGCTGTCAGAGGATAGGAGTTGTAGCCCAAGACATTTGGGAGCCACTAGACTAGGAAAAGCTGCTTTTCAACACCCTGGTGCTGTGCATCTCTTGTGCCCAGGTCTATAAAATATTTTATACATCAAAAACCCTTAACGGTGACTGCATAAAAATCTCAGCTGCCGCCAACTCCGATAAAAGGAAAGCTCAGTCACGCACAACAGCCTGCCCCAGCCTGGTATTCTTCAGATATGTCAAGACTGCAAATCTCATTGATGGCCAAAGGAGGCTGTGGATGATGGGATTAACAGAGCAAAACAGTGGACAGGGGGACAAAGCTGGGGAAAGGTGATCTACAGATTCCATCAATGAGCAGTACTTGGAAATAAGGAGCTATCTTTGTCCTTGCATGTTCCTGTGGCACTTTTTTCAGGATAAGGAGATTGAGTAGGGCAAAAGAAGTGGACAACCTGTTCCCTGCACAGTGAGCTAGTAAGGCAGGAAAGCAGATAAGGGAATTGAGAGCAAAAGACCTCAGTGGAATAAAATGCAAGGGGAAATGCATTTATTTAACCCCACCCACTCCCCACTCCCCAGCCTTTCTGCCCAAAATGGCCGGAGGAGGAACGAAAAATCCTCATGACTCAAAACTGCCATTCGACAAAGAAAACACCGCAACACAAGCACTGAGAAAGAGACATCTATCGCTAAATACCAAAGGCATGACACTTAAAACACATACACACTGGCATTTGGCTCATTTTCTTGCAAGTCACAGATGACTGAGTCCCGTGGCCTTCCTGAAATACTGGGAGAGGAGCAAGGAGGGACAGAGAGGAAGAAAAACAAGAAGGTGACAGCTACAAGGCAAGGTATGGGGGGGGCACACAATCCAGGCAGCCCCTCTAGGAGAGCCAGTATGGTGTAGTGTTTTTCGCTTTGGGCTATGACCTTGGAGATCCGGGTTTGATTCACTGCTCAGCCATGGAAACCCACTGGATGACCTTGGACATGTCTCACACTCTCAGCCCCAGAAAACTCTTGTGACAGGATCGCCTTAGGGTCACTATAAGCTGGAAAAAACTTGACAGCACACAACATCAAAAAGAGCCAGCACGCTGTAGTGGTTTGAGCATTGGACCACAAGTCGAAAATGACTTGGAGACGGTAGAAAACAACACACCACCCTATTAGGTCTTTCCTTTTTCCTCTCCCATCACAGCAGCTCCCTTGAGCTTTGCAAAGCAGCTGCTGCAGGTGGAGCTGCTCTTTCTTCCAGTTAATGGAGCAGTTAGCAGGAGCAGAACACCTGCTAGACTGGACAGGGCCGACTAGTTCTCGAACTTGTAGAGGTCAACCTGTTTCATTCTGGACACGTGTTCTCCTTGTGACGGCACGGACTCACACAGAACAGAGGGACCGTAACCTCCAGGGCTGGAGAAGAACTTTCCTGACAGTTTCAATCCAGCGGCCTCTCCGTATCTCTGGCTCAGTGCGCCAACAGCCAGTCAGGTCTTGGGTGCTCTGGCAGCATGACGATACAGCTGCAGTTCCTTCAAGGATCTTTTTGTAACATTCGCCTGGATGTGCTGACAGAACAGCCACTGAACAAAAATGCATTCACTCCTTTTACTTCAGCACAAACAAGGACTGTGTGCGAAAAGTCTTTTCCTCACAGCGCATAAACTCAAAAATTAAAACTTATCCTTTTCCTTAAAAACCCTGCACTGCTTGACTTAAAACTTTTGTGGGGGGGGCACAGGGAGCCATCCCTGTTGCATACTTTGGCTGAGCCAACCAGTCACTCCTGATGTTCTTAAGAAAGAGCTAGTACACAGGATTGCTTAAAGGGTAGGTCCTCCTCTAAAGGTTAGGAAATCCTAGGGATATATAGTACTCCTCTTGGTTTGGGCAATGTAAGAACCAGCTGTGGACTTGCAGAAAGGAGTTCTAGAGAAAATGATCTCCCCATTTTTTAATCCATTCTAGTCTACCTACTGCAGCCTTTAAAACTTACTAACTTTCTAGAGCAAAGTTTGGGGGCTGCTTTTCTAGAAAAGGAAACAGCCACAGGTTAATGGCTGCCTTGATTATTTAGGAAGCGAGGACCCTGAATGGCTCCTCTCCATCCCATCCTTTCCAACCTTTCAGTTCCCTTTTCCCACCTTGTGGTCTTTTTCCACGTTCCTTTCCTTTGCACAAAGTCCCATGGGGGAGGCAGGAGGATCTTTTCTCTGAATTTCTGTTTCATTTTTACTGGGTCATTTGAAAAGAGATTTTAAAATAAAGTTGATATTCTGATTGGAAAAACAAAACAAAACCCTGCACTGCTTGAGAGTGAAGAAAATGCTTGAAATTATAGAGGGAATCTTTCACGGGGAGTTTCCAGCAGTTTTTCCAAATGAACTTTCCATACCTCTGTATCATGTAAAGGCATACCTCTGTTAACAAATTCTCTAACAGTGAAAGTCCTTTATACGAGGCTATTTTTGCCTGCCCAGCCCACTTTTCCCCCTCATCCGCTGTCTAGCTGAAAGGTTTTTAGCAACATCAGCACTGGAAGGATGGTGGAGGAGGACTGGAGAAACATAGACGTTAGATGTTTGGTTGAAGCACTGAGTCTGCAGTAAACTGTGCAATAAACAAAGGATGAACCAGGAAAGACTGGGATTCTACTCCAGTTGATCCTCCTTTTAGCTGTGAGTATCTACCTACAACTGGCAGGATAAACAGCAGCTGCCCCCCCTCAACACCTCACTGACCATGTATGAGCAGTGGAACAGTGAGAAAAGAGAAGAGCAGCTATCCCTGAATACATTTTGGAAGAAGCCTTCAGGGGGTCTCTAGACTGTTCTTGATGTGCTTGATTACTTATGTCAGGCTCATCTGACCTGACTGTTCATCTCACATGTACACATTGTTAGTTCTGACTAAAATGTTTGCTAGACCATGTTGAGCTGCGCTTCTTTCTTGTGGTGTAAGAACCACCTCATTATCAGACTTCTTGCAAGTAGTTATAAACAGAGGCAACCCTCAGTCAATGAAGTAGTTGTAGGTTCCTGGGAATTAGTTCTTTAACACAAAATTCGGTCTCAGAGCCAGAAATAACACAAGAAGAATAGGAAGGGGTTTCTATGACACAAAAAAAGAAGAGCAGTTCAACTGATTCCCTACCATCACTTCACACAGAAAAGGGAAGTCAGGAGTAGGAGATATAAGGGGATGATGAGTGAAGTCCGAGAACTGGACAGATTAAACAATAAATGGCAACGTAGTGATGAACTTTCCACAACACAAGCATAAACCATGGGTGCATCTACTAGTGAGATGGTCCTTCCAGAGAAGGAACCATTCATTATTTATTTATTAGACTTACATCCCAGCTTTCTCTCAGGACTGGGATTCAGGGTGATTCTCGAGGGTAAAGCAGTTACAGACAGAAAGCAAGCAATAAACTACAAAGCAAAAATTACAATATGAAAACACTATGGACTTAAAAGAGCAATTTAAAAAAATATACCAAGAAAGAAACACAGCCCTTTCTTTAGCAACCTGTCAATTAACCAAAAAAAACCCACCTGAAAAAAAAAGTACTTTGCCCTCTGTTTGAACACACACAAAGCCTCTAAGATAACTGGAGACAGTTGTGTAGTTCTTTGGGCCCAGACCATCCTAAATCCAACAAGAGAAACTGGATGACTGTGTTTGCCCTGTACTTGCTCAAACACAGACAGCCACAGTTGGGCTAAGGGCTCTCCAATCCTACCGTGTTCAGCAACACCTGCAGGCACACACAACCCTCCCACCTGCTCTTTTCAAGCTGTTTTTCCTCCTTCCCAGGTAGGAAACTGTCAATCTATAATACCTCCTTTCTCAGTACTTCAGCTGATCTCAATAAGAATGACCCATTTTACAGCTACAGTCATTCTTTATGCATGTCATTAGGCTTGGAGTCGGGGAGAAAGAACATGTGGTACATCAAAAATGTCCAACCAGAAAATTCAATTAAAGCTGGTATCTGTTCTGGTAATCAAAGCAGCTCGAACCTGATGGGGCATTCAGAAAACCATCAGCCTCTTTTTGAGATTCAAAACAAACCAGGATCAAAGCTTAGGAGATGCCAAGAGACGAGAGTGCTAAAGGCACAACTCAAGCACAGCTCCAGAAAGATCACACACAGGCTTTGGGCTGAAAAACAAACAGAAAATCAATTCCTAGATTCCTGATTTTCCATCAAAAGGGGAAGGAAGTGACCCAATTGCTTAAGGAATATTAAGATGTTTGTGTTCTAATTTTCACCTATTCTCTTGTGTTCACTTTAACAATGTATGTTTAAGGAAGTCATGGAAACACTTGGCATTCAAAAGCTGTAAGCAGTTACAAGCACTGAAAATGGGATTTAGATGGTGCTCCTCCTGGAAGCCATGATGGACAAGATATTTGCAGGTGCAGTACAAACAGGGAAACTATGGAGATGGACAGCAGGAGAATAGCACAAGAACCAGTAAAGAAATTACAAACCACGGAAACAGTTGAATGAAGGAGAACAAATGTGCCCTTGGAGGTCCCTGGCCCTTTGACTTTTACTCAGACGTTGTAGGGCTGCTACACACGTTGCACACATATCAACCAGTGGCTCAACACACGGCAACTCAACAGAAAGCCACGTGAGCCAACTGCTGCAGTCATTAAGTGACAAGCTCAAACAGTGCTGAGATGACATGTGAGAAAAACAGTGTATTCATCAGGCTGAATAATACGGTACCTAACGACAAGTAACTGCCTCACATTTGATATATAGTCTCACATCCGTGTTTTTGAAAAACAGAATGGAGGGCGGCTGGAATCTTATTTCCGACTTATACCAGCGTTTGTTAGTCTGTTACATCAGCTTAAGGCATTTTTCTGGAGCAATTTGCAGTGGAGGGAGAAGGGTAGAAGATAAAGCTATTTTTACTACCAGAGAAAGCTGCCCTGCCAAGCCCTTTCTTATTGGGCAGCTTTCTTATTGGGCAGAGAAAACTTCATTATGCTATTCCCTCTCCCCTTGCTCTGCTGCTGGTCACCCGTGGCCATTTTAATTCCTGCGATTGCGCCACCGCCTAGGTCAGCATAGCTAAACCAGCCTACAGGGATTGCAGCCTTGGTTTCCTCCATTGTTGAAAAGTCAACACAACAGCTGGGAACAGAGCCAGGAACCTGCCAGCACTAGCCTTTGCTTCTGTTGTAATCCCACAGAACAGCAGAAAGGGCTTGGATACTTTTACACTATTAACTGCCTATCCCAGGATCAATGCAGAAGCTGGAAGCTTAAATTTCTGTCTCTCAAAAAGGGTTAACAGTAAATGGAAATTTGGACCATGCCTTTTGCTGTCACTGTGGTACCCTACATCAGAGTGGGTACATGCCACAGCTTAGAGAGCCACACTGGATGACTTTTTGGCTCCTCTATGTCTCCGGAGGGATGTGGCCACCATTTTGGTAAGGGAAAGTGACATCACATCATTCCTAGTCATCTTTTGGGGGCTCTTTGGGTGGGAAGGGTTCTTGCTGTTTTGGAACAGAAGCCCCCCCCCCAAAAAAAGCATATCTAACTAGTTTAGACTCAATTAAAGTGGGTTTTTTGGCTTGAAAATAGTGGTGGGGAAATGTTGGTGAGCATCCCAATAGCTGCATTAAACCTGCAGGCCATGTAATTCCCATCTCTAGCTTCTTGTATTATCAGGTTTAAAAGTTCCAGGCTATCTATGGAAAAGACCAGAAATATGGCACCACAGAATGGCAGGGGTTGGACTCGATGGGCCTTTGGTCTCTTCCAATTCTATGATTCTATGATTTGCTATTTCTCTTCCACCAATATGGAAAAGCAACCAACTTCTACGATGGGATGTGTTATATAAAGGAGCCATGGTGCTATCTTCTCTCTGGAACTATGGACTTCTCTCACCAGTGTCAACTCTCAGCTGTCTTCGAGTGGGCAACTTGTGGCTCATCAGATGATCCTGGATGACAATTTCCATCATGGAAACATGCAGCTGGAAGGGACCACAAGGGCCATCTAGTCCAGCTCCCTGCCATACATCTCTCACCAGATGCTATGGTGGCTGAGGCTGATGGGAGATGCATTCCAGAAACATTTGGGAAGGCTGGAGGTTGTCCATCCATGGTTTCCAACACTGAATATTCCAGGCAGAGTGAAAGAGCAGCAATGTGTAGACCTACCCTTCTTAAACATGTAAAGAAACCAGAGGTTAGAGAAAGGCCAAGAGCAGTGGTTTTAATCTAATCCCACCACCACCACAACGAAGCTCAAACAGGAATTCTCACAAACCACTTCCAAGATCTCTCCCTCCACATTGCCCTGTCTAACCTATACAGCCTATACAGAACTATATAGTTCTTATGGTCTCAACAGCTCTAGCCCAAACAAGAGTAAAAAAAAAACCCAGCCCACCGGAGCTAACAGTCTGTTGTGCCCAGATTGCTGACTGAGTTTGGTTACAAGGAACACATAACTCTCATACTGCAACAACTTCACTGGCTA
The DNA here is from genome assembly GCA_948474755.1 of Ctenosaura bakeri. Classification (NCBI taxonomy): domain Eukaryota; kingdom Metazoa; phylum Chordata; class Lepidosauria; order Squamata; family Iguanidae; genus Ctenosaura; species Ctenosaura bakeri. The sequence continues at coordinate 115,385 of CAOLHI010000470.1, forward strand.
CCAGTCCATTTCCAGGTGCAGTTCTAAGTGCTTATTATGACTTTTAAAGTCCTATGAGGCTTGAGTCCAGACAGTCTGAAAGACCATATCCTTTTATGAGCCTACCCATTTTTAAGGTCTTCAGGGAAAGGCTTTGTCTCCGTCCTACCACCTTCACAAGTGCATTTTGGTGAGGATGAGGAAGACAGCCTTCTCAGTGGATGCTCCGAACTTGTGCAATTCCCTACCACAACAGACTCGCCTGTCTATCTTTTTCCACTGACAGGCAGACATTTTTAATTAGGCAAGCATTTGGCTTTTAAGTGACTGTGGCAGAAGGATCTGGGGTGTGTAATGCATTTTTAAACCTGTTTTTTCTTGTGCTTTGAACTGTTGGTAATTTAATGTTTTTAATAGTATCATTTTTTTAAAAAAAATTGTAATAAATAGTCTGGTCTTCCAGACTAAAGAGTAGCTACAGAATTAAACTTTTTTAAAAATATCTATACTGTTTCAAATTGTATTTATTCATTTAATTATTTAATTTATATCTCACCTTTCCCCCAACAAAGGCAGTGGATCAAAGGCAGTGTACAACAGTTTAAAGTGCAACACAACTGAAAAACTGTTGATGAACAAGTTAAAACACAATTTAACTAAATTTCTATTTTAAAAACACAGGTTAAAAACAGCATTAAAAACAAGTCCAAAACAGCATTAAAAGGTGCTTTAAAGCATAATAAAAATAAAAAAACAAAAGCACTTTACCTGGCACATACATTAAAACCAAAAGCTTCCTTAAATAAAAAGGTCTTCATTTGTTGGTGGAAGGACACAGGGAGAGGTCTGACTAGGCCTTCCAAGGAAGGTAGTTCCATAACTTGGGAGCAGCCATCAAGAAAGCTCTCTCTCATGTTCTCACCAGATGTGCTTGGGATGATGATGGAACCAAGAGAAAGCTTTGCCCCACAGATCTTAAGAGACCAGGCAGGTTCACATGCTCTTCTTTGATGTACCTCATCTCGGGAGCCCTTGCGGGCTGGGAGGCAATATATAAACACTTTAAATAATATTAAATATTAATGTTGATATTAAATAATTAAACAAATAAACAGGACCCTCTCAAATCAGACCAGCCAGCAATGTTTAACTGCCCATCCCTCTATAATTTTGTATCCTCCCTCAAAATACTGCTATCAGTCTTCAAGGAGAGAAAAAGACAGATATGACACATAGGCTCATTCCTTCCCACGTTCTCTTCCACTGCAGTCAGCTTCAAATGATGAAATTATCTAGGGGGAAGGGTTAAGCCCACCCTTATCCCACAGCAACATGAGTTCCACACAACAGTTCCAGCTATGTGCACTGGACACATAATGCAGAGCTTGGCTTGTTTTCCAGCCCAACAGCCGCTCCCTTCAGCACCACCAACCTGTATGCTTCCCAATGTTTTCCTTGTCTTGTTACTAACATGCTGCAAGATTTCAGACAAACAGTTCCATGCCTTGCCTCCAAGAGGTGGGAGAAACAGAATCCAAGGCGCTTGCTGTTTCTCCATCCGGCATTGCTTTGCTCCACTGATATTGGAGTGCTGATTATTTTCCAGTAAGGAGGGGGGAGGATTGCCATTTTTATCGTCCTGCTGCTGTTCCTGCAAACAGACCCTCCCAGCCACCTCACACTGACAGGAATCTGGAAAGTCACTGGAAGCACATCACACCCTGCAGATCTCGGAAAAGTCCACAGAGGGATGAAACAATGTGTTGGGCCACCAGCAATTCAAGCACAGTGAGAAGAGCTGCTTCTCAAAAACAAACACACACACACAGAGGCAAAGCTCCAGCTGTCACAAACTAGTTTGCAATCTTCTCTGAAGGCTCTTCTGTATGTCTCACCACCAACAGAGGCTAGATTGGTAGTAATTTTACACTGTTACCTAAAGAGAGATAGGTCTCAGCTTCCTAGGACCTTACAGCCCAAAACTGACAACAGGGTGGACAACAGAAGGAAAGAAAGGCATAAAAGCCAGCAAATGGCCTCCTGAGTTAAAGTATAGTGATTTCACGAAGCAGGACCTTCCCAGAAGTGGCACAAATACTGTGGAACTCTTCTCCCACCTCATCCTAGGGGTTTTTTTGGGGGGTATCTGGCTAAGACAATGTTTTGGGGGGAAGAATGGTTCCTCTGATTTGGTGAAGTATAAGATCATAGAATTGAAAGGGAACTCATGGATCATCTAATCCAATGGTTCTAAAACTCTGGTCCTCCAGATGTTAGGGACTTCATCTCCAAGAATCCCTGAGCACTGTCCACAGTGGCTGGGCCTTCTGAAAGCTGAAATCCAAAATCTCTGGAGGACCAGAATTTGAGAACCACTGATCTGGTCCAACTCTCAACCATGCAAGAATACACAGCCATTTCTAAGAGATGGCTATCCAACTTCTGTTTAAAAATCTCCAAAGAAGGAGTGTCCACTATATTCTGTTCATTACATCTATTCATGTTTCTTGATGCTTTCATAAATTACCACAGTTTGTGTGCACATTTCAAACTTGCTTTCATTATGTTGTGGGTTTAATGTGACTGCAGGTTTTCTTAATGGAAATATGAGATTGAAAGATGAATAAATAGATTTAAAAAAACCAGAACAGTGGGTATCAAATACTTCCCAATGTATAACAAAAATGGGTCTATTGTTAAGATAAGTTTGGGTACCGACTCCTTATGAAAAGAATCGACATTCGTCCAAAATGCAAAAAAATTCAGTGCTAGAAGTATCACTTGATGGTGTTGGTCCAAGAAGTTGTCTCTTTGAACAAGGAAGAAAGAAAACACATACTCTGCATTAAAATCAAGAAAAACCTTCATAAACAGTCAGGGCTGTCCGGCAGTGGAATCTGCTGCCTCGGAGTGTAGTGGAGTCTCCTTCCTTGGAGGTTTTTAAGCAGAGGTTTGATGGTCATCTGTCGGGATTGCTTTGAGGGTGTTCCTGCATGGCAGGGGGTTGTACTGGATGGCCCCTGTGGTCTCTTCCAACTCTACATTTCTATGATTCTGTGATTCTATAATCTCAACCTGGAGTCATTTTCTCAATTGTTACCAGTATGTCATTTTGTTGACAGCTTTGCTTTGCAAATGGCCTGTTACACCCAGGCCACATTAAAATATTTTGCCAGGATTCAACCATTTATTAAAATAAAAATAAACACAGTTTCATTTAAACAAGGGATAGGGAAACATGATCCTTCAGACAATGGTCAGTTGCAACTTCAGCATTCCTCACAACTGGTTATACTGGCTAGGGCTGATGGAAGCTGCAGTCCAACCTCATCCAGAGAGCAAGCCTTCCTCATTGCTGATTTAAACAAATTGGACCATATGGTCCAGTTAGGGCCACTCCTACTCTGCCCCCCCCAAAAAAAATAATTCTGTGCAGCAGTAAGGGAATCCTGAAAATCCTGTAACATGTATGCAAAAGAAGCAGAACATCTGCACTTCCTAATACACACCATCATTTATTCTCAGTCCACTAGCTACAGAGGGGAGCTTTGGGCAGACTCAGAGCTTGGAAAAATTACTATCCCAAGATAGCTGGACAATTCTAGGAGGTACACTTCAAAAAAAACCCAACAACAACTATCTTTTGCAAGATCTAGACAAACTTCACCACCCAGAGAATTTCTAACAATGGTCTGTATTATAGAAAACAGAAACTCCACCCCCTGGAAGCCAGGTGGAAGTGGGGAGAAATAGTTGGGAAGGGTAGCTGTCTTCGTGTCCTGCCTTGTCGAGTTTTCCACAGGCCTCTGGCTGGCCACTTACAGGAAGCTCCCACCTTTTGACAACCTGTTAGATAACAGACGACTCACTCGTTTGATGCTTCCAAATTCAGGACAAGTTCCATTAATTCGTTAGAGATTCCACTCTTTCATCAGTTCTTCTTGCCTATGGAGACTCACTTTGGACCACTGCTTGCAAAGCGAGCTGAGAGCGGGAAAAAGGCATCAAGTCAGCTGAGAGACTTTACAAGCAGCACAATCAAAGTCGGTCCTAAGTGAGCCTCCATTAGGTCCTGCATGCTCCCTACAATACATGGGTTCTGCTTTTCCACCAGTTCCATTTTCTGACAGTGCTCTGGTCCCTAACCTGTCAGGTAAGTGGTGGAAATCTGTACAGCTGGGCAAGACAGACCTTTAGCTTGATCCAGCAAAGCAACCCTTAAGTGATTCACAATTTGCACATCTGCTGGAAGGAAAAGCCAATGGGTCACCCACAAATGAGATTGTGTTGTGAAAAGTGGGAAGTGTTTCCAGAGGAAGCCTTACACAGCAGAAAATTTTCCAATTCTCACAACCAGGCAGTCTAAAACTCAACAATTTTCTTCTGTCTTCACAGCACTTGTAAAAGACCAAACATTATGTCCTTGACTTGGAAAGGCTCACTGCACCATAGACCAGGGGTGGGCAAAGTGTGATCCATGGGCCACATGTGTCTCTTGGGATCCCCAAGTATGGTCTTGATGCCTTGCAGAAGCAACCCTGAAGTCCCCAGACTCCTCTACATTTTTTAAAAAACCATTGGGCCAATTTTCAGGTGATTTGTTTGCCTGAAGACTGACCAAAAAATTCCCCCAAGCCACCTGCAAATGCGGCAGTATGTTCTTCTTAACAAAAACATCCCTACAACTGTGAAAAATGGCAGAAAATAAGCCCAAAAGGCAGTCTGAAGTGACATTACATCACTTCTGCCAAAACATGCCAGTGCACCAGGCAGGCTAGGAGAGAAATGGCCTGCTCCCTTTTTGCAACTGCCCGTCCCTGTTGTAGACTTAGAACTGCTAACCCAACACCAAGAGCTAGGTCCAAATTCGTGAGCTGTGGTACTAATCAGAGCTTAGGTGAAATCACTGGATATCCCAGGTCCTGCATAGATTCAGAAACATCCGCCTAGAAGTCCTGGCCCTTCTGTTACGCTCCTGCCAGCACTAGTCAGTGTAACCAGTAATAGGAGATTATGGGAATTATGGCCCAAGAGCATCTGAAAGGCCCACCCCTTCCTGCCATGAGTTGGTCTGCACTCTCACTCTCAAATCAAAGTGAAATGAAGTTTCCAGAGTAAAAGGCAAAAGGGAAACATTTCTCTCTGCCCTGAAATAATTAAACCTCCCATAAAGTTCACTTCTTCTTTCCCACCACTGCTAAGTGCACACAAGCATTTGTCCATCGTAAGATTTCCTCTCTTCACACCTAGCTGAGCTTAGTTTGGACTACAGAAACATTGCTTGTGTGCATATGTAAATTTACAAGCTCCGCATAGATGTCTCACTGGGAGCCAAGCAGGATGAAATGGTCTCTCAGAGTAGTTCAACTGTGAAGCTCCACCTCTTTGGATCACAACTCCCAGAATTCCCCAGCCAGCATAACCACTGGTCGTGCCATCCAAGGAGATTCCTGGAACTGTAGCCCAAAAACCCTCTCCTTTCCAAATTCTTCACCCAGAGAGCCCCAAGAACATTTGTGAAGTTTCCCTAAACAATGTTACTGGAAAATAAAGCACACTAGATCTACTGGATCGCAGCACTTTGCAAGACAGCTTGACTCGGAAGCAAGCTTTGCAACACCTTGGCATTTCTCTGAGACAATGCTGGAAGGTAAGGAAGTGGACATGTAACTTTCTTCTGACAGCAAAGAGGCACAGAGAAGAAACTACATAGATATTCTGGTGTCTGAACTCAGCAACTCCAGCACAACCGAATGTGCATGCTTCACTGGATCAGATCAAAGGCTGATACAGTCCAGCATCCAGTTCACGGCAGTGGACATGCTGTTCTGTTTGGTTTTAAGCAAGATGTCAACAGAGTAGGCAGGACTGAAAAGATGAGATCCTAGCACAAACACTTTCAAAAACATGCAACTAAGGCCAAAGGCAACACACATGAGCTCTCCTGCATGTAGGTGCAAGAAACAAGGAGTGGAATGAACTCTAGAACAGTGGGGGTGGAAAGGGGGAATATAAAAGAATTTAAATCCAACAGGCCAGTGGCATTGAGACAGAAAGCAAGCGTCCTCCGTAGGCTAGTAGTCTAGCGTGATAGATGAGAACATACACACAGAGAAAGGGACTGCTTGTGGGAGGTCACAGAAAGAAGAGGGTGTGGGGAGAAGTACCACACCATTATCTTTACTGCCCTGGGGTTGCACTCTTTTCATTGGTCTCCATCTCTGCAAGCCAACAAAAGGGTAGTGTGATGGTTGGTCCCTTTAAGCTTTAAGCACATTTCCACAGAGATTCAGAACAATCAGCCCTGCTTCCATGGGAGCAAAAGGTTTCAGCCAAATTAAAAGGGTGGAGACCTTGTTCAACAATCTTGGAATCTGCTCATACGATATAGGAAAATGTGACCGTAATGTAGAGGGTGAGAGGAAGAGAGAGAGAGAATTCTCTTTCCTAACAAATAAAAAGGAAAAAAGAAAAGGGGTGGGGAGAGAAGAGTGTTGTTCAGAAAAGAAATGAGGCAACTGGAACAGAATAAATATAAGATGACGACATAGGAAAGTTCTACTGAAGGAAGCGACACACTACAGCTGCCTCCCCCAACTTGGCACGCTCTGGATACATCACAATTCCCACCATCCTTGTCATCTGGGGTTGATGGGAATGGCAATCCGATGCATATTAGCGAGCTAGCCCATCTGATCTTAGAAGCTAAAGCCAGGAGACTTTGATGGTGCTGTAGGCGATATGTCAGAGAAAGGAACTGGCAATATCACCTCTGAGCATTCCCTGACTAAGAAAACCCTATGAAATTCACGAGGTCACCATAAGTCGACAGGCAACTTGAAGCATACAGTACATAAGGACAAAGCCGAGATTCACCTTTCCCCCTAGCTTTAGAGCAAAGTCCATTTGAGAGCGACTGAGAGAAACGGAGCAAGAAAGAGAGAGATACCTGCAACGGCTCATCCGCTCTCCAAGGTCAGTTGGCACGCCATTCCTTCCCTCTGAGCAGGAAACCTTCCCTCCTTGGTACATGTTCTCTTCCAGAGTTCCAGCCCAGCAAACAAGCCCACCTTCTCCTCCACCTGAGACATAAGGACCCTGCATCATCCAGGCACTGAAATCACGTCCTTGAGGCTGTGACATCAGTCTGTTACCATGGGAATGAAGGGGGCTGTTCAGAACCCAGCATTATGGAACTGCTGCAGGATCAGGTGGCAGAGTCAGCTTCTACATGAGCGCAACACACACACGGGGCTGTCAAGTCCATTCCTAACACCCAAGCACAGGCCATTTTTTTGGGCAAAACCTGCCCTAGCATAAAGCTACCTGTTGCAAGGGTGGGCAGTGTGGGAGTAGAATTAAAATACCTCTGTTTTGCCAACTGGGAGAGTGTGTACATTGCACAAAGAAGGTCATGGGTTCAACCATCAGCACCTCCCATTCAAAGAAGGACATCTCCCTGACACTTAGAGGAGAACTCCTGCCTGTAAGGACAGACAGACAGACAGAGCAGGGCTAAGTGGATGACTGACTCTGGATAAGGTGGCTTCATATGTTCACAGCAGATGATTCTGTAGCTTTCTCACCTGGACTGATGAGAGGCACCAGCCCCAAGGTAAGAACTTTGAATCAAAGCTTGAAGTTGTGAGCAATTAGAGGGAAAAATTCAAGTAGCATAAGGCAATGTGACCAATCTTTTCACCTGTGGAAGTTCTACTTGGTCCCTCCACACTATGGAGACTAGACTATACAGACTGCATACAGGATGGGACTCCTGTAACTTTATTCTTAGGAGGTCATGGAGAAGAACACGGTACTGTGAAGGTCTATCAAGCAGGGTGAAAGTTCCTATCCTTATCTTCAAAACCACCCTCAGCTGTCCCTTGCCAGTAGGACAGCTCACCAGTGGAAAACAGGGTTAGGGGCACAGAAATGCCAGCAACAAGAAAAGAGTTGGGCACTTCTCTACACAGACATTACAAAAACCCCACCCCAAATCTAACCTGATAACCTTAATGGAACTACTGTTTCTTGCAACCCACATTTGCTGGATGCTAAATTTGGCAATGGACACCTGAGCTCATTTTTTTGCTTTCAACAGGGCTTTATGTACCAGTGAAGAAAAATTCAAGAGCTGTTTGTCCACTTCTAAGCTGTCCTCACCTTGGGGTGAAAAGAAGTATGGATTTGAGTACTGCAGTTTAGGAAATGGCAAGTTAAGCTTCTTCTGGTGTTCAGTAAAGAGCTGAGTCTCAGACGTTATCTGAAGGTAAGGCAAATGGATGTAAGCTTTTTTTATGTCCAATTGTTTTGTCAGCTAAAAAGGAGTTTTGGGGGTGAAAAGGGATGGGAAGATAAGAAGAGGGTAACTTGATGAGGAGATTATCCTCCAACAGTCCACCCCAGAATTAATCCCAACTCTGGACTGAAATCTTCAATCCTGGCAAATACTGATGACATCATCAATAGGCACTAGAGCCTAAAGTCAAAGATCCATAAAGGAAGCTCTTTTTTGTTTCCTCATTGTACCATTTATGGAGGTTTCATGGACAAACCTGAAGATCCAAAACAGTTTAGGACCATATCTTTGATCTTTGTAGAGTGTGATTCTCCACAATTCCAGGGTGAAGCATCAATTTTAAGAATCAACTCCCACCAAAATTCTTAAGACTCTCAAGAGAAGTTATTTTTTTGTTGCTAACACAGTTGAAATTTTATTGCTTGTCTTTTATTGCTTTTTGTCCCTAGTCCTCACATGGCCAAAAAGGGGAGCAGCTTCTGCTTGCTTTGATGTCCCTCAACACTATCTTAACAACATCTCGGACAGAATGTAGGCTGGTGACATAATAATCATTTTTCTCCTGTATGATTTTTAACATCTTTGCCTGATGAAGAAGCCAGTGAAGCTTCAAAAGCTTTCACAGTGTATTTTATGCTTTGGAGTTGGCCCAATAAAGGGATTTCTGCTTATGGATATTGGATTTTGTTGTATTTTGCTGCAAAGTCAACATGGCTACTCCTCATTAATTTTTCCCCCCACAAACTACAGTTGGCCCTGCATTAAGGCCCTTGTTTCAGATTTTTTGAATCCTCCAGCTCCTCAGGCACACTGACAGTCCTTCCTTGTCAGGAAACCAGGTGGGCTGTACCCACCTACAGAGAACTCATTGACATCTTGCAGCTTCGCCCTGAGCAAACAGACCAGCCATTCACTTCTAGCCAAACGACAAACTCAGTCAAAAGAGGCGCACACACAAACCCCCTGGTGAACACACAGCCACGGCACAGGGTGGGAGCAAGCTTCACTATTTGTGCAACCCTCAAGCCACTTCATAGCTGCTCCCCACACCACCAAAACAGCAGCTGAAGTCCACAGCACAGTGTATTCTGACCAGAGAGTGAATTTGCTGGGCAGCGCACTTATTACTTGTCCTATAAATTCCAGCTCTCCCCTATCCTGAGATTTCTAGCCTTCAGGGCCAAACCTGAAAAAACACTGTGGGCTTACACTGAAGTGTTAAAGGGCATGTTTGAACTAGGTGCCAAAAGAGTCAGACAAGAACCTCCTTACATCTGTGCCATAAGAACAGATGTTCACAGGAGCTCCTGAGGGAGGAGAGAATACTAGCCCTTTAACACCAACAGGCTGAAGCCCCTAGGCCAGCCTTTCTCAATCTTTTTATCCTGGAGGAACACCTGAAATAATTTTCAGGTCTCAGAGAACCCCTGCATAAAAATTGTTATGTCTATAGCTCAATTTTTTTTAATCTTTTAAAATTATGGTCTTTAGCACTCACCTCTCAAGGAATCTTAGAGTTCTAGAGAACCCTGGCTGAGAAACTCTGCTCTAGGCAAATGACTCTTAGCCAATACATCTAACAGAAGAAAATCCCTGCAGAATTAGACCAGAGGCTTATGTAGTCAGGTGTACAAAATGGACTACATTTTGTTTCCACAATGGCCAACCAGTTGCCTACAGCAATGTAGTAAGAAGGATGTAAGCTCAACAGCACATCAACAACTTGTCCTGATGTACTGACTCTAATATTGGCTATTGATAGTATATACCCATGCCTATGATGATGATATTTAAATAATTAAAAGATTTTCTATCTCTTGACTCAGTCATTAACCAAACAGAGACTATGGTCAAGATTAAAACTTCAAAGGACAGATATGAAGGGAGGTCAGATCCTCAAGTATAAAGATATACCACTCAATACCAAAGTCAGGATCATCCACGCCACAGCATTTCCAGTTTCTATATATGGATGGGAAAGTTGGAATGTGATGAAAGCTGACAGGAAGAGAATCAAGACAGCCAATAAGCAGCAAAACTGGCCCAAAGACTGGATATAAACTTGAAAAACTTGGAACTAGAGTAACTCTAGTTACTCTAGTTCCAGGAAGAGAATCAATTCATCTGAAACATGGTGCTGGAGGGGAGTTTTACAGGTACTATGGACTGCCCCCCCCCAAAAAAAACAAGATTAAACTCTTCCTAGAAGACAAAATTATTCAACTGAAGCTATTGTATTTTGGATACATCATGAGACAATGATTCTCACTGGAAAAGATAATGCTCAGTAAAGATGAAGGCAGTAAGAAAAGAGGAAGGGTGCATTTTAGGTGGAGACAAGGTCTTTCTATTTTCCTGCCTTTCAATCAGCCTCTCATTCATAAAGTTGCCATAAGTCAAAGTTGACTTGACAGCACATAACAACAAATACAGTCACCATGACTAGCTGTCACTAACTATCCTAACCTCCCTGAATTCTTTAAATCTCCTGTAAAGCCGTACAATTCAGTAGTGAGTTCCAAAGTTCAACTATGCAAAATCTTGGATATTCCACTCTTTAGCAAGTGGTCAACACCAGATAATATGAAAGAGAAAGAGGTTATGAAGAGAAGGGAGCAGAAAGAGGTTATGAAAGAGAAGGGAGCAGGCCTTTTTCCTATTCACTTTCTGCATATCACACATGACTGAATCAAATGATCAGAAGGAATTCAGACCCACCCATCCTCTTGTCCCCAGCCATTTCATTTTCTAAAAACTCTCCTGAGAAGCACTGAGTCACCTGTTAGTATCTGTTGACTCTCTGCCTTTAAAATGTGACTGTTCTCCACTGCACTACCAGTTTCTAAATAGCAATAGTCACTTAGGATCTGAAGACCAGACCAATGTGGCCTAGGAGACCCAAATCTCTGTGTCGGAAAGCTGGCAAAACAAAATGTTTCAGGGTATTGAAATCAAGCTGCATGACTCCCTGCCATCAACAAAGGGAAAATGCCATTTCCTGATGCCTTAGCATTCCCTTGGAGGCAAGAGGGGGTCAGAAAAACCTAACCAAGATTGCACCAAAGAGGTGAAGAAGCACCCAAAGTAGCTATGGGAAGCATGGGCTTTTGGTGGTTACTGTCCCACTTGATCAGGTCCCCTTGGGTCACTCCCAATTAACATACAATATTATTTTAGTTCCTCTCTTGAGCAAAGAAGATGTCTCATTGAAGGATCCTCAGAGATACAACCACCATTTTGCTGGTCTCATCTCAATCACCTGTGCTTTACTTCTGGGCTTGGTATCTTCTGACCAAGGTCACTTGGCCATGTCCACATGCTAGAAACAACAACCCAAAGATTCTCCATTTCCCACTTCTTGCTCTCCAAGTCTTTCACTTTTTTGCTCTCCTTTGTTGACTTTGACTACAAGCCTGGAGTCTCTTTCCAACTCTGCCTATGAAAAATCAGCATCAGTAGGGTAGCACCAGCTCTGCAATTCATCTTGCTTCCCTTCTCTACTGGGTGGGGACCACCTCTTCTGGGTTTCAGCTGCTATAAAAAACCCCAAACAAGACCGCCCACTGTGGGGATTATGAAACTAAACCCAGGCTTAGTAAACAATGCAAAATGCCAGGTAAGGGTAGCAGAATACGTCAATGGTTTCAAGTATGATATTAATAGATTTGCAAGGATTTGCTCACTCACCCACCACTAACACCTTGGGTTGATAGCACTACTCCCTGAATCTAGAAAGGTTACCTCTTTTTGGACTACAACTCCCAGAATTCCCCAACCAGCCTTACCTGGCAGGGGATTCTAAAAACTGTAGCCCCATAAGTACAGGCTTTGGCCAATTATATTATAAAAGATAACATTACTTTAACAAAATCTGCTCTAACAGGTGATTACCACCCATGAGAAGACAAAAGGAAAGCTGCCATCTAGGTTCATGTGCAAGTCAACAAATGCACTTATATACTGGCAGGCTACATTCCCACCTTGCTAGAGCTACCTGCTCTGAAAAGGAAGGTCTTTCAAAGTATTTCTATCCAAGACTCTTTTATCCAGAGCTTCTAGGGACTGAACCCAGGACCTTCTCCATTCAAAGCAGAGCTACAGGCCTTTCCCAGCAATCTACTCTCCAAAGGAGAGTAACAGTCAACCTCACTGTAAGCAGGTCATTCTGCTGTACTTTTTCCACAGAAGCCACTGACGGAGTATATCATCAAGTATGTAATGATATGAAAGAGGGTGGCCAGGAGGTAGTTAAGACCAGAGCAAAAAAATCTAGCAGAGACATAGCAAGCAAGCATCCTTTGTGCATACACCTCCCAGGAATTAGAAAAGTGGTTTGTTTTTTGTTTTTTTTAAGACTGTAATTCCTAGAATCTCTCAGCCTGCATGGCCAACATGGAAGGGAAATTCTGGAAGTTAATTACTTTATTTATTTCTAGCAGAAGTTTTCTCATTGTACACTTGTATGCCCCAACAAAAAACAAGCTTCAAAAACTTATTTGCAAGTTTATGGGAGATATCAAAGCCAATCTTCTCCTGCTTCCAACTCACTTCTCCCTATAGGGACAGATCCTGCTCCTTTAAAAAAAAAGTTCAGCAAATTGTGTATGTCAGAAGGGGTTCTCTTCCTGGTGCCCCCCGCTCCGGCACCTTGAAAAGCCAATAGTACAAGAAATAAATTGAGCCAATCACAGATACGTTGCTGGGGAAGTAGTACCTTCGGAGAGCAGCCCCTCTGCGCAGGTTCAGACATCACAGCACCCTCCTTGGCGTCTTGCACAGTTCTTTGAAGAGCATTTCTGAAAAGCAAATACAGGGGGAGAAAAGAGAAGGTTAAAGGACAGGAGATAATTAGGAGGCAGCTATCTTTTTATTTCTATTTAAAACCAAGGACATATCCTAAAAACTACTGGAGGACAAGATCAACCAAATATATTTCTAAAAAGCAACATTCAGAATCCACTAGGCATCTTGTCTCTAGAGGATGTTGCGAATGACAAAGTGCACAGAGTGCACAGCACATTTTCAAAAGTGGCAGCAGAAGCAGAAAATTATATGTGCACAGACCAACTTTTAGAGCTTTTTTAACACTTCAACTCACAAAGGTCATTAAGAGGAAGAAAGCATCACTACAACAGAATCCTATAATCAGAACCACAGTTGGAAAAAGTGGCTTCTGTGGGCTACAACTCCCAGAATTCCAGTCATTATTCTTGAAACTGTTGCCCAAAAAAGTAACATTTCCAAACTCCAGCCTGAACACCAGGTATATGGATAAAAATATATGAAGATAGATACAGAATAAACATAGAGATTCCAACTTCCTGGAATACTGGCCCAGCTCATTAATCCATCTAGTAACCAATAAAAACTGTGACCTAGCTTCCTCCCAATATTCAGTGGCAACACATCTCCAGGCTCTCAAGGAGACAAGATCTTTCTATTTTCCTGCTTTTGAACTCCTTTTAACTCAACAGAGGGAACTGGCTAACTTGCAGGCTTCATGCAGTCTGTCAAGGTGCCTGTTTACAGTTAGCCCTCTACATTCACTAAGGTTAGGGGCACAGGACCTCTGCAAAAGTGGAAAAATTGCAAATATCAAAATGTGTGAGTCTGTGGGAAAGAAGGCACAGCATGGTGGGCACAGCAGGCACCCAGGGTCCATGCAAGGTTGGAAGTACGTCAGTATGCTGGCCCTATATTCCTCTCTCTTGCCCATCTCCTTCCCTGGGTATCTGTGGGAGCATCAGAAAAGGGTTTGTGGTGCTGAGAAACTGGGCTGTGAGCCATCCTTAGCTGGCCTGGCAGATGGTGGTGAAGGACTAAGAGGACTAGAGGGAGGTTTTTAAAGGGCTGCACCACCTGATTGAAGCCACTGAGACGGAAGGCTCCCCCAGAAAAGAAGCACTTGAGATGGCGGCACAGTGGCTGGAGAAACTCACAAATAATCAAATCCATGAAAGCGAAACCTGCACATGTGGAGGGCCAACTGTATTTTCAATAAAGAAAGTGTCATAAACACTAAACTAACAAAAATAGAAAAAAATACTATTTCATCCAATGGAAACTTCTGCAAAAAGAGTAGCACACAAACTACAGGGGGTAAGTAATTCAGCAGTACAGTTTTCCTTTTGGTCTCTACCTTGCTCTTGAACTGTTCAAATTCTTCGATAACCTTGGACAAGCCTCTTGTGCCTTAGCCTAGTTATCTCACAGGACTATTATGATGCAAGAAAGCTACTTTTGTACTCCACTGTGGGAGAAAAGGTGAAAGTGTTTATAAAGGAGGAAAAGTATTCCTGCAGTGCTAAGGTCCAGAAACTTGCTTTAAAAAAATGAACAGACCACCATATCTGAGATCCTGTATCACCCTGTGGAGTATAGCATGCCACCACTGTACTTCCATCTCCTCTTTCCCTGCTGACCCAGTGCAACCAATCTTTCCCATAACCAGTCAGTGGATAGAGGAGGCGGAGAGGGGTACCTGGGCAGCATCTGCGGGTTCATAGCTGGGAGCAGACAAAAAGTCCTAGATCTCAAAATATATTTCTTGGTGATCTGAAAGGTGGGCATCTCCTAACTGCAGAACTGCAGCTGGCATGAGAGAAGGGGTTGTTGCACACAAGGAGGTATTGAAAACTTCCTTGTGCAACAATCCAAAATGCAGGTACAATGAGAAGCTACACTTGCGTATGTCACCAACACAATTCTACCCTATGTATTCTTTTACAGCTACTGATTTTGCGCCTAGATAAAGAAGCAGAGGTAGAATCTTGAACCTGTCAATAGAGTTGAATGACTGGCTACAGAAAATACCAGCAGAATGATCCGCAAGGTAGCAACAAATAAAATAATTATCTACAGTATTTCAAATGTCCTGGACATTGTGCAGCATAGAACTTTCCTTCAGTCTCAATGAGAAAGCTGTGAAGTTAAACACACAATCATGCTTAGATGCCCTGGAGCCTGCCGCACAAAAGTAGGCCAGGAGTGCCAGGTAGTGTCCCACCTCTCTCCCCATACCCACCCCAGCCTGTTTGCTAAGTTTAGATCTGCAGTTTATCATAGACCTACAATGAAGGAGCCTGTGAAGAAGGCAAGAAGAAACAACCAGAACACTTGCTTCAACCAGTCAAAAGCACAAAATTCACATTCCAGGAGCCTTCCTCTTTTTTGGCACTTCACATCCTGTGGGTTAGCCTTTTATTTCCACCACATGAAAAGTTCCTGCAGAAAAGAACAAGGTAACCCAGGGGATGACAAAAGGGTGGTATCAAAACTACCCGGTAGTAGAAGAGGTGTGGGGAACAAGGAAGAAACCACATTCATTTAATGAATGAGATTCTGTAATACGTACAACTCTACGCACCTTCACTCAGATGTCAGTACCACAGACTTCCAGGTCTTAGAAAATCTCCTTTTTTTTTTTTAAAGTCTACAGCTCCCAAAACTCCCTAGCTCCCAGAACTTCAAGGCTTTTAAATAAAATTATCTCTGTAAAGCCCATACTCTTGAATGACTAGGGCAATAAACAATTTAAGGGCAGTCCCCTGCAGGGAGAGAGAGACAGAGATGGTGGAAGGCAGAGCTTAAAATATGGACCTCAAAATTCAGCTTCTGGAGAGATCCAGTTAATAGGAAAAAGAAAGAAAAACAGTCTTTTAGTCTCTATGGCTGAAAGGACAGGTATATGGACAACAAGTGATTAAAGATTCCCAGTGCAAAAGGTGCAAAGCTTCCCTGTCACATGTTGTTATGACTAGGAAAAGCAGCTTAAAGTATGGGGGGGAAATGCTATCTTTACAGAGGTTCCAGAATTCAAGTCCTCAAGTACAGCATAGTCAGGGTTTAAGCACGCACATCTCTCACGTCATGTTCTTTTGAAATGCCAGCTGTGCCCCTTTCCAGAGCTGGAGGACCTAACGGTTGTAGTGCACATGCTGGTAACCTCAAAGCTGGACTTCTGGAATACGCTGTACATTAGGCTGTCTCTATACCAAGTTCAGAAATCTCAATTGGTTCAAAACATGGCAGCCAGATTGGTTCCTGGTACATCTAGGAGTGAACATATCACATCAATATTAAAGTCAATCCACTGGCTGTCAATTAGTTCCTAGGTAAACTACAACATGTAGGTTATTACCTATAAAGCCCAACATGGTTAGACCCGTGGGGAGAGGCAGGTAAAAAATAAATATTATTATGATAATTATTGTCATTGCATGAACAATTCAGCATGCTTGTGCTGCTGGAGCACCACATACATTCATACACACACACACACACACACACGGTGCACAGATAGATGCGATCTTAACACACACCCCGTAACAGACTGACTTTCAGAGGCCAGGGCCAATGCAACTGGGCAGGGGAGATAGGGAGGAACCAACTTGTTATTTGAAGAGTGAACAATTATTAGCTCAAGGAAACAGAGCCCAGACATAAGAAAATGTGGAAATCTCTGCACCCACCCACCCTCCCAGTCCCCTCCATGCCACAGCCCTGAGCCATCTATAGGCTGGCTTGCCACTCCTGTCTGCCCCCAGAACTTGCCTTCCATTCCAGCTGCACACCCTTTATTTGATTGCGTTGACGTCACTATTCCTATTTTGCAGCACCGTCACTCTTCCCACACTTTATGCTAGAAATAGCTATCGTAAGAAAGTGTCCCTAACAAGATGAGGAAAGCATTCTCTCCTTCTGGAGCAAGGGAAGCAGCTTGCTCCAAATGACTAGACGTGCCTGCATTGCACGGTTCATATCAATTCCTGCCTGCTGATACTTGGAATTAATGTTCAGCTATGCAGAGAGGTAACTAAATTGGATTTTTACATGGATCAGGCAGCACCAGGAAAGTACGAAGGCTACAGAGACTGGGTGCGCTTCCAGTCTGGAGCTCTTGCAGCAAACCAAGCTTGGAGCAGAGCTGGAAAAAGGCAACTTCTTTCTTTTAAAATACAACACCCAGAATCCCCTGGTGAGCTGACTGGGAATACTGGAGGGTACAGTAGAAAGAAAGAAAGAAAGAAAGAAAGAAAGAAAGAAAGAAAGAAAGAAAGAAAGAAAGAAAGGGAAAGGGAAAGGGAAAGGGAAAGGGAAAGGGAAAGGGAAAGGGAAAGGGAAAGGGAAAGGGAAAGGGAAAGGGAAAGGGAAAGGGAAAGGGAAAGGGAAAGGGAAAGGGAAAGGGAACTCTGAGCTACCATTCAATCTCCTACAACCTGAGGACCACAGGAAAAATCAGACTACATCTAGAGGGCTGCTGTAGTGTGAAAGCAACATCTGACATAACTGCTTTGTTGCTCTTCATTCAAGCTCTCAGCTGGCTCAACTGTGACTCAATGTGGGAGAAAAATAAAACTCACGCACACACACTTTTAACACACTGCTAGCTGAAGATTATAAATCTGTGGCAGTGAATAAAAGCACCTCCCTGCCCTCCAGTTGGTGCCCAGTTAATTGCCAGTCCTCTGAGGATGGTCCATCTTTTAACCACAGATCGAAAGGTGTGTAATAAAAGATCTCAATTAACTCCCCTCTGGAGTCCTAGGCGCATGGCTTTTAAATTTCTAGTGACATTTACCTTTTTGTATGAATGGCAGAGAACCCTGCGGGCCAGCCTGCCTGCTGGACTATTTAAACTTGCATTGAAAGTTATTTCAGATCTTTTGAGATGAAAGGGTACGAGTGCAGCAGCCACTACACCATTCCACACTCCTGGTTGTCTGGAAACAGGGATCACCAGTTCCACAGTCCACAAGTACACACAGTTTGCAAGAATATCTTGACTGACTCCAAAATCTGCAATGGGAACAACCGCCCTCTCCCTCTCTCTGGATGAATGTGCAATAATGCTAGGCCCATCTTAGGGAAGCAAGCAGCCCGTCAGACAATTAGGACTTGGCAATGGTACTTGCATCTTAAATCTGCTGGAAAGAGTTCTTCTTTTTCATTCCACAGCTGTGTACTGTGGAATGGAGTACAGTTAAAGTGATTTAGCCTGCAATCTTCCCCAACCTCCTATCCTCTAGATGCCCCAAACTACAATTCCCACCAGCACCAGCCAGCAAGGCTAGTGGGAAGGGATGATGGTATGAGTATCACGAAACATCTGGAGGACACTAGGTTCGAGAAAGCTTGTTCATGGGTTAACACTATTTTTAGTATTATATATAGTGTGGGGACTCCATGGAGGTGTATATGGTAGAAACTTTAAGATGTAATTAATTATGAGCACTGATTCCCCTGTTCTTGCAATGCATACTACCAAACGGGAAGGTGGTGTTCTTCAAAACTAATTCTTTCCCAGGCTCTGGGAAAGATTGGAAGTCTAAAGTGAACCTTT
Organism: Ctenosaura bakeri; assembly: GCA_948474755.1. NCBI lineage: Eukaryota > Metazoa > Chordata > Lepidosauria > Squamata > Iguanidae > Ctenosaura > Ctenosaura bakeri. The sequence continues at coordinate 134,005 of CAOLHI010000470.1, forward strand.
ACAAATGAAGGTTCTGACTTCTTCCTCAAGTCACATATGCCTTTCCTTCCCACTTGCACTCAAAAAACCCCTGTTGCCATGCAAACCATGAGTGTTTACAACACTATGGCATGGTTTTTAACCTGTTCATCAAGGATTGAGAAGAGACAAGAGGAATTTGGAATAATGACAATCAATACTGTTTAACCCAAATCTGTCTATCTTGGGTTCCCAAACAGACGGGAACCAAAAAGGTCTTGATAGGTCAAATACATGCAATAGATAAGATAGTTCGGAACACAGTTGCCATGCTGCTGTTGCTGTTAGTTCTCCAATTCAGGAAAAAAATAATAACAACATAATGTTCAAAGAATTTCCAGGACAGAGAGTAGGCCTGTTTCTCTCTCTTCCTCTCCCCTTCCCTTCTGCAAGTGGGACCCCTCCCCATTAGTAGGCAAAGAGGGGCTTATTTCTGTCCACAGCTCTGACCTATGAGATTGGCTGCAAAAGCAGCCATTATCACCGCTTTGATATAACCAACATAGCTGCTTGTCTACAGGGAACATCTTACTAGCTTCTGTTTGAAGGCTGTATTCACTATATCCACGGCGAATATGGCAAAATCCAGTGGCTTCAAGACAAGAGGAAAGCAAATTCAGATTAAGTATTAGCAGGAGGTCAGTCACAAGAAAAGGTTCAGCAGCCAACTGGCTGATCAAGGACCTGAAGAATCCTCCCCTCCTTTTAAAATTTCTGCAGTGCTAACATGGAAGCTTTGGAGAAAAAAAGAACTGGAATGACACACACTTATATTGCATGGCAGGGGGTTGGACTGGATGGCCCGTGTGGTCTCTTCCAACTCTACATTTCTATGATTCTATGATTCTATACAGCCCAGGGGTGCCTTAAGCATAGGACATTCTGCCATTTCTTCCTAAATATGAGGTTATCTGAACACTGGAGAATCATTTAGCACAAGCCCAGGGCAGTTAAGTCTCCCAGAGTCATGTTTTGTTACAAAATCCACACAATATGGGTGATATTATCACCCAAAGGTCTGTAAACAATGGCCCAGCCATTAGTCACAACTAGAGCAAATCTTGGTCATTTATGTAATTTCCACTGAGTCCAGCTGGCTATTCTAACTGGACAAACAACTGGATTTTGATCAACATCCCCAAATTTCAGCCATTTATCATGTACACTGGACATATTTCATTTGGTTTTGTTTTTAACCAAACAAAGAAACAAGCAAACACCAGGACTAAAAAAAAAATCTCAATAGCTATTCTTATTTTTGCCATTTGCGTACTTTATTGCACCAATCAATGTAATATATTGGGGCAGATTTACTGGTAATGACCACCACGCTGAACATAAACAGCCATCATGGAATGTTTACTACAGAGTGGGGTTGGAGAAAGAAATATGCATGATAAAAGGGAGTGGGTGAAATCCAAAACAGCAGCACTCCACAGTGCCCACATGCTACAGTTTTTCCTTTATATCCCCATCACTGGCAGCTGGAAGCAGAAAAAAGAGAGGAAATCTATTTACAGCCCCATAAAGGAGAGTCAGAATGATGTGGCAGTTTAAGCGTTGAACTTTTGGGCCTGAAGACCAGGGTTCAGATTCCCTGCTCGGCCATGGAAACCAACTATGTGACCTTGGGGGCATCACATACTCTCAGACCCAGAAAACCCCATGATAGGGTGGCCTCAGGGTCGCCATAAACTGGAAATGACTTGAAGGCACACAGCAACAACAACATCTTTTAAAATGGACATTTGGTTTGGTGTGTCTGAAAATCTTCCTCCACCATTGTTGTAAAACATTTACCTAGACGTTTTGCAACAAGACACAACGGTTAGGAATTACTGTATCAGGTATCTCCCCATTTCACAAATCAACAAGGACTCTGATAGGATCACCAGCTCTAGATATCAACTATGCATAAGTTTGAGATTCAGATTTCTGAATGCAAATAGGAAGTCTCATGAGAGAACTTCTTCCTAATAGTCCTGCTCCAAATTCCATCCCCTTCCCTTCTCATCCTTCTCCTCTATTGTTGTTGTGTGCCTTTAAGTTTCCGTGGGCACAGTCCAACATCTCAAGTGCTACACCATGCTGACTCTCCATTGTTGTTGTGTGCCATCAACTCCTTTCCAAACCTCAATTCAAGAAGGATGTCGACAAGCTGGAATGTGTCCAGAAGAAGGCGACCAAAATGGTGAAGGGTCTGGAAGCCATAAAGCCCTATGAGGAACGGCTCAGGGAGCTGGGTATGTTTAGTCTGCAGAAGAGAAGGTTAAGAGGGGACATGACAGCTGTGTTTAAAGGGATGTCATGTCAAAGAGGGAGCAGGCTTGTTCTCTACCACTCCAGAGACTAGGACAAGGAGCAATGGATTCAAGCTGCAGGAAAGGAGATTCCACTTGAACCTCAGGAAGAACTTCCTGACGGTCAGAGCTGTCTGGCAGTGGAATCTGCTGCCTCCATGGAGTGTGGTGGAGTCTCCTTCTTGGAGGTTTTTAAGCAAAGGCTGGATGGCCATCTGTTGGGAATGCTTTGATGGGTGCTCCTGCGTAGCAGGGGGTTGGACTCGATGGCCCCTGGGCTCTCTTTCATGATTCTTTGATTCTATCATGAGGTGTTCTGGGGCTGTGTGTGCATGATACGCCCAAGGTCACCCAGTGGGTTTCCACAGCTGAGCAGGGAATCAAACCTTGGTCTCCAGGGTTGTGGTGCAGTGCTCAAACTGCTACAACGTTCCCAGAGGGTGCTCACCAACAGCTGCTTTTCATCCTGGAGAGAAGTGATTAGCGGGGTGCCACAGGGTTCTGTCCTGGGCCCAGTGCTGTTCAATATCTTCATCAATGACTTGGATGAAAGAATAGAGGGCATGCTCATCAAATTTGCAGATGACACCAAATTGGGAGGGGTTGCTAATACGCCAGAGGATAGGATCAAAATTCAAAATGATCTGGATAGATTGGAGAGCTGGGCCAAGGCGAACAAAATGAAATTCAACAGAGAGAAATGTAAGGTCCTACACTTAGATAGAAAAAATGGAATCCACAAATATAGGATGGGGGACACGTGGTTGGATAGCAGTACGTGTGAAAGAGATCTAGGGGTCTTCATAGACCACAAGCTGAACATGAGTCAGCAGTGTGATGCGGCAGCCAAGAAAGCCAATGCAATTCTTGGCTGCATCAATAGGAGTATGGTGTCTAGATCGAGGGAGGTACTGGCACCACTCTACTCTACTTTGGTTAGACCTCATCCTGAATACTGTGTCCAGTTCTGGGCACCCCAATTCAAGAAGGACATGGTCAAGCTGGAGCAAGTCCAGAGGAGGGCGACCAAAATGGTGAGGGGTCTGGAAGCCATGCCCTAAGAGGATAGACTTAGAGAGCTGGGTATGTTTAGTCTGCAGAAGAGAAGGTTAAGAGGGGACACGATAGCCATGTTTAAATATTTGAAGGGATGCCATGTCGAGGAGGGAGTGGGCTTGTTTTCTGCTGCTCCAGAGACCAGGACAAGGAGCAATAGATTCAAGCTGCTGGAAAGGAGATTCCACCTGAACCTCAGGAAGAACTTCCTGACAGTCAGGGCTGTCCAGCAGTGGAATATGCTGCCTCGGAGTGTGGTTGGAGTCTCCTTCTTTGGAGGTTTTTAAGCAGAGGCTGGATGGCCATCCATTTATAATGCTTTGATATGTGTTCCTGCATGGCAGGGGGTTGGACTGGATGGCCCCTGTGCTCTCTTCCAACTCTACATTTCTATGATTCTATGATTCTATGACACCACACTGGCTCGACTACATGACTACAGCCCAAGGAAAGAAAAATATTCTTCTCTACCACATTTACATCAGTACAGTACCATCCAACAAAGTTTTTCTGAGAGGTGGGGAAGCTGTAACACCACGGACCTTGGAGTACGAAAGCGAAACACTTGGCAATCTCTTGTGACAGGTCTTCAAAACACATTGCTGACAAAACCACTTCTGCTCTAATTTCTGATTCTGCATGAAGAGAAAATGTTTTATCCTAAATGCTTTGAGACACTTCCAGCACTGGAAACCAGTGCTAAAACTGACTTTGGAATCAATGGAGCCAGAGGAAAAGAATTTTGGCTATACTATAGGAACTGTTGGCAGATGGAATGGAGAATAAATAACAAGGAATGTGAGAGAATTTGGTTTCTCCCATAACTTTCTCTTCTTCCTTGTCTACCTGAGAGACAAAGTCCTCTGAGGCAGGGATGTGCCTCATTTAGGCATAATTGCCGTAATCTGCTTACAGTCCATGAGATAAGGCAGGTGCCAGACAGAAATGAGGAAAAAAGTAATTTAGATATAAGGTTCCTCCCACCATTCCTTTGCCCCTTTAGACTCAATGACCTGAAGCAGAAACTGCTGCAATTATACACAGCACCATTTTAGAGAAACAGTCCAGTAATTTCTTCGTGGATCATTTTCAGACTGGAGGTAGTAGAATCATCAAAGTTGTACCTGTGAGAGGGAAATAAGGGCATTGCTCCCCCAATAAGAATGCTAGCCTTTCCCCATGAAATGTTCTTTCATTCCCCACATTTCTAGTATTGCAGAGAACGAGTCATTCAAAAACTCTTACATTGGCTGTGTTCACACTTCCTGCCGCTTTTCCTTGGATGCCTCAACTGCCTATCTAAATGCTCAACTGAAGTTTTAAAGTACCGCAATGCCAGAAATTTGGGAACTGAAGGGAAATATTGGGAGGAGGGGCTAAATTCTTATTTAGGTTGGAATTGGCTTATTCCCCCCCCCATAGCTACACTCCTGGGAATCATATGATGAAATATTCACAAGTATGGAAAGGAATTCTCTTTCTGATATACCGTATTCAGAAGATGCGTTCTTACCTAGCCTTCTCCACTGAAATACTAGTTTTCCACGTGAGCAAAAGTTTTTCTGCAGAAGAAACATTCAATCACACAATCCACATTTGCAACCTGAAGTACTAGATTCCAGAAACTGTTTTGCCATGTAATTTACTATTGGTCCAAATAGACTCCTAGTTGGGTAAGAACTGGGACAAGGCCTAAAGGGACATTGGCAAGATCTCAACAGTCACGCAACATCTGGACAAGCCACTGTGTTGGCGGGTGAGAGAACTTCTTTGTCATTCTACTAAACCAAAGCACTAGCTCAAAAGAAAAACATTAAAAAATGGCAGAAAACAAAACCACCCAATGCCCAGTGACCTGCATTCCCAGCCAGAATAAAGACAGACCAGAGAATTTGGCACCAGATACCTCACAGGCTCAGGTTACTGTGCAAACAGTGATTAAAACAGCCAGCCATGCACAAACAGATATTTTCCCCCCATCCTGTGGGCTGCAAAACACAACATGTCTCATGCCTCAAGGGAAAAAAAAGGCAGACGGGATGAGATAACATCCATGTTGATCTTAAAAGGCCTATGGGTCTATCATCTCACCCCAAATTCAATTTCCTCTTAAGAGACTGAATCATTTTATGGGATATATGCAGGCAGTCCTGATTCCCTGAAGAACAAGGAAGTTAAGTAGTAAGAAAAACATGAGTTGTTAATGATCCACCCGCTGTAACTTAAGCTTTCCTGGTTGGCTTCCACCAATTCCACTTCACGCCAATACTATTCAAACATCCTCCAATGCACTGAAAAGAAAGACTGGTCAAATAAAAGAGAAAAGTTACAGCTCATGTAAAACTGGAAAGGCTCCCTCTCTGCACCTTCCCCGATAAAGGACGCCAACCAGTCTGTAATAGGGTCACGCTCTCTTAGGAAGTAGATTATGAAATCGCTAGTTTCTAAGCAGCATGGGAGGCATATTTATTCTAACCCTGAGGTGGAACAACAAAATCCAGCGAGGTTAATAGCCTGAGTTTGCTGGAAGCTGCATGCAAGTTATTACAGTACTGGTGGGTGTGGTGTAATGATTAAAAAAAGGCTTTGAAGTCTGCTTAGACATGCAGAATACAATTAAATATTGCTCTGCACCAGGCGCAGCTTGACAGATAATTCCAAGCCATTTATTATAAAACCGGCCTCCTCGCCTTGCTTGAAACACCATCATCTGTCTGCAAGTTTACATTACCACTTCCCACACTGGCTTTTCAAAGGAAGGATAGCAGGAAACACCAGCAAGGAATCTTCCCTGCGTACACAAATCCCCTGATGTTGCCATTAAGCATCTCATTAAAACTACAGTAATAAATATGCCAAATAAAAAGGATATGTTGGAATTCAGGGAAGTCCTCACCAAAACTTTAATACTTTCCCCAGTTGAAAAGTTGTCCAACCTTAGTAAATGCTTGGCATCAGGAGTTGCAGTTTTGAACCAGACATGCTAGTGGCTTCATCTTTTTTAATATAAATCTCCAAGCTGACTCTGCTTAGCCTCCAAGATCATATGGGATCTGGTGTCTTGAGAGTATTTAGGCCTGCCAACGGAAGTCATACACAGCCCCAAATCACCGAGAACCATGCATTTTCCTCCACAGTTGGGGAGGCAGCAATAGGTTGACCACCCCATACTCTTAAGAACCCAACTGGCCTTTCAGTAGCATAATCGGGAGAAGTGCCAAGCCAGGAGACCCTAATTCTTTGGGAGCTGGAGGCACATTTGGAAGTTTGAGGGAGCATCACAGGAACCAGTACACAATGGCTGTTATAAGAATGTGAACAATCACAATATTTCCTAATTCAACTGAACAACCGTTTCACAGGAGGCAAACCCATGAGGACAAAATCCAACCAACATGCCCCAAAACCTGAATACAAGGCCTAGGTGAGGGTTTGAGTCCCAAAACAGAAAAACCAGTCACTCCAGTGAACACACTTCTTTTCCTGCTGCAAGACACTGCCATTTCGCAGGAAGCAAACATATTAACTTTGGAAAATCACCTTTCAATAAACTCCTCTAAAATAAATACAGTACACAGGCTCTCTCTTTCTCTCAGGGTTGACATTGAAATAAGTTCTGTTTCCTCAATATTTCAAAAATTGTCCCAGCCACCTCTGAGTTTTCTCTCCCCATAATCTTCCTTCCCAAGGCTCCTCCCTTTTTTCTTATTTCCTGTTTTTCAAATCTTCCTTCCTTTGATCCTACACAGCCTCTGGACACTATTTTTTCCCTTGGTCAAGCCCACTGGTGTTGTACTCCGTCTCCAAAACACATTCAGCATCTAGGATAACTTCTTTCCAATTCTGACTACAAAACTAAGAACAGACTCATCGTCCCACTGACACTGGGCACCAGTAGTCGCCACTGCCTTCCAATTCTAATCAGCCAGGCTGCATTTTAACTGGACATTTCCAGAGGGAAAAAAAAGGACAGAGGGAACACCTCTTCTTGGTGTTCTTTTTGTTCTTTGCTGGGACCAGTTAGAATTCTTCTGTTATCAGGCAGATATATGGACTTGGAAGACAGGAAAAGGCAGATCAATAGTTGTGCCTTGGGGGAAGAAGGAAAGGAAAGGGAAAGGAAAAGGATTCAATCTGCTCCTAAATCAGCCAATGGCCGCATGACCTTCAGGTGCAATTTTCACATATACTACACATCTACGGTTTCTTTATCCTTAGTCCTTCTCCATGTTTTTGCATCCATCCATCCATCCACCCATCCCTTTATTTATATCCCATCTTTCTCCCAGGCTAGGACTCAAGGCAGCTTACAAAAAGACAGAATACAATAAAACACACATACTGTAGTTAAAAACATACCAAAAAAAAAAAAAAAAGATTAAAACAGTATTAAAGAACAATAGAATTAAAACCAACTAAAATCTTTCCTTAAAACAGCTTTTTAAAAGTTGTTGCTGCTGTGTGCCTTCAAATGATCCTGTTTCCAACTTATGGTGATCCTAAGGTTAACCTACCACAGGGTTTTCTGGGGCTGAATATGCGTGATATGCCCAAAGTCACCCAGTGGATTTCCAAAGCCAAGTGGAGAACTGAATCCTGGTCTCCAGGATTGTAGTTCAACACTCAAACCACCACACCATTCCATAAAAGCCATTTTTGTTAAAATTAATTTCCAAAAGCTTACAGGAAAAGAAAGGTCTTACCCTGTTGCCAAAAGAAAAACAAAAAAGCAGCCATCCTGGCTTCTCTAAGGAAGGAGTTCCAAAGTGTGGGAGCAGCCACAGGGAAAGCCTTCTCCTGTGTTCCCACCAGCTGTGCCTGTGAAAGCGATGGAAGAGAGAGAAGTGCCTTCCCTACAGATCTTAGCGCTCTGGCAGGCTCACATGAGAAAATATGGTCCTCTATGACAGGATACTGCTAATCCAAGCAACTGTTAGCTATGAAAGAACCAGGACAAGGATTATTTGAAATTCATTAAAACTTGGAATAAAAATGTTGTGCTCCTGAGAATACAATCTTGCTCCTGCCTACCTTAAGAGAACATAAAGTAAGTTATTCGGGGGGGGGGTCTCATTCCACATTATCAAGAGTGCCATCACCAGCCGTTATGGTGGCAGAGACCCACCACCAACCTTATCAACTACTAGGTTGACTGGGCATCGAAAACATTTCATACTGGCCCCAGGAATTATAAAAACAGCCTTTCAACACCATTAGAACAAATGGCACTATGTCTAATGCAGGTCATACAAGAACATCAAGGGAAACTCCAAATCATGTGTGTACTATCTGCAGCATTTGGCAAAACATGACACTTTTTAACAAAGATTAACTTATACACAGCTATCAGAGCAAAGTTTGATGGGGCAAGATAAACTATAGTTATAAACTCCTCATATTCCCAACCCAGATAAGTCATTCACCAAGCCGCAACAATAAGGGACTGTTTATTTTCTCCCATGGGTGGGTTTATACTAAATTTCCCTTCATTTATCTTTATTTGCTTCCTGCTTTTTTATCTAGCAGTACGCAGTCCACCAAAAGGTACATGTCATGCTTCACCCATTTAAGCTAACATTTCTCTCAGTTTACGAGACAAAAATCGCAGCCATATGATTGTAACATTTAAGCCGGGCTAAGCCTATGTACCTCCAAATACCTTCATAGGCACACCTGTTCTAGAATGAAATTTCACCACATCATTTCTGAATACAGATCTCACAGCTGTTTCACTGAAACCAGGTCTGCAGAATTTTAAGTTTTGCCTTACCATAGTAAAGTTGGCCTTGCCGGTATGAACCGACCATTAATAACTTCATGGTGAATATCAAGAACAGAAGGTTTATTGAGCCTCAAAGGTTAACATACATTGCCAGTGAGCAGCATTCATCTTGGAAGGTCACACGTATAGCATGGGATGAAATTCCCACAAAAGAAGTCAAATTATCCTGGTCTAAACTAACAATGTCAGCTATGTTAAAGAAATTGGACAGACCGGTGAACTGGTAATAAAAATATCTTCAAACGTTTAGGGTTAGATTTTTGATTCATGCAGTTGTCTTAATCTCGGTTTGATCACACTGATTTGATTTCTCCATCTGGACACAAACATTCATTCACAAGCGCTGGAATACTACAGAACTATTCCTAAATATAAGGCGTAGATACAAATGGCCTGGTCTTCAGCAATATGGAACAAACGCAGACCTCTTGTCTCCCAATAGACGTAGTTTAGAATTGTCGAAATAAGCTACAAAAAAATACTTAGCTTCCAGAATCCATTTTTACACACGTATCCTCTATGTGGGGAAAGCTCCTCTTTTTGAGACTGAGTTAATGTAGTTGGCCCTCCATACTTGTGGGTTTGGCTTTCATGGATTTGATTATTTGCCAGTTTCTCCAACCCCTGACCCCCACCCCACTCCAGGTGCTTCTCTTTTTGGGAAACTCTTCATCTTGGCAGCTCTGATCAGGCGGCACAATCCTTTAAAAAACCTTCTCTGGTCCTTCTCCTCCTCCACCAGCTGCTGCCTAGCCAGCTAAGGACAGCTCACAAACCCCATCCTGATTCCCTGCACACACTCAAGGAAGGAAATGGGTCAGTGAGAGTATAGGGCCACCATGCCAAGCACCCCCTTCCCTGACCTGGTTTGGATGCTGGGTGCCCGCACTCCCCACCATACCTTGGCCCCTTTCACCCAGACACACACATACACACACATTTGCAATTTCCCACTTTTGCAAGGGTCCTGCACTCCTAACCCTAGCAAATGTGGAGAGCCAACTGTAGTTGCATTTTCGCTAAACAGAAGCTCTTGCAAGTATTAAATCAGATAAAAGCACAAACAAAAGATCAATTTTATCCAGTACCATTTTTATGTACCTTAACATATCCATTATTCTTCATGTGTTCTAAAAGAAGAGGACAGGGCAAGAGAATAGAAGGATTTAAAACTTACAGGATTCTGTCAAAAAATTCTGCAAAGCCTTCTAATGCAAGATACACTCAATTTATCTACTTTATTCTGGCAGGCCTCTGAGGATTGGTTTTTCAGGGACAACAGGAATTATAACGTGCTGGAATTTTATCTGTTGTTGTTGCCGTTTTAATTTTATAATAGTCCAATTACTTTGTAAACGTTTGAATGCTGTAATTTTTAACTATGTTTGTTTCAACTGATGAGTCTCAAACACAAGGTGGTATGATGATAATGGTAATAATATCCTCCCCAAATGACCAACAGTGTTTAAAATTAGTATTTAGAAAAGAACGACCATGTCAGATCAACAGCCGACAGGATCACAAAGAACAGAGATAGAAGGCAGCAAACACAGCACTATGATCTACTTACATGGCCAATGGCTATTCTGGCTGGGAATGATGAGAATTCTAGTCAGACACACCTAACTGGCGCCAAATTGGGAAAGGCCAACCCATATTTCTCATTCTGAAAACAGACATTCTTTGTGCCCAAAGATGTTCTCTAACTTGAAAGAATCCACGCTCAACCTGCTCTTTTTATTTAACCAAATCAAGCTGATTTTGCCTTGAAGGTAAAAAAGAGAAACAACAAATACCCTGATTACTAAGTATACAAGAGTAAACCACACCCTAAAGATAGCCTGACTTTGCAAGGTACCAGGAAGGATCAGGGAATGGGTGAGTGTTGTTTAAGACAATGGGCTGGATCCAAGGTGCCCCTTCCACAAAGACAAGACTTCTTCCATTTACTTAAAGGATCGAAGTCCTAGAGAGTTTTCACCAGTTCCCCCTCTATTTTGTCAAACCACCCCATGTCATGCCTTTTAACTCTATATAACAGATTTTTGGAGGGAACTGGAAGAGGCAGAGTTCAGGGGGAAACTAGAATCAGCAAAGAGCACAACCTGCCTGCCTTCTACCAACCTGAGCAAAGTCTGGATACAACCGAATCATCCACAACATTTTGAAGTAATAACTAAGAAGAAAACCAGGAAGCAATTTTTGCTTTTAAAACCAGTTCCACTACTTTGAAAATTATTTTTATATGACTTGCTGCTGTAAAGCTTTGCTAAAGGTCATTAAAAACAGAACAAAGGCACTTCTAGGGAAAAATTTTTACTTGTACCAATCTCTGTGTATAGCAACACTACCTCGGCACAACAAAAGAATGCCAATGAACTTTAATAATTAATAGCTATCAAGAACACCTAGTACTAGATGACAAGTCAAGCTAAAAATAGTTCAGGTCTGCTGGGAACATTAAAAAAAATCAGACAAACCAGCAATTACAGAGATTTAGTGTTCACAAAAAGGTTATGCAAATTCCCTAGGTTGCGAAGAGTTAAGGAGTACAGAAGCAGGAATAAAGTCCATCTATGAAAAAAATTTAAAAGACGATATGTCTCTAATATTCTCTGCAAAAGGAATCTATTCCATACTAGTTTAAGAGACAACAAAAAATAAATTATAAAAGGTGGATTTTGTCAACCATGTTATAAATGGGTTGTCATTGACAATGATGCTCAAAGAAAAGTACTGGATCCAAATTACTTGGAATCATCAAAGACCATTAAGATAAAGGAACCATGAAGATATTAAAACACCCTCCTGGATTAGATCCAAACTCCACCTGATCTAGAGGTTCTTGCAGTGCCTGTCATGATGAAGAGGCACTGATAAATGTCCTCTCTGGGAATTTGGAAGACACATTTATCATTGTCCTTATAAACAAGAAGCTGAAAGCTGTCCTGCTATGCTTAAATATTATTTAGATAAAATAACAGTGCTGGTCTTGACTAGCCTTCCCCAACTTTCCCCCTTTATATGTTTTGAAGGACAAGGCCCATCATCTCTTACCATTGCTCATGATGGCTGTGCCAATAAGTGTGGCAGTCCAAATCACCAGGAACACATCAGACTGGGGAAGGCTGATCTCACCACCAGTCACCCTTTACATGCTAGGAAAAACCTACTCTTGGATTCAGTTCATCCTCTGATTTGTTCATATTTTCCAAGACTTAATCACTGGTAAGATAAAATAGAAAACAGAGGCTCTTGGCACACAGCTTTCCCTTCCCTTGCCTATGTCAATGATATCAAGGTTCTCATCTCTGAAAGGTGGAGTTCCCAGTTCTGTAAAGAAACATCATGACCTGCAGATGAGCTACAATGACCAGAATGGGGTGTGTGCCTGAACCACAGGGTGTTCATTCTAGGATAACAAAGCTGTGAAAATCCTTCACATCTTAACTTGTGTGGACAAGTTCTCATTATCTGCAACACAAAATAACAACAAATCACCATATGCCACAAGAGTGACCACAAGCCTTACCACTGGTAACATCAGTTGTTCCAAAGTTTGACTTATTTGTGTATGCTGTTGAAAGAAGTCTTAGTAAAAAACTTGGAGAGGTTGCTGTCACACATCTTCTGAAAGAAGGAAGAAGGCTGTAAAAGTGAAGTTTACCACAACCTAGAGCTCCAAGCCTTTGAGGGCTAAAAACATAAACACACCTGTATATGAAGGACTCTATTCATATTCTGTCTCCCAAGTCTCGAAAATATACCTTAACCAACCGGTATTTTTTATATAAGGCAGGTAATGATGAAAACCATATTGGCTTTTAATTCCCTCTTTAAGAACAATGAATTCTCTCTGCACATGAAACACTGTAGGAGGTGATCCAAGAGAAAGGATGAGGTTGGAGCCTTCATATTTTATTGCCTGACTCTGCCTTACTTGCAGGGAGAGAAGATTGCTGCTCCCCAAAGCTTCCTGGAGAGTGATTCTGCTTTGAACAACAAAACAAAAACACTTTCTGATGACCGAAGTGGTGAGGTGGTCTGGGTGCTTCAAAAATAGGAGTGGGGCCAGACACAGCCCTCTGGCCAGGTGCTGCCCACCCCTGGGGTAGAGTAAGGCAGGCCCACCTAGGGGATGAGTAAGAAGTAAAACAGGATGGGTTGCTTTTTCAGAAATGACAAAAGAAAGAAAATGCCTGAGGAAGAGCTGGACTGAGACAGTTGGTGGTGAGCAGAGTGCCTACTGGCACCAGTGATGACTTTATACTCATTAGACCTCTGATCATACACAATAGTATGATTTAGAGCCTTCTGTGCCAACTGGGTCACAGCAACAGCAGCCCCTTCTTATCTATAACCATTCCAGGCAAACGTACTATGCCAGCAATTGTGGTTTGTGCTATTTAAACTGAATTTCTGAAAGAGGAGCAGATGGTTCTGATCAAATGTAAGAACAGGCAGTAATATGTCTTAGGCCACGAAACCATGTTCTTACCTGCAAGGCTAGATATTTTTTTTTTTAAAGAAAAGAAAAGAGGTAATGAAAAGATGAAATACAAGCTGCGAGTATGGAAGAAGAAACCCACAAACCACCTTTGAGTACTCCTTGCCTAAGAAAACCCTATGAAATTCATGGGGTCATCCTAAGTTGACAGGCAACTTGAAGGCGCACACACAAACAAATGCCACAAAAATGTGGGGACAGAACATACCAGCGCTGTCTTAGGGTGGGTGTTTTTGGCATGAGATCATCTACTACTGTGTAAACAGAGGGCAGGCTTACATAATTCTACAACAGAGTTCAGTCCAGGGCGTGACAAGGCTTGCTAACCAACAACATGTAGGTCTGAGCTGCAGGAAAGACAAGCCCAGATTGTTCAACATGATCCCCAAGGCCAACTACAGGTGACAGGGAAGTGCTCTGCCCAATGCCCGGGCAGTTTATCTTTGTCATGCACTGCATACATACCTGGCTGCACAGCCTCTCCCACCATAGCAGGGAACCAGCTCCTGGTGCTTTGCTCCACTGAGAAATGGTTGTCCTAGATTTCCTCACACTCAGGGAAGACAGAAGGAAGATGCTGGGCTAGAAAAAGACGTGCTGCTCCTCATTCTTACTATTAAGTTCTTACTATTCTTACTATTAAGAACTTTGTTTAGTCTCCAGAAGAGAAAGTTAAGAGAGGACATGATAGCCATGTTTAAATATTTGAAGGAATGTCATGTCGAGGAGGGAGCGGGCTTGTTTTCTGCTGCTCCAGAGACCAGGATGAGGAGCAATGGATTCAAGCTGCAGCAAAGGAGATTCCACCTGAACCTCAGGAAGAACTTCCTGACGGTCAGGGCTGTCCAGCAGTGGAATATGCTGCCTCGGAGTGTGGTTGAGTCTCCTTCTTTGGAGGTTTTTAAAGAGAGGCTGGATGGCCATCTGTCAGGAGTGCTTTGAGGGTGTTCCTGCATGGCAGGGGGTTGGACTGGATGGCCTGTGTGGTCTCTTCCAACTCTACATTTCTATGATTCTATGATTCTGATTCTTTGTTGTTGTGTGCCTTCCACGTTGTTTCTGACTTATGGCAACCCTAAGGCAAACCTATTACAGAGCTTTCTTGGCAAGATTTGTTCAGACAGGGGTTGCCTTTGCCTTCCTCTGGCCTGAGAGAGCGTGACTTGTCCAAGGTCACCAGGTGGGTTCCCATGGCCAAGCAGAATTCAAGCCCTATCCTCCAGAAGCCTAGCCCAAAGATCAAACCACTACACCACACTGGCTCTCAACTCAACTGTTCAAGCTATTTTCATTCAAATTGAAACCACCAACAGATTTTTTTGTCAGTTCCCTTAGATGAGAACAGAGGGCACTTTAGCCTTCCAGATTGTCTTGCATTTCAGTTCTCAAAAGTCCCAGCCAACATAGCCAGTGACAAGCAATTGTGGGAACTGCAGTCCAAAACCTCTAGAAGGTTAATGACTCCCCGTCTCTGTTTTAGGCTGCAACTGCACTCATATGGTCATAATAAGTCAACTCATAATGATGAGCCTTATCATCATGAAGAAAGGCCACAAATAAGATGCCAAGGGGCACTGTATTTTGTTAACATTTTTAGAAATGACATGGGTGACAGAACAAAATTAAATCTGTAAATGACACCAAAGGGGCTTGGTGGCGCAGTGGTTAAATGCCAGTACGGCAAGCCACAAGGTTGTGAGTTCGATCCTGCCAGGTTCCAAAGTTGACTCAGCCTTCCATCCTTCCACAGGTCGTTAAAATTAGTACCCAGCTTGTTGGGGGCATGTATAGGAATGTATTGAAATACATGCTATTTGTAAGTTGTTCACTGCTTCGATCCATATGGAGAAGCGGGATAAAAATAAATGATGATGATGATGATGAAGAAGTGTAAGGATCAGCTATTACTGCAGATCACAGAAATCAGGATTCACAATGACTTAACAGATTGGAGACATAGGCCAAAAGTAACAAAACAAATTTCAACAGATTTGGACAGGAAAAATTAGGTGCATACGTGCACAATGGGTGACACACATCTGCACATGAAAAGGTTCTAAGCTTCTTGGTAGACTACAGGCTTAATGTGAGTCAACAGTGCGATAAAGCAGCAAAAGGCGAATTCTAGACTAGATCAACAGATCCATCATAGTGTCCCGATTAAATAAAGTAACACTACCAACCTATTGTGCTTTGGTCAGACCCCCACCCGGAACACTGTGTCCAGTTTAAAGGCCCAGAAAAGCTGGGATATGTGCAGAGGAGGGCAACAAAGATGGCAAAAGGTCTGGAAACCAAGTCCTGTGAGGAATGACTTAGAAAGCTGAGCATGTTTAGCTCAGAGAAGAGAAAACATAGAGGTTATATGACAGCCACCTTTAAATATCCAAGGGATGTCTTACAGAATGTAAATTCTTGTTATCTGCTGCTTCAGAGACTAAAACAGTGGATTTAAACTGAAAGAAAAGTTTCCACCTAAACAAACATCTGGAAACAAGTCCCATGAGAAATAACTGAGGAAGTTGGGCAGTTTAGCTTGGACAAAAGAAGACTGAGAACTGAAATGATAGCCTATCATTACATGCTATAGCAGGTGGAAGATGGAGTAAGCTGGGTCTTCTGCTGCCCAAGATTATAGAATCTACACTAGCAGATTCAAGTTAAAGGAGATATGACTAAACTTTAGGAATTTCCAGACAGTAAGAGCTGTTTGACAGTGGCATAGTTTACCTCAGAAGAGGGAGACTCTACTTTGCTGGAGGTTTTTTAACAGAGGTTGGATGGGCACCTGGATCAGACCAAAGGCCAATCTAGTCCACCATTTTGTTCACGCAGTCAGCCAGCCAGCTGCCTATGGACAGCCTACCAACAGGCTAGAAGGGCAACTGCATCCTCTGGCTCTCATTCCACAGCGTCTAGCGTGCAGAAGCATCATGCCTCTGACACTGGGTGTGACAGCCATCCTTAGGAGCTACTAATTGCCCTAAATTTATCCAATCCCCTTCTCTAAATTTATCCAATCCCCTTCTAAAGCTGTCTAAGTTAGCAGATATTGTCACCTCCTGCACCAGTGAATTCCACAACTTAGTTGTGTAATGGTGACCACAGAAAATTTACAAAACTTTAAAGCAGATGATGAAGACACTGAACTGGTTAAAAGATCTTCCATATCTTGGGTCATTAAATCAGAATGGAGAGTGACATCAAGAAAGAAATCAGAAAAGAAGACTAGGCCTTGGAAGGACACATATAAAGAAACTAGACAAGACCCTCAAGATATAGGGCCCTAGAGCAAATCAATCCTGAACTCTCCCTTGAAGTCAAGATTACTAAACTGAGACTGTCATACTTTGAACATATCATGAAGACATATTAGAAAAGAAAATAATGCTTGGAAAGGAGGAAGGCAGTAGAAAAAGTGGAAGAGGGAATTTCAGGTGGATAGACTCAATCAAGGAAGCCATGGCCCGGAGTCTGCAAGACCTGAGCTTGGCTGTGGATGACAGGGTGACTTGGGAGATTTCTCATTCACAGAACCACCGTAAGTCAATGTCAACTTGATGGCCGCTAACAACAAAGCCTTGCTATCAGCAGAGGCCAAATGAGTTTGTTTTGCCCAAAGGCCTTCAAAATCCTAAAGCAAGCGCTGGGCATCTTTTTCATGCTCTGCTCTTAGGCTTCTGGAAGACTCCAGCCGGTCAGTGTTGCAGAGAAATGCCAAATGAGGCGGACACTGGTCTGACTCAGCAAAGCAGAACTTCTGATTTCATGCCAAGAGCAACAGTATGGTATGTGATCAGCAGGAATAACATACCCAGCAATTCTTCCAGCTGCAAGTTGCATCTCCAGAATCTAAAGCCATCACCAGGATAACTCATATGCAGAGCTTGGAGAAGTTCCTTTTTTTGGACTATGATCACCAGAATCCCACAACTCATGTGGATATTGGCTATGCTGGGGGATGCTGGGAGTTGTGGTCTGAAAGGTAACTGTTCCAAATTCTGCTTGTATGGTCATTCAACAGACTCTGCTTCAGAAGAACTGCATTTGGGGGGTTTGGGGCATTGCAACTGCACATGAATGATGTACTAACAAGCCAGTATTGTCATCGGTTGAATTTTAAATCCTTGAAGTCCTTTCTTGGCCCCCATCAACACAGATTTGCATCCAAGCCCCACAAACCAGAATACAGCCTGATAAATTATAACCAAGAAGGTTTTTTTAAAAAAAAAAATTGGCAAGGACCCAACACTCACATCATATAACACATGGTTTCTGCAGATCCCTACAGCTCTTGTCTTCCTTATTGCTAGTTGGTCTAAAAAAAAAATCATCAGAGTGCGATTACACTCACACACACACACACATATATATTATCTGGTTTTAATCAGTCAAAACTTTCCCTCAGCAGGCTGTCATTCGATATCACTGCTGAAGATTACGAACTTAAAAGAATTACAAACAGATAGAAGCAGAAATCAGCATTAGCAAAACGGAAAAGCAGAAAGAATGAAATGCAGGGTGTGGAGAGGAAAAAAAACAAGGAAAGAAGGTAAAATATGAGGGAATCTCTCTCTCTTGTGGATGCATCCAGTGTGGTAGCTCTGAAGCCTATTAGGAGTTTGAGGATGAAAAGATCAGCTCAATTCCATAGACTGTCACCATCTTGGAAGAAAGTCCAGCATGCTCTACAGCGTACATTCAGTTCATGGAGAGCAGCAAGAAGCTTCCCTCCAAGACCTGGCCAACACTCTGTGGAAGCCAGCCCCACAACAACCCTGAGAAAGACAGAATAGGCTCAGAAGGAGGGACAAAGTCATTAAATGAGTTTCATGGCAGTATGGGAACTTGACCTCGGCTGCAGTCAAATGCTCCAACTACTATACCACACTGGCACTCCATTCAGATCTACATTCTGTGCATCCCAGCACAGATCGGCTTATGATACCCACATGTGCTGATGTCCTATGACACAACAAAACTATAAGCCAGATTTTCTGCCAGAGGTGGTTGCAAGTGCATATGCTGTAGTAAGCCTGACACAATTACTCTACTCAGCCTACTTTGGGATGCAAGAATATCTCTCAACGCACTGTGGGTGGCATTGCAGTTGAGCGAATGATTATGCAGCCCTCAGCTAGAATTCTAAACAAGACTCCTCTACCTCCCACAACCACCAGAAGGTTCCTGCCAACTTAAAACTCCATTTCCTTGCTCAAATGCAATCTGCTCTCCCCTACAAAAAAAACTAAATGTGAGAGAAGTACAGTGTTTCTCCAACTCCCAAAGCAGACTAGACATGAAAGCAAAACATATTCCAAAATCTTCATTTTTCAGTATTACTTGCATATCCACTGCCAAAGTTTGCCATGCAAAATATATCATATGATAAGCGTTGTTACTGCTATCTGCCTTCCAGTCAAGTCTAATTTATGGCAACGTTCTCTTATCTTGGCAAGACTTCTTCGTAAGAGGTTTGCCATGGTCTTCCTCCCAGGCTGAGAGAATGTGACACGCCCAGGATCACTCAGTGGGCTTCCACAGCTAAATGAGCATTTGAACTCTGGTCTCCCAAAACCAGTCCAACACTCAAATCACTATACCATATAAGACAAAGCACTGTGTCGTTGTGTGCCTTCAAGTCATTTCCAACTTATGGTGATTCTAGGGCAAACCTATCATGGGGTTTTCTGCAGTTGAGAGTGTGTGACACACCCAAGATCACTCACTGGGTTTCTAGGGCTGAGCGAGGACCCAAACCCTGGTTTCCAGGGTCACAGTCCAAAGCTCAACCGCTACTCCATGCTGGCTCGCATAAAATAAAGCATACGAAGTCTAAAAGTAAAGCGACATTGATCCAAAACATTCTGGTAGCCAAGGTAGACAATTTAAAATGGCACCCTTGCTCCCATCTCTATACTACTACCATATATACCCATCGTTGCCAGGGATTTTATTTTCTCATAATTCTTGTTAGAAATACCTTAGGAATTACCTTACTTTACTGTAGGAATTAGATGCAGTTGAAATACACAGATTTGAGATCCTGTGTCCCTAATTCCTGTGTCTTGTCCAGTACATGTAACTCTTCCCCATATTCCCCAATCCAATCTGTATTCAGAGGTTGGCTTCCTGAGAGAATACGCTGCCCTCCTTCTTGCTGCTATGCCTGGTCTCCATAGCAACCGGCCTGAGCTCTCTGGCTGAGAATTCTAAAGATCCCTCCCTGTAACTGCCAACCCCAAGATTCCATAGAATCTCCACAGTCAGCCAATCAAATGAGGTCTTTGCCTCAAACAGCCAACGAGGTCTTCGCCTCACACAGCCAACGAGGTCTTCACCTGCCTGACACAGACAAACTTATTCACAAACTTTTGACTTTTATATAGGAGATGAAAAACAGGCCATTCCTGAAATGGATAGGGATTTATTTTGAGCAAACAGAGTCTGGAAATATTACATTTTGGGCAATAATTCCCAGAATCTCCTCATGCTAAAAGTGTGCATGTGGGAGGGGGGGTGTGCTCTGAGAACTGAAGTCTAAAAAAATGATTTTTCTATGCTTTGAGAGAACCCCACAGAGTAAGATCCATCACTCCTATCCCCCACACTTCTTGAGTCACCCTCCTTATCTTGCCTTCCAGTAAATTTGCAAACTACTATTTGAGATCCAGCAAAGTCTAGTGATTTGAGCACTGGACCCTGGAGACCAGGGGTTGATTCCCCGCTCGGCCATGGAACCCCCCCGGGTGACCATGGATGTGTCACACTCTCTCAGCCCCAGAAAACCCCATGACAGGTTCACCTTAGGGTCACTACAAGTCAGAAACAACTTGAAGACATGCAACAACAACAATAGGAGATCAGTCATAAGGCAAAGGATGGAAGGAAAAGATAAACAAGGCAGCCAGAGACATAAATCCACCCATGCATGGAAAAATTTCCAGCAGGTATCAATACATTTTTTATGCTGGAAACAATATCACACTCTCAACCCCAGCATGGCTATTCTTTTGGGGAAGTAATGCAGCAGAAAGAAACCCAAGAAAACAATTCAGACCAAACCCAGTTTTTTTCACAATTCATTACTCAGCTTCCCGACAGCAATATGCACGGAAAAGCAAACATGTTTAAATCACTGTGACCTCTGAACCCATAAACTGCTTGCAAGGGGGGCATGATGTGGTCTTTGTGGAAAACAAATACCAAGATCAACTGTTGTCAAGGAAAGAACCAGTCTTTTGAGTAGCAAATGGTGCCCCTGTGGTTTTTCACACCTATGTTTTTGGCTTGTTCAGCAAGGAGCCAGCTTCAAAGCCTCACGCCTCAGCTTCCATCAAACAAGTCAGAATATCTGCTGAAAAACCACTTAACATAACTCCCAGAGTTGTAAACAGGGCTGCTTTGTGTATAGGAAGAAATTGCTCCTGCCAGAGGGCATTTTAAAAAAGATACTTATTGTTAACCAGCGTACATTTCTCTACACTGAAAATCCTTGGATTTTCATACACCACTATTCTCGAATCAGGAAGCTGATAGCATGTTCAACCATGGCTCCTTCCCTTACTTCTTTTCTATGGCTTAATACATAGATTACTTAACTGTGTTCCGCATACGGCTGCCGCTGGAATGCCAGATAGTTCTCTGTGTACTTGGTACAATCACACAACACTGCCAACTACACTGCCTACCCCTTTGGCCATGGGCCCAACTCAAGGTGATGGTTCTCATACAAGGGCGTTAATGGCCTGTGGGATAAGGCAGGTGAAGCCCCCCCCACAAATGAATCAGACCATAATTAATAGTCTTCTTCAGAGGCCAGATTATGTGCTCCCGTGCCACGACTAATTTTTTTTATTATTTATTTATTTGTATCCCGCTTCTCCATATGGATTGAGGCGGCAAACAACTTACAAATAGCATGTATTTCGAAACATTTCTATACATGCCCCCAACAAGCTGGGTACTCATTTTACCGACCTGCGAAAGGATGGAAGGCTGAGTCAACCTTGGAGCCCAGCAGGATCGAACTCACAACCTTGTGGCTTGCAGTGCTGGCATTTAACCACTGCGCCACCAGGGCTCCTTTTTGTTTGTTGTGTGCCTTCAAGTTGTTCTGACTTATGGTAATCCTAAAGCAAACCTATCATGGGCTTTTGGGGGCTGAGAGTGTTTGACATGCCCCCAGTCACCCAGTGGGTTTGCCTGGGCTCCGGGGTCATAGTCCAAGAAGGATATTGACAAGCCCGAAGGCGTCCAGAGGAGAGCAACGAAAATCACAGACAGCCTAGAAACCATGAAGGCCTATGAGGATGGCTTAGGGAGCTGGATATGTTTAGCCTGGAGAAGAGAAGGTTGAGAGGAGACATGATAGCCATGTTTAACACGTTTAAATATTTGAAGGGATGTCATATGGATGGTGGAGCAAGTCTTTTTTCTGCTGTTCTAGAGACTAGGACACAGAGCAATGGCTTCAAACGTCAGAGATTCCATCAAAACATCAGAAAAAAACTTCCTGACAGTAAGAGCAGTGCAGCGGTGGAATAGGCTACCTCAGAGTGTGCTAGAGTGTCCTTCTTTGGAGGTTTTCTAAAAAGAGGTTGGATGGTCATCTTTCGGGAATACTTTGATGGTGTATTCCTGCATGGCAAGGGGTTGGACTCAACGGTCCTTGTGGTCTCTTCCAGCTCTATGATTCTATGAAACAAAAAGACCAGACAAGAAAATGACATCAAATTACATCAGTGTGGGGTTTTAAGAAGTGAAATACAGAGTGACCTTAGTTCAACGATACAGCACCTGTTTTGCTTGAAGATTCCAAATCAGTTCCTAGCATCTCCAGGCATGCTATCAAAGAATCCTACCTGAAACCCTGCAGAGCTGCCACCAGTCAGCGTCAACAATACTGAGCAAAATAAATCAAGGCTCTAACCCAATATAAAACAAATGACCATGTTTCATCCATTCTTTGCTCCAAAGATGTACACCCTACTTCAGAATATTCAAATCAATAACTTCCATACCAGACACAAAAATTAAATTGAAAAGAAAATACATTTTCAGTAAATGAAATATACTTTTTTTTAAAAAAAAACATACCAAAACTGTTTGCTAGAAAATAAAGCATATGCTAAAAATAATGGCAGGCCATACAAAACAGGCTGTGTATACACTCTCAGCAGACAAATTTAAGTTGTCCATTTGTTAAAAACCTAGCAAATAAAGAGTTCTAACTTGGCATCGAAAAACAAAGACCTCAGGGGCACTATTGCATAATTAGGGTGCCATCCCTATAAAGGCACCAGATCTTGTCTATCTTGGAAGTTAAGCAGGGTCAGCTCTGGTTAGTACTTGGATGGGAGACTGCCAATAAGAATATCAGGTGCTGTAGGCCATATTTCAGAGGAAGAAACCAGCAAACAAATTCTGGGTATTCCTTGCTAAGAAAACCCTACCCATCTCACCTCCAAAATTGAGGGCACTCAGAAAAAAAAACCTCAACAGAGAAGCAAATGTCTCCATTGACTACGGCAGAAAAACACACATATACTGAAGCCCCAAAGGGCTCCAAAAGCTAAAACAGTACTTTGAATTGTATCCAGAAAGAGACAGAAAGCCGGTGGAGAAAGCAGGTATGAAATTCTTCTTCCTCTCACACCCTTCACGCTTCAGGGCAAGCACACTCCCATGAAGCGATGCAGGTATGCCCAAGCGAACTACTCTTCTGCTCCCAAGAAACCCTTTTTAAGTCAGAATGCAAAGGAATATATCCATCCAAGTGCTGCAATGGAGACTCAGCACCAAATCTGTCACCAGATAAAGAGCTACTTCTTCAACCATACTCAGATTTAAATAGCCCAGGAGTTCTCCAAACACTGCAGATAAGAACATTTCAAATCAAGCTTATTGAAAATGTTTGCCCCTATGCTATCAATTATTGACTGGCATTGGCCAAAATGCTTTTTCCTCGAGCAACCTGCTAATGTTCTGTGGTTTCATAAATCAGATTTGTATGATAGAAAAGATGGTGGCTCAGTTGTTTTGATGGGATTTATTTATTTGTTTAAACGATGCCTTTTTCCCAGCTTCCAAAAAAGTTAAAGACATTAATAAAATGTTTAAAACACTTAAAATATTAGAAAAAAACATAAAATTATAAAAAAAATCTAGAAAAAAACTTGAAAACATCTTAATAAAGTAAAATCCCATCATATTAAAAGTCTATTTGAATAAGAATGCTTTTCCCTGCCAGTGAAAGGAGAGCAAGGAGGAGCTTCCCAAGGAAGGAAGTTCCAGACACTAAGAACAGTCACTGAGAAGACTCTCTCCTGTCTCCTTAACAGGCACACTATAAATCTGGCATTACGGACAGCTTGTGGGTTTCAAGACCTTTTGATTCTGGACTTTCTTCCAGGTACCGGACAAGTACTGAGGCAGGTACATGGAGTGCTAGGTTATCTCATGATAACAATCACCTTGCTCTATAAATATGTGAGGCACCATTACACAAAGCACAGAACAGAGATGGCAGAAAGTGCTAATACTGATTGGTCTTGACAATACCATAGAGGCAGTGTGGTGTTGTGATTAGAAGGTTGGACCGGGGTTTAGGGGATCCAGGTTGAAGTGTCTACCGAAACCACAACACTCACTAAGTGACCTGGAACCAGTCAAACATTCCCCCCACCTCAGCCAGACCTAACTTACAGGGGTGTTGTGAGGATCATAGAATCATAGAAATGTAGAGTTGGAAGAGACTCCAGGGGCCATCCAGTCCAACCCCCTGCCATGCAGGAACACATATCAAAGCATTATCAACAGATGGCCATCCAGCCTCTGCTTAAAAACCTCCAAAGAAGGAAACTCCACTACACTCCAAGGCAGCATATTCCACTGCCAGACAGTCCTGACTGTCAGGAAGTTCTTCCTGAGAGTCAGGTGGAATCTCCTTTCTTGCAGCTCAAATCTATTCCTCCTTGTCCTGGTCTCTGGAGCAGCAGAAAACAAGCCCCCTCCTTCCTCTACATGGCATCCCTTCAAATATTCAAACATGGCTATCATGTCCCCTCTTAACCTTCTCTTCTGCAGACTAAACATACCCAGCTCTCTAAGTCTATCCTCATAGGGCATGGCTTCCAGGCCTCTCACCATTTTGGTTGCCCTCCTCTGCACTTGCTCCAGTTTGACCATGTCCTTCTTGAATTGGGGTGCCCAGAACTGGACACAGTATTCAAGATGAGGTCTAACCAAAGCAGAGTAGAGTGGTACCAGTACCTCCCTTGATCTAGACACCATACTCCTTTTGAATCAGCCGAGAATTGCATTGGCTTTCTTGGCTGCCGCATCACACTGCTGACTCATGTTCAGCTTGTGGTCTATGAAGACTCCTAGATCCCTTTCACTGCTATCCAGCCATGTGTCCCCCATCCTATATTTCTGTATTCCATTTTTTTTTTTTACCTAAGTGTAGGACTTTACACTTCTCTCTGTTGAATTTTATTTTGTTCGCCTTGGCCCAGCTCTCCAATCTATCCAGGACATTCTGAACCTCTGGCGTATTAGCAACCCCTCCCAATTTGGTGTCATCTGCAAATTTGATGAGCATGCCCTCTATTCCTTCATCCAAGTCATTGATAAAAATATTGAACAGCACTGTGGCACCCCGCTAGTCACTTCTCTCCAGGATGAAAAGCAGCCATTCGTGATCACCCTTTGGGTTCGGTCGGTCAACCAATTACAAATCCAACTAACAGTAGCCCTGTCCGACCTGCATTTTACTAGCTTCTTTGCAAGAATGTCATGGGGGACTTTGTCAAAGGCCTTCCTGAGATCGAGATATGCTACATCCACAGCATTCCCTTCATCTATCAAGCTAGTAACTCTATCATAAAAAGAGATAAGACTAGTCTGGCATGACTTTTGAGAAATCCATGTTGACTTCTTGTGATTACTGCATTGCTTTCTAAATGATTAGAAACTGACTGCTTAATGATCTGCTCCAGGATCTTTCCGGGTACTGATGTCAGGCTGACTGGGCGATAATTATTTGGGTCCTCTTTTTTCCCCTTCTTGAAGATGGGGACAACATTTGCTCTCTTCCAGTCTGCTGGAACTTCTCCAGTCCTCCAAGATTTCTCAAAAATTATAGCAAGAGGTTCCGAAATGACCTCTACCAGCTCTTTTAATATCCTAGGATGCAATTCATCTGGCCCTGGAGACTTGAATTCATCCAGTGTGGCCAGGTATTCCTGTACCACCTCTCTACCTATTATGTGCCTCATTTCTCCTGCTTCCTCACCTGCTCCCCAACCGCCAGGTTAAGTGCTTGTATCCTTCTGGGAAAAAACTGAGGCAAAGAAGGTGTTAAGCAGTTCTGCCTTTTCTCTTCCCCCTATTAGTAATTCGCCATCTTCTCTGCGCAGCGTTCCTAATGTCTCCTTCTTTTTCCTTTGCTGCGGACATGTTTTAAAAAGTCCTTTTTATTGTTTCTAATGTCTCTGGCCAGCCTAAGTTCGTTCTGTGCTTTAGCCTTTCTGACCTCCTCCCTACATCTCTTGGCAACTTGCTTAAATTCTTCTTTGGTGGTTTCCCCCTTCTTCCATTTCCTATACATGTTTCTCTTAACACTCAGCTCAGCTGAGAGTTCTTTAGTCAACCAGAAGGATGAAGTAGGGAGAAAGAGAGCCATGTTTGCTTCATCAAGTTGACTAAAAGAATAAACGTAACAAATCTGTTAATAAATGAAGGAATATCTGGAAAATGGAGATTTAACATAGACAACAGCTGGATATAAGATATATATATAAGGATATAAGATAACGGTAGCATCTTATATATAGGTGGCCCTCCACATTTGCAGGTTTAACATTCACAGATCTGATTATTTGTGAGTTTTTCTAGCCCCTGCCCTCCCCATCTCAAACACCTCCCTCCCACCCAGCAGCTTTAATCAGGCCATGCACCCCTTTAAAAACATGTCTCTGTTCCTTTTCTTCCTCCTCCATCAGCCATTGCCTGGCCAGCTAAAGATGGTTCACATCCTGATTTCCCAGCACCACAATCCTCTTGATGCCCCCCACTCGCCACAAAAGAAGATGGGTGAGAGAGAAGAAGTATAGGGCCACCAGGCCAACCCACCCCCTTTCCCTCTCCTTTCCTTGACCTGGTTTGGACCCTCAGTGCCCACTCTCCCCACCATGCTTCGACCCCTTCCTGCAGACACACAAACATTTTGATATTTGTGTTTTTTCCATGTTTGTGGGGTCCTGAGCCCCTAACCACAGAAAATGTGGAGGACCATCTGTAACTATCTTTGATTTTTATAAAGACATATTTGACAGGAAACCTCAAACATTTGAACTGACACTTTCAGAAAGCAGCTAACACACTGCTAGTTAAAAACTAAAAAAACAAGTATAGCCCACAGGAAAGACAATTGCCACTAAAGGTGAGAAATGAAATGTTTGAACAAAGTACCATAACCAAGTTTGAAGCCAGGGCTAGAAGGGGGAAGGCATTTTGCAGATGTATGTGCGGACAGCCTTTTGGATGTCAAGAATACGGCAACTGGATGGCAAAAAAGGTTCCATATCCTTTCAATGTTAAAGTATAAATAAAATTAAAACCTAGAAATGAAACTAAGCAAGACAACCAGGGTGCTGTTTTTAAATCTTTTTCAGAACGATCGGCAAGGAGGCAAATGTAAGGGAGTGGTGTTTAACGACTGCTCGTCACTCAAGGTTTTATTTCTGCTGCCGTGTGTTTACTGAGAACCAAATAAAGCCATGGACAACCGGTGCCACTCAGCAGCAAGCATAAGCTGGATGCGATACCAATGCAGCTTGTGAATGAGGTTCTTTCACTCCTTAGCTGTTTAGGAAACAGCACAAGGCACTCCCTCCCTGCTCAGCACTCAGAATCCCAAACACACCCAGTCCCTGAAGCATTAAACTGGCCATTTATTATAGAGGAAATGCACAGCAGAGAACTCGCCAGTTATGATTTCAAGGGCCAAACTCCAGAGGACAAGTAAAGTTTTATTGCAGAAACAAGTGCAATGGTGAAAGAAGACTAATGAAATTAAAAAAAAATTCAAATGCAATACTATACCACTGTCTGAAATCTACTATTTATTCTTCCACCAACTTAAGGTTCTGCCCATACATTATATCAAAGTTTCCACTCTCGTGTATCAACACCTGAGATTAAAACATTTAAGACTAACGCACTGGAGAGAGCTTAATTAGTTTGGAAGTTGTCACCACATCCTCTGAAGCAGAGGCTGCAGTTACACGGTCCTTGAGAAGTTGTTGGACTGCACTGCACAGCAGCCCCAAACAGCATAACCATTGGCAAACAATGCTGGGAGTTAACAGTCCCAACAACATCTTGAAGGCCAAATGATTCACATTCCTGCTTTGAAAGTACACTACCTGGTCTAATTTCCATCTGTAAAGCTCTGCCAATCTAGAAGATAGCTTAAGGAGAAACAGCAGCTGAGAATAAGGAAGCAGGAACAACACTCTCCCTGCTTATCCTATATGTCATTTAGCAACTAACTGCCCAGAACAGGGATAATGAGGAAAGTACCCTGGAAGTCCTGCTCCCACATATGTTTGACAGTGCTTGAGAGCATGACTTTGGAAACAATTCTCAGATCCTCCCCCAGCCAACATGCATGCTGGGAGTTATAGTTCCCAAAGTAACTTTTCCAAGCCCTGGCCCCTGCAGTCTTAGTTGTTTGTCTCCACCAGAGCATCAGAGTTTTCAATCATCCTCCTCTAGCAAAAACAAGGCTATGTGATTTGATATGATAAATGCAATGCACTGCCAAGTTCTAAGATAACAAAAGTATATCCCTTTTCTACATACAGATAAGCCACTTTTTTGGTAAAAGGAAAACATTCCACAATCATTACAGGCTCCTGCAAACATAACAAACCTTGGGGGAAAAGAAAACAAGGATGGATTAAGCTAGCAGAGTTTATAGCTAGTGATGCACTCCAAACCATTCAATCACCCCTCAAGTTGAAACAAGTCGTTAACCTACAATGTCCTTGGTGTCAATTCTCTCGTTCATCTTTAAAGCCATCACTATTCCCATCTTCAAGAGGGGACCATGAGTCCTGGGTAAAGATTCTTCACAAGGCAGACTAGCAAGCCTACACCTGAGCTGGAATTTGAACTGAGGTCTCTAAGGTGCCCATTCCAAAATATCACCTGCAAGTAACCCTTCTTTGATCACAAGCAAGAGTTAGATTTCACTCAGAGTAGACACACTGAATATTTATGGTCTCGATCAACCAATCCTACATAACTGGGGAGGGGGCTGGAGGTACTGCGTCTGCTTTCTCACTAAGAACCCAGTATTTTTCCTTCTTCTCCAACTTGTAGGGTAAGCAAGTATTCAGATCAGATGTATGAGCATAAGGTAAATTACTCCTCTGTCACAGAGTACTGAATTAAAACATGTTTATTTAAGTACCAAGATCCCTGCTCAATAAATAAATTTGTAAGAGAAATCAGCTAGAAAGCAAGCATATGATAGATCAAAGCAGCCCTCTCCAATCTGGTGCTATCCGAATATACTTGACCACAGTTTAGAATCATAGAAATGTAGAGTTGGAAGAGACCACACAGGCCATCCAGTCCAACCCCCTGCCATGCAGGAACACCCTCAAAACACTCCCGACAGATGACCATCCAGCCTCTGCTTAAAAACCTCCAAGGAAGGAGACTCCACTACACTCCGAGGCAGCACATTCCACTGCCAGACAGCCCTGACCATCAGGAAGTTCTTCCTGAGGTTCAGGTAGAATCTCCTTTCCTGCAGCTTGAATCCATTGCTCCTTGTCCTGGTCTCTGGAGCAGCAGAAAACAAGCCCTCTCCTTCCTCTACGTGGCATCCCTTCAAATATTTAAACATGGCTATCATGTCCCCTCTTAACCTTCTCTTCTGCAGACTAAACATACCCAGCTCTCTAGGTCTATCCTCATAGGGCATGGCTTCCAGGCCTCTCACCATTTTGGTCGCCCTCCTCTGGACTTGCTCCAGCTTGTCAATATCCTTCTTGAACTGGGGTGCCCAGAACTGGACACAGTATTCAAGATGGGGTCTAACCAAAGCAGAGTAGAGTGGTACCAGTACCTCCCTCGATCTAGACACCATACTCCTATTGATGCAGCCAAGAATTGCATTGGCTTTCTTGGCTGCCGCATCACACTGCTGACTCATGTTCAGCTTGTGGTCTATGAAGACTCCTAGATCTCTTTCACATGTACTGCTATCCAGCCACGTGTCCCCCATCCTATATTTCTGTATTCCATTCTGTATTTCATTCTATATTTCTGTATTCCATTCTGTATTTCATTAATTCCATGCAGTATGGCTGTCTGTACACCTGTGGAGACAATGTTCATAGAGTCACAGAGCTGGAAGAGACCACAAGGGTCACCAAGTCCAATTCCCTGCCACACAGGGACACACATTCAAAGTACCCCCAGCAAATGACCATCCAGCCTCTGTTTAAAAACCTCCAAAGAAGGTGACTCCATCACACTCCGAGGCAACATATTCCACTGTCAAATGGCTCTTACTGTCAGGAAGTTCTTCCTAATGTTTAGCTGAAATCTCCTTCCCTGTAGTCTGAATCCATTGCTCTGTGTCCTAGTCTCTGGAGCAGCGGAAAACAAGCTTCCTCCATCTTCAACATGACATTCTCTCAAATATTTAAACATGGCTATCATGTCACCTCTTAACCTTCTTTTCGTCAGGCTAAACATACCTAGCTCCCTAAGTCACTCCTCATAGGGCTTCAGGGTTTCCAGACCATTCACCATTTTGATCGCCCTCCTCTGGACTCGTTCCAGCTTGTCAATATCCTTCTTGAACTGTGGTGCCCAGAACTGGACACAGTATTCCAGTTGAGGTCTAACCAAAGCAGAATAGAGTGGTATTATTACTTCCCTTGATCTTGACACTCTACCCCTATTGATGCAGCCCAGAATCACACTGGCCTTTTTTAGCTGCCGAAATGATAACTCCCATTCTCTTGCTAAGATATGGTTTTCATGTTAACAAATCTTTGCCAATTCTCATCAATCTATACATTTATGTTGGTGATAACAAGTAGAATCATTCGAGAAAAGCGGCATTTTGAAAACACACAGAGACAAACACACAAACCAGCTCAGCAACCAAAGGTCACATTCTTCCATTCGTTAATAAAAGATTTGAGCTGGCAACCTAATAACATCTTCGGCATCATGGCTCAAAATGCACTCCATCACCATTTTCTAGAAGCCTCAACACCACAGCAAGCATCACAAGCTGCTATCATTATCTCCCTTGTTTAAACAAAACGGCATAAGCATATTTAACCTATATTTAACCGTGCAATTAGTAGGAACGCCACACGAAGGCTTTATAAAAAAGGACGTTTTACAGAATTGCTAACATGCTGAATATTTTAAACATGATGCCACCTCACTCCGCGCACACTGTTCCCAGTACATTACAGAGCATTATCAGCAAATTCAGAAGTGTCACTGCACATCTGACGACACTCTGTTCAATCCAGTTTCACAATGTCCTCTTTATGTAACTGTCACACAGCAATGAGACAGAAGGAAAAGAAGGGTGCAAAACTGATCATACAGACACAAAAACAAGAGCAAGACTGGTAGCAGTTTTTTTTAAAGGATTTTAATAGCCCACAGTGTAACAGATTTTTAATTTTTTTAACAGATTGTATTTATACACAACACTGTCCGTGTAAGGAGCACTACTGAGACATTAAGGCTCTGTACCACCAGTTTGCATGGCACAGAATTTGTTCTTGATGGGCAATTTGGCACTGTAGAGACACAGACTGGCAAGAACCTGTTTATATATTCAGCAGAATGAAAAACTATAATACATTTCCAGGACCGTACCACTCTAGGCTAGAGAGGGGTGGTTGGCATATTCTAACGTTAGAATATTAAAGAAATTTGGCAAGTTAGGAAGAACGGGTCAGCCTAACCTTTGTCCTGACATTATCTTCAGCACATCTGCTGCAACCGTAGCAACCAGCCTTTTCCGATGTACACTTGAAGTGGAGCTTTCATCTCACCTGGTACAGAAATATGGTTTACGGAGGATGATGTGCAATCCTATCCATCTTCACTGCCTGGCAATGCATGCACCATCGCTTACTAATGGGGTCCCCAAAGAGTTTGTCAACATCTCCTTGTTTTACCTTGAAAACAATGAAAGTAGGTCTGCAGAGAAGAGATGACGGGGCCAATTTAACTTTTTTTAAGAATATCACATGTATAAGAGAAGCCGCATGGTATTATGGTTTGAGCATTAGACTATGACTCTAGAGCATTAGACTATGACTCCAGAGATCAGGGTTCAAATCCCTGCTCAGCCATGGAAATTTACAGTGTGACCTTGGCCAAGGCACATTCTCTCAGTCTCAGAGGAAGGCAACAGCATTAATAGTGAGAGGGATAATTTTTAATGAATGAATGAAGTTCCTTCAGCTGAAGCAAATATGGCACAGTGAAGTTCTCCATCACTGCTATGGTGGGGATTATACACCACATGGCTCTGTTTTGAATAAAGCAGGAATTGGGAACCTACAGAACCACCACTGTATAGTGGTTTGAGTGTTATATTTTGGCTTCAGGAGAGCAAGGTTCAAATCTCTTCTCAGCTATGGAAACCCACTGGAACACCTTGGACAAATCATACGATGGGTGACCCTACCGGTAGGAAATATCACAGAGGCCCCTCCTTAAACTGCAAACCCCAGGATACCATAGGATGTTGAAAGTGGAATAATAGCGCTATAAAAGTCTAGTGCGGAAATGGCCTCAGTCTCAGACAAAGGCAATGGCAAACTTCCTCTAAAAATCTTGCCAAGAAAACGCTAGGAGAGGGTCTCCATAAGTCAGAGTTGGCTTAAAGGGACATAACCGCCAACAAAAACAGGTAATCTCTGGCTTTCCCAATGGTTAAGGATAATGGGAGTCGCAGCTCATCATAACTGGCCTGGGGGGACAGCATAGGTTTTGTAGCCAAGGAGTAAATTTAATATTTATGTAGCATTACTGAGTGCTTTATTATCTCAAAGCATCAATCATATATCTGCAGCCACAAAGTCCATGAGGAAACATTATCTCCTCAATTCTGCTGAAATGTGTTAATCAACTGTGAGAACCACGAGGCCCTTCAAAAAATGCAGCTGGAGTGCAACTCCCAGAAGGCCAAGCAACCAGAGCCAATTGTGACGTGTGCTGGGAGTTGCAGTCTAACAATATCTGGAGGATATCATGGGTCCCACCCTGGTGTAAACTGACCCTACCGGTAGGAAATATCACAGAACGCTTCATGTTCAGAGACTCATAACAATGAGCATGTAACATATGTTACCATAGCATACAACCTTATCGGAAGCAAGAATTGTCTTCATGATAGATTCTTTATAACTAAGACAGAGGAGAGACATTCTAAATACAATGGAGGGGATAATGGAAATTGAAGAGTACAGAAAGTCCTACTGAAAACTCATAGTACTTTCAGTATGTCAAGAGGGGATATGTTGTATTTCATTTTCCATACAAAATGTGAGTGGAGAAAAAACACATATCCAGGGTTATATGATTGCCCGTATGCACGAAACTGTGGCTGCCCTACGAAGCAAAGTTATCTTGGCACCTATAATCTTCACAAACACATCTATTTCTCTGTGAACAGACCCAGAAAAACTATCACGCCCTTCACCTCTTAATGAATGTTTATGTATTTTCAGTGTGTTGCAGATTCATTGGAAATGACTCTTATTGCTGGCAAATGCTGCTTTCCCAATCCCCTATAAAACGGGCTGACATACAAAAAGCAGACAGAGGACCCCATGATGGGGCTACGGGGGGGGGAGTTGAAGGAGGGGGCTCTGCTCTAGTCTTAGTTTTAATCTAGGCAGAATGAGCTTGGTTTAGGGGCAACTCTATGAAAGGGCAAAAAAAAATCACTAAAACCTCAGTGTAAATGCCAGTACTGCAAGCCACAAGGTTGTGAGTTCGATCCTGCCGGGCTCCAAGGTTGACTCAGCCTTCCATCCTTCTGCAGGTCGGTAAAATGAGTACCCAGCTTGTTGGGGGCATGTATAAAAAAATGGATTGAAAAACATGCTATTTGTAAGTTGTTCGCCGCCTCGATCCATATGGAGAGGCGGGATATAAATAAATAAATAAATATCGGGAAACCCCAACCCTAAATTCCCTTCTTCCTTCTGAAAAGAGGAAATTTCTCCCCTCAAACCCAGGAGATGACTTCCAATCCTTGCAGAAAACAGCAACAGCTGCCCCATTTGTATTCCCTCGCCCAAGGCAAAACCCGAGATATCGGGCTGCCTCGTCTATAACTGTCAGAAATTAGATCCTACTAGAAGCCTCCACCTAAAGTACTGCCCTAAATTTTGGGGGGGGGGGAACAGCCCTGCCTTAATCCATAACCATAAATGTGAACAAAACACCATTTCTAGTCCAGGATTAGAGAGGGGAAAAGAGGCAGAAGTCCTGCACCCAAAGCCCTCGCCTCAAATAGCTTCCCAAATTTACAGGGCTGGAGCGCCATTTCCAACCCAGCTCCTAATCCTGAATTACAGATTAAAGGACGCCCTTGTACCCAAAAGAAGGGAGCTTCCTAACTCAAATGTTCCCCTATGTGGACTAGATCTTGCCTGTTCTTGGAAGCTAAGCAGGGTCGGCCGTGGTTAGTCCTTGGATGGGAGACCACCAACGCATACCAGGTGCTTTGTAGGCTGTATTTCAGAGGAAGGGTATTCCTTGCCTAAGAAAACCCTATGAAATTCATGGGGTCGCCAAAGGTCCACAGGCAGCCTGAAGACACAAAAATATACGTGTTTGTGTATGCCTACACACACATATACACACACACACTCATTCTACATCCCAGACCCACAGCCTATTCCCCACCCACCCCAAACCCAAGAGAAAAACAACAACCCTACAAAATACTGCATAGGTGAGACTATGAGGTCGCCCTATTTATAATGGTTTGCTGTCAGCTGCTTTTGAGGTTCTTTTTTTAAAATGGTGTATTGTTTTTATTTCCTCGTCTGAACCGTGTTGACGCATTTAAGACCCAAAATAATAAGGAAAATAGATATATACAGACCACATCAATGCCCACCCAGCCCTCCCAAAGGGGGGGTCCCAAAACGGCGAGGAAGGAGCCTAAGAGGCCCCTCGCTCCCCCCCCGGGCCCTGGAATTGGGGGTCCCCGGGAGAGAGCCCCCCTCTCCCGAGGAAAGGGAGACCCCCAGACCCGGGGGGACCGGGGGAGCAGCGGGCTCCCAAGCAAGCCGGCGGGGCCCCTCCCGCCCAAGCGGCCTGTCCTACCTGGCGCTGAGGGGGCGAGCGCGGGGCCTCCGCTTCTTCCTCCGCCGCCGCCTCCTGCCTCTAGCGCGGCCGCGGCTGCCTTCGCTGCCCGCCGCCGCCGCCTCCTGCCTGCCTGCCTGCCTTCCCTCGCTCGGCCCCAACTCGGCGGGGAGGAGCCGCGGCCCAGGCCGCTCGCCAATCCAAGGCCCGGGGCGGAGCAGCCAGGCCGAGCCCGGGACCGCCCGCGCGCTTGCCTGCCTTCCCGCCGGCGAGGCTGCTGTGGGCGGGCGGGCGGGCGGGCGGGGGCGGGCCCGGCCCGGCCCGCGGCCTCCCTCCTCGCCTCTCTGCCCCTCGCCGTGCCAGGGACGGACAGACACCGGCCGGCCCTACCAGCCGCCGCCGCCGCCCGCTCGCCGCCTCTTCCTCGGCCTGGCAGCGGAGGGAGTGTCAGGCCGGGGGCCAAGGAGGCGCTGAAACACACACACACATCCACATTCTGACACACAAACACACCCCTTTCGGTTGCCAGAGGGACACCACAGTCCAGGGCCGAGAGCTGCCCCCTCCCCGCTCTCCTCAAATGTAGGAAAAATAAGGACACATAAAAGTAGGGAAAAATAGGAAGAGGCTCAGAGGCCTCCCAGGAGCCGCTGGGAAGGAGCTGGATAAATTCCTCAGGAGTGTGTGTGTGTGTGTAGACACACCTATATATATATATATATACACATCCATGTATACATATGTGTGTGTATACCTATACATACATATATATACACACATACATATTATATATATATATATATACACACACACATATTACATACATGTATACGTATATGTGTGTGTATGTATACACACACATATATACACACACCTATATATATATACATATTATATATATATACATATTACATACATGTATACATATATATGTGTGTGTATACATATATATATATACACACACACCTCTCTCTATATATATACATATTATATATACATCCATGTATACATATATGTGTGTATATACCTATACATACATACACACACACATATATATACACATATTACATACATGTATACGTATATGTGTATTTATACATATATACACACACACATATATACATATATATATATACATACATGTATACACATATGTGTGTATACATACATATATGCACACACATATATATACATATATATATATATATACATATTGCATACATGTATACGTATATGTGTGTGTATACATATATATACACACACACATACATTATGTGTGTATATATGTGTGTGTGTGTGTATACATATACATACAGTTGGCCCTCTATATCCACGGATTCTGCATCCACTGGGTCAACCAACCAGGACTTGAAACTATTCCAAAAAATAATTCACAAAGCAATCTTGGTTGTTCCCATTCTTCTATAAGGGACTGCCATTTTACCAGCGATGGATTTAAGCCTTTTACTCCAAGTCTCAAGTCAAGTCTCAAGTCCCTGAAGATACCTTCAAGTCAAGTCGGAAGTCCGGAAGCCAACTTTATACCCCAACCAAAATTCCAGAATCATTGGATAGAGTGAAATAAATCCAGTTTTAACAAATTTAAGCAGAGTCAGCTCTCCACATTTGCAATTTTGGCATCTGCAGGTTTGGAAGTGGGGAATAGAATCCTATCTTACTCCCCATTACTGAAGCTTCAAAAGCCATAGAAGGAAAGATCCTTCCTCCTCAAGCCTAACACACTTGCTGTTCCCTGAGAAACATGTCCTATCCTTTGGGGACAAGTCTTGCCTTCCGCTCTTAGGAAAAGTTTTAGAAGGCTCCTCCTATATGCAGTGGGGACAGGCTGCTGAGCAGACCTTAAGCCCGTGGTTGTCAACCTTCCTAACGCCGCGACCCTTTAATACAGTTCCTCACGTTGTGGTGACCCCCAACCGTAAATTATTTATTTATTATTTACGATGCCTCCCCCCTCCGGCAAAGGCTGCCTTGCTGGCCAGGAACGGGGGGGGGTGGACAGGGAGGGAAAGAGGAGCTGCGCGTCTCCCCCAGGAAAAAACTCCGAGACCCCCCCCGGGCTCTGCTTCTGCTTCGCTCTCATTTCCGCTGGGGGGGCAGTGTGGGAAAAGTTTCCAGAGTGTCAACCCTGGCTGGGGGAGGAATCCCAGCGCCTTTGTCTTTTGCTCCAGGTGCAGCTCACCCCCCCAGAAAAGTGCCGCCTTGCAGCCCCCAGCCCTTCTGCAGCGCCCACCTCCGTGGCAAGTGGGGCAGGGGCCATGACGAGGAGGGGGCCTGCCCCCCATGCTGCTGCTGCCCTCCCAAGCTGGCCCGTCAGATGGGAGGTTCTCCCAGTAGCGGAGAAGGGGAGCGATTTCAGTCCCTTCTGAACAGGGGGCAGGAGGACACGAGTGCGTGGCTCGTGCTTGCGCACCACCACTCCTGCTGTGGCGGCGCTGTGGCCGCACGCGCTCCCGCCAAAGGGGGCAGGAGGACGCAAGTGCGTGGCTCGCACTTGCGCACCACCACCGAGGAGGGAATGGAGCCTAAGACCATTGGAAATATGTATTTTCCGATGGTCTTAGGCGACCCCTGTGAAAGGGTCATTCGACCCCCAAAGGGGTCGCAACCCACAGGTTGAGAACCGCTGCCTTAAGCCTGCCTCAAGCCCATTGCCCACCTCTTTTGCTGTACCCCTCTGAGAAATCAGCCCACACTTTGGGCTTGAGAGAGATTGTCATGTGAACATTAGGCAAAAAGACATGGAGGCATTGTTCAAAGTTTAAGGTTTCTGGATTTTTATTTTTATTTTATTTTTTTGATTATAAAAAAAAGAAAAAAGAAAAACATCACGGGATACACACAACAGTGAAGAAAAGAAAGAATTCCAACAAAAACAAGCGTATATTGTTATTTCTCTCCAAATCCATTACAAGCATTCAGCATATTCTATATCACACTGCTTATATACTTTGGTTACCTATATCTAGATCTCATTATACTCATTATAATAATTTCATTCTTAACTCTATACTTTTCAATTACATTAATCTATTACCATTACTAAATACGATCTTATTACTAAACATATCAAACTATTGATATGTTGATAGATTATGTTACTGGACCAAGGGCACCAAGTCAGTCACTAAAAATATACAAGTCTTGAGCCGTGTCGAGTCAGTGCGTCATTTATGGCCAAGTTGAGTCTGAGTCAAGTCACTGAAGCAAACTTGAGTCCGAATCTATCAACTCTAGTCTACATCACTGCATTTTACTATACCAATGTACATAATGGGACCTGAGCATCCACTAATTTTGGTATCCACAAGGGTCCTGGAACCAAACCCTAGCAGATAGCGTAGATGTATGTTTGTGTGTCTTTGTGTGTTTGAGTTCTTTTTTCAGTTATAATTTTATTAAAGTTTCAACAAATAAAACAAACAATTATTTCTGCAATGTTTACAAGCAATATTATTTCTTCCTCCTTTCCTTTCTGGATTACAATTATTAATATTTCCTCTATTTATTATACCACGTATCGCAATAAAATGTTAGTAATCAATAATTTGTTCGTTCCTGCTATATTTCTCTACTTTACTTGTTACATGATATTTCAATGATTATTACCCTGTATAGTAATTGATACCATGAATTATGTATTGCCTCCTGTCTATAATATAGGATGGGGGACAAGTGGCTGGATAGCAGTACGTGTGAAAGGGATCTAGGAGTCTTCATAGACCACAAGCTGAACATGAGTCAGCAGTGTGATGCGGCAGCCAAGAAAGCCAATGCAATTATCGGCTGCATCAAGAGGAGTATGGTGTCTAGATCAAGGGAGGTACTGGTACCACTCTACTCTGCTTTGGTGAGACCCCATCTTGAATACTGTGTCCAGTTCTGGGCACCCCAATTCAAGAAAGACATGGTCAAGCTGGAGCAAGTCCAGAGGAGGGCAACCAAAATGGTGAGAGACCTGGAAGCCATGGAGCCCTGTGAGGATAGAGCTGGGTATGTTTAGTCTGCAGAAGAGAAGGTTAAGAGGGGACATGAGAGCCATGTTTAAATATTTGAAGGGATGCCACGTAGAGGAAGGTGAGGGCTTGTTTTCTGCTGCTCCAGAGACCAGAACAAGGAGCAATGGATTCAAGCTGCAGGAAAGGAGATTCCACCTGAACCTCAGGAAGAACTTCCTGACGGTCGGGGCTGTCCGGCAGTGGAATCTGCTGCCTCGGAGTGTAGTGGAGGCTCCTTCCTTGGAGGTTTCTATGATTCTATGATTCTACCCCCAACCCAAATCTGTAACAATCTTCCACTCTTTATTAATGTCTTCATCTGAAGACATTAGTCTTTGTGTAAGAATGTCCGCATTTCTATTTTCCATAAAGGTTGCCCACCACTGTTCAGTAGCAGGTATAGTTTCATTTTTCCAAAGTCGTGCGTACTCAATGCGGGCTGTCGTCACCATATATAATATTATTCTCCAATATTTCTTGATTGTCGTTCCATCTAATATATGTGTCATATTTAACAAGTAAAATTCAGGTATCATCCCAAATTGAATCTTCAAGATTGAACTTATTTTCTTGTGTATTTCTTTCCAGTATTTTTGTGCTTTGGGACATGACCACCACATATGAAATAGTGTACCCGAGTTCTCTTGACATTTCCAACATTGCCCTGTACCCGTCTTGCAAATTGTCTTTAATTTTTCTGGTGTCATGTACCATCTATGAAATAGTTTGTAATAATTTTCTTTTAAATTTTGAGCAACAGTAAATTTCTGTGTTCGTCGCCAACTCTGTTCCCACCGTTCTAACTGTATTGGATGTCCAACATTTTGTGCCCATTGTATCATTACTGCTTTAACTGTCTCCTCCTCGCATCCTTGGTGTAAAATTTCTTGATACAAATGTGCTAATAAATGTGGTGGATTTTCTCTTAGCAATCGCAGTAGATGGATTTGCTCCTTTTGTTGTATTCCGTAAGTTCGTACATCCATTTGAAATCTTTCCTTTAGCTGTCTATAGGGAAACCAGCTTAGTTTTATTCCTTCAGTTTCCAATTTCTCTCTTGATTTCATCTTCACAGCTCAGTCTTCTGTCCTTTCTAATAGGTCTTCATACCGTAACCATTTGTCTGTGTCTGTCCATCTCCCAAAAAAGGCTTCTTGCGGGGAGACCAAATTGAGTAATTGCCTTATCTTCTTCTTCTTATAATCAGTCCATATTTTGAGTAACGATTTCGTTACAAAATGATGCGTACAATCTTTATCTATTGCTACTTTTCCATAAAACATAGAGGCACGCCATCCCATTCTTAAGTCTGCTCCCTCTAATGCCAGCATTCTCATATTTTGAAGTGTGTGTATGAGTTCTAAGGAGACCTTGGACTGCTAAAAAGACAAATGAATGAGTCCCAGAGCATATCAAGCCTGAACTCTCTCCCTAGAAGCCAAGATGACTACACTGAGGCTGTTGTCCTTTGGCCACAAGACGAGAAGACAGGACTCACTAGAAAGAAACAGTAATGCTTGGTAATGTAGAAGGCAGAAGAGGAAGGCCATTTCCGCACTACACTGTTATACTGCTATTATCCCACTTTCAACATTCTGTGGAATTTTGTAGTTTCCTGAGGCCAAAGAGCTCTCTGGCTGAGAATTCTAAGCGCCCCTCCCTAAAACGCAAACCCCAGGATTCCACAGGAGGTTGAAAGTGGAATAACAGCACTATAACAGTGTAGGGCGGAAACGGCCGAAGACTGCATTACAGAGAGAGTGACTCAATCAAGGAAGCCACAGCCCTGAATCTGCAAGACCTGAGAAGGGCAGTTGATGATGATTTGGACGTCTCTCATCTGTAGGGCTGCTTTGTCAAAGCTGACTTGATAGCATTTAACAGCAACAATATATACACACACATATATAAATTATTCAATGCCAAAGTCAAGATAATTTATCACAGTATTTCTGACTTCTATGTAGGGCAGGGCTTTCCAAATGGTGTGTCACAACACATCGGTGTGTCATCAGAAGTGTGTAGGTGTGTCACCTTCCTGGGCTGAAAAAAAACCCCATCACCCAAGCCATTCCCACTGCTCCTGCTCTCGTGGGGGTCTTTCCTTGTCAAGGGCAAAGGCAGGCAGCCAAGATAGGGGGAGGCTGCCTTTTCCGCTGCCTCAGTCCTCCCTGGGGTCTTTCCTTGGCAAGGGCAACAGCAGCGGGTCAAGATCAGGTAGGGGGCTGCCTTTCCCCTTGTTGCCACCCTCACCTTCCTGATGAAGGTGACAGCAGCGGGCCAGGATCAGGGGGGCTGCCTTTCCTCACCCTAGATACACCTCTGGGTACTGCACATGCAGAATCAGTTAGCGTAACCTCCGGTTTCCTAGTAAAACTGAATTACTGTGTCCCGAAATGATGCATGTCTAAAAAGTGTCTCACCAACATGAAAAGTTTAGAAAGCTCTGGTGTAGGGTTTGTGAAAGCTGGACAATGGAGAAAGCCAACAGGAAAAAAATATCAACTCATTTGGATTGTGGTGCTGGAACAGACTTCTACAAATAGGATGGACTTCCAAAATGATCAGTAGAGACATCCTGGATGAGCAAAATGATCAATAAATCGGGCTGATTTCTCCCTAGAAGCCAAGGCTATTGTACTTTGGACGCGTCACAAGATGACACGGCTCTTTAGAAAAGGCAACAGACCTGAAGGCAGTAGGAAAAGAGGAAGACCAGCTTACAGATGGAGAGACTCACTCAAGGAGGCTGTGGTTGCTCGGAGTTTGCAAGACCCAAGAAGGGCAGTGGGGCACTTTGAGGTCTCTCATTCAGAGGGTCACCATAAGTCGAAGCCAATTTGACAACAAATAGCTGCAACAACAAAAGCTTAGGCCAGGGGTCTGTGACCCTTGGGGAGGGAGTGTTCCATGGATGGGCTTCACTGAGGCCCATGAATGAATGCACACACACAAAAATATTTTTCTTCCTGTTCTATTTCTTCCCTGTTATTTTTAAAATTGCATTTAATTATGTGCTGCTTTCAGGGGACAGGGTCAATGCAATTCATCAGATTACCCTTTCTTCCTATTAATTTTTTCCTAAGCAAAAAAAGAAAGAAAGAAAAAAACAACACAAACCAAACATATAAGACAAAAATGACATTCATACAAACATCAACAAACATCCCAACTTACACCTAACTAAAACACAAGCTAACAAAACATAACTAAAAATTGGTTCCCACCCTTTTTGCAAACAGTTCCTGTTGTTTAAGTATTTCCACCTAACTATTGAATCATGCATTTTATCCCACAGTTATTGTTGCTGATCACTTATCATTTTAGTTATTTATTTACTTAATTTCTCAGGTCCATAAATCATGGTCAACTTGTTCTAGATTAGTTTCCACTGATGATGAATCATCAAAAGATAATAATAATCCATATAA
Organism: Ctenosaura bakeri; assembly: GCA_948474755.1. Classification (NCBI taxonomy): domain Eukaryota; kingdom Metazoa; phylum Chordata; class Lepidosauria; order Squamata; family Iguanidae; genus Ctenosaura; species Ctenosaura bakeri. The sequence continues at coordinate 176,505 of CAOLHI010000470.1, forward strand.
AAATAACATTTTAAAACAACGGAATACCATCTTCTAAGTCTACTGTTAAACTTCTCATATAGTAATATAAATTTTAAGTTTCAAAACTTATCATCAGATCACCTTCGTTCTTTCTTTAAAAAATCAATATTCTACTTCCATTCAGACAAAAAATCATTTTGTGTTCTGCCTTTTATTCTGTGCATTAGTGTCCATTTCAACAATTCTCATCAGTCTGTTTGGCCATTCTTCTTCTCACTGTTGGTAAATCTGATTTTTTCCCAATATTTTGCATATACTAATTTTGCGGCTAACAATATATGTTGTACTAGTTTATATTGCTCCTTATCTGATGTTGTATCTTCTTTCCAGATTCCTAACAGATACAATTCATGCTTTTTAGGAACTCGAGACTTTAAAATCTTTTGCATCATTGTATCTTCATTTAGAACCTAACAATCCATCTGATTCTCAAGGGACTCCATTACCCCTAAATCCAGGGTTTGTGGTACCAGTTTTAAAAAATAAAAATAAAGATAAAATGCTAATTTTAGTGCCAGGTTGGCACCTGATTTTTAAAATCTAGGTGCCAGCCTTAGGTCGCAGTCTCTGTTAACAACTTCTTTATACAGCCAAGGACTGAGCTTAAAACTAGCCTGGTACAGGTTCTGTTGTGGGACTTCTTTAAGACAAAGTGCTAACCATAGAAATGTGTGGCCTTCCAAGTACTGTTGGACTGCAGTTCCCATTATCCATAGTGTGCATAACTGGTGGAAGCTGCAGTCTGACAGCTTCTGGAGCATAGCTTAGCAAGTTACTTTGTGATAGTTACAGGTTTATTGAGTAACAAAAATTTTATCTTTCTTTAAAGTTAATTAAAATAGCTGCCTTTTTAGGTTTTTTTTTTAATGCTACAAATCACATAATTTGGGAATTATTAAGCCCTCCAGATATTATACTGCAGCTCCCAGCATCTTCCACCATTGGCTATGCTGACTTGGGCTGCTGGGAGTTACTGTCCAGCAACATCTGGATGTCCACACAACTCCCACTCTTGCACTGACCGTGGTACAAAACACATCCCTCCACTCTCCCTCATTATGTCTCATTAATACCCAGAAGAGATTGTGAGGCACATGCCAGCACCCGAACCACTGGATATTCTTCCTCCATCATACAATGATGCCACGCTGTCATAACTATAACTTGAAAGTTATTGGGAAATTATCCTTTGCCTAATGATAGTCATAATGTAAATTGTTGTCAATTTTGCTACTGGGAAAAATAACTGATTGCAATCCATTGATTCTAAGCACTGTAGTTACTTCCAAGCCTATAACTGCCTTTTAATTGTTTCAAGATTTATTCATGTGCTAAATGTATATTCCACCTTTTACCAAAAGCGGCCTTCAAAGATGTTGCCAATCAACATGGTATACCGCTTGTTTATTTTGAAATCGAATTTCCAGCCTGAATGCCAAGTTGGTACCAATCTTTCCTTTTTTTTCCCCCCCACGAGATGTTAAGCCTAGAGCCCGCGCACAATGAAATCAGCCACCCTCAGAATGCCAAGCCATTTACAACTCCCTGCTAAAGAGTGATTTGCTTCCATATGTTGCATGACTTTCCACAGCCATTTGGCCTCACGGTGCATTACTCTTCCCTAAACATGTGGAAGAACAAAATTAAGCGATCATCTCTTATCACAGTCTACAGAAGGTTTGATTCTGTCCAAGTAATTAGCGGATTAGCCCAAACCCTGCAGTTTTTGTGTGTCCAAGCAGATTTATTTAGGAATTTATTGACATGTTTAAGGGTGTCTGCCATCTTATCACCATACTGTTTGCTTTCACAAAGAAAACAATGGCATGGCAAACATGGCACGGCACCCCAGTTTTTAAAGGGGGTTGAGAGTGTGCTGTTGGTCTTTTCATTGTGTCACCATCTCAGTTTCACAGTCTACCAGGCATTAACTGACTAGAATCTAAGAATCTTGGAATCAGAGGGATATAATCAGCATGTTCTAAGTAGTGTCACTTTTTAAAATTGTGCTGTTGTGATCCTATCTAAGGCAATTTCATGCAGTTTTGTCAGTCTGTTTGGAATTGCTCCCAGAGCACCTCTCACCGCTGGAACCGTCATTGTTTTCTTTTCACAGTAGTGCTGAATCTCAGTTTGTCAGTCCTGATATTTCATAATCTTCCATCTCATTGTTTTCAAATTCTTCTGTTTCCCCTAGGATTGACACATCTATAATCTTGGGTTTTTTTCCTCAACCACAGTTATGTCTGGTGTATTCTGTTCTCTTTATCAAACTGAATCTTAAAGCCCCATAAGAGTTTTACTTCACCATTTCATTTGTCGTTGTGTGCCTTCAAACATTTTGGATTTATGGCGACCCTAAGGTGAACCTATCACAGAGTTTTCTGGGGGTTGAGAGTGTGCAACATGCTTAGGGTGACCCATGGCTGATCAGGGAATCTGTCATGCCCCAATCCCTGGGCTCAGGTTCAAACACAGACAAGAGCCCAAGAGCTACAATACAGAGAAATGAGCAGAGGCGGATCTAGGGTGGGGCAACTGGAGCACATGCCCTGGGCGCCAATATCGGGGGGGTGCAAAAAGAGGAGTCCCCCTGCCTTTGTCCACCACTTATCACCCTGCCTACCTCAACCGGCCATTCACCCCACCCTGACTGCTGTTTGCCCTGCCCATTTCCACCTGCAGCTCACCTTGCCCACCTCCACTCGACCCTCTCCTGCTGACCACCACTTGCCCCACCCACTTTCATTGCCTGCCCCCCACTTCTGCCCCTCCACCTCCACTTGCCCCCTTCCCCACCCACTGCCGCTCACTACACCCACTTCTGCCTCTTGCCACACCCACTTCCGCTGCTTGTCCTGCCCACTTCTGCCCACCAACCCACCCTGCTCACCTCCACTAGCACCCCCCACCCATCACTGCTCTCCACTCCCACTTCTGCCCACCACTCACCCCACCCACCTCCTCTCACCCCGCCCCTTGCCCTGGGTGCTGTTAAGGGTCAGTACCCCACTGGAAATGAACAGGACAATACTTACTGCAGCCCAGCATAGATGAGGAAGGGAGAGCTCACAAGACTCAGAGTGTTTTTATAAGGAAGACACATCAGTTAGGCAAACAGCTGGAGGAGGCTCTCAGCCCATAAATACAGGGGACGGAATGGGGAGAAATCTGTTGCAGACAACTGGTGTCACCAGTGGAAGCAACCGTCCTGGTCCTACTTTCAGATCTTTGACTCCTGTTCCTGGAAACCTTGACCCTTGCCTTGTGTGCTGACTTTGCTACTGGATACTCCTTTGGACTGTCACTCTGAATTTATTAGGAACTCAGATTGGTTAATCAACTAATGGTAATTGGTTGACAAATTGTTGTAAATTTTTTCCCTGGCTGCTGGAGAACTGTGAACCTTGCCTTACTGCTGACATAAGAAAGAATCGCACCCTGGTGTCCAGGATCGTAATCCAATACTCAAACCACTACGCTATGCTGGCTCGCTGTTTCATACATTCCATCATTTCCCAGATAAAAACAGGGACATGCGTGACCAAGCAACATCAGAATGTAGTCAAGACAGCAAATATTGTTGATGAAGAAGAGCACACAGTTCAGGTTAGGCTGCAGCAGTTTGCTTTTGCCTGAGCCTACTGAGGAGGGCAAGATTCCAACCCCCTCCCCGCTGCCAAATAAATTGAATTCAAACTAATTTTGCCCTTTGATATCAGTTTGCAACAAGTTAACCTGCAGATCAGGAGGGAATGTGGGAGAACAGGAAACTGGGATATTTTGAAAGCAGCAGAAAAAAGTAGGATGACGAAGGGTTAATTGGGACTGCCTCTGCCAAATCAGAACAGCATGCGACTTTCAACAACTTTTTCAGAAGCAGGATTTATCCTGCCTTTTCCCTAAAACTGGGACTCGAGGTGTCTCCTGATACCAACCAGGTTAAGTTCCCCAGTATTTCCAATAAAAATAGGGATGGTGAATCATATCGGGATAGTTATCTGAGTGTGGCCCTTTGCAAGACAGATGACAACGGAGGGTATGGCTACAGCTCCCTAACATCAACAGGTCTAGAGCCAAAAAGGTACCACAACAAAACCAGTTTTGCTCCTCCTGTCTCTTTCCCATACAAAGAAGAGGTTAAGAGGAGTGAAACATTCTCAGATAGCCTTTCAAATATCAGTAAATCCTGATCTGAGCCTCTGGCAAGGCAGAATCCATCCCTCCTTAGTAGTGGTTTCCAAACTTTGGTCCTCCAGGTTTTTGGCAAACACTCTTGAATTCTGGGAGCTGAAGTCCAAAACATCTGGAGAAGCAAAGTTTGAGAACCACTGCTCTATAGGCTACATTAGCCAGCATGGTGCAGTGATCTGAGTGTTGAAGTACAACTCTAGGAAACTAGCGTTCAAGTCCACACTCAGCTGTAGAAACCCCCTGGGTGTGCTGGGGCAAGCCACACTCTCTCAGCCTCGGAGGAAAGGCCATGGCAAACCACCTCTGGAGAAATCTTGCTAATAAAACCCCAAGCTAGATTACCCTAGGGTTTCCATAAGTTGGAAAAAAAGATTTGAAGACACACAACAACTACAGTCTGCTCTCCACGTTTGCAGGTTTCCCTTTCATGGGATCTGGTTATTTGCATATTTCTCCAACTCCTGTCTCCACCATTTCAAGCATTTCTTTTCCAGGAAACATTCCCTCTTGGTGGCTCCAATCAGGCTGTGCTCTTCTTCCTCCTCCTCCTCCTCCACCAGCTGCTGCCTAGCCAGCTAAGGACAGATCACAGCCCGACTTAGCACCACAAACTCTCTCTTGATGCCCCCCACCACACACCCAAGGAAGGAGATGGGCGAGGGAGAAGAAATATAGGGCTACCCTGCCAGCCACTATTCCTTCCTTCTCCTTTCCCTGACCTGGGTCATTTCTGCATAGACTGTTATAGCGCTATTATTCCACTTACAACATCCTATGGAATCCTGGGGTTTGCAGTCTGGCCCCTCCCGAAACTGCAAACCCCAGGATTCCATAGGATGTTGCAAGTGGAATAATAGCACTATAACAGTCTAGTGCGGAAATGGCCCTGGTTTGGACCCTGAGTGCCCATCGTCCTCGCTAGGTCCCTTTCCAACACAAACACATTTTGCTATTTTTCCACTTTTATGTGAGTCATCCTGTGCCCCAACCCTAGTGAATATGGAGGGCTGACTGTACTACTATTATAGACTCATTAGGAATGTGGTCCCCAGCATTTTAAAAAATCTGAGCTGAATAGGAGCACGGTCAGAAATGACCTGAAGGCACACAACAACAATGCCCCATTCTCCTTAAGATGTTAGAAAGTTGCTGCTTGTAGAGAGAAAAAACTGGGCAAGATAGAGAAGCACTCAAGGCACATTGTACTCCATCAATTTGTCTAAAGAATGGAGTTTAGTCCACAAAAACCAGGTTAAAATAAACCAGTGGGTTTTTTTAAATACTCCTTCCACACTTTTCCCCCTGTTTTTGTTCTGATGCACACTAACGTGACTATTTATTTGAATCAAAGAAAATTAATATGATGCCATTTCCTATGTTCACTGTTTCACTTACCCCTCTTCCTTTTCATCTTTTGTTATTGCACACGCTTATTAGTTTCATCTCAGTACTGCTATTGTCTACCATTTACTTCTTCACCACTCTTGACCTTTCATGGGCTCTGTGATATTTAAACCATACTCCAAAAATGGAAATATACCTTACAGCCTGGCCAATAGTGTGATGGGGAGGAATCTTCATGAACATTCCAAATTTTCAGGGAACAAAGGCGTCAGAATGTTTGCAGTCCAGTTTCTATGACAGAAAGTAAGTATGTTAGCTATGCAGCAGTTCAGTTTGACAGCATTATCCCAATTAACCTGGGGAAAAAAATGTTGTGGGGATCTTGCAAAGCAGAGCTGTGATGCATCCCCAAATATTTGCTTTGCTTTAGTAAACTTGGTGCTTGTTGAAAAGCTTGTTTTATCTGCTGGTAAAGTTGTTTAGAAAGGCAGTTTCTAAAGCTTGAAAAGGCAAAGCTCTAACAGTAAAGTTATCGAGTTGGGATGGGATGCTCGGGGCCATCTTGCTCAGTGCAGAATCTGCCATGTACGCCTGACAGGTGGCCATGGAGCTTTTGCTTACTGGCAAATACGTTCAGAGAAGGAGAGCTCACCATTTTGTGGGACAATCTTGTCCACTGTTCAACAGGTTGTTCCATTAGACAGTTTAGCCTAAGGTTTACCCGAAATCTGCTTCCCTGAGCTTTCCATCCACTGGTTCTAATCTTGCCCGCTGAGCAATATTTACCCTTAATCTTTTCTTCTCCAGACCAAACTTACACACCTTACCGAGGCTTTCCAAATGGTGTGTTGCGACACAGTAGGGTGTTGCCTGAAGTGTGTAGGTGTGTCACTTTCCCGGGCTGAGAAAGACCCCTCTCACCAAAGCCATTCCTGCTGCCACTGCTCTTGCTGGGATTTTTCCTTGCCAATGGGGCAGGCGGAGGGCCAGGATCAGCTAGCGGGCTGCCTTTCCCACTGCCGCCACCCTCCCCAGGGTCTTTCCTTGGCAAGGGCAACAGCAGCAGGGCAAGATTGGGTAAGGGGGGCTGCCTTTCCTGCTGCCATCACCCTCGCCAGGGTCTTTCCTGGCAAATGTGATGGCAATGGGCCAGGATCGTGTTTCCCCACCCTAGATACGCCTCTGGGTACTGCACATACGTATTCAGTTAGTTTAACCCCCTGTTTGCTAGTAAAACTGAATTTACTGTATCGCGAAATGATGCATGTCTAAAAAGTGTGTCACCCACATGAAAAGTTTGGAAAGCTCTGCCTTACACCTTCAACTCTTTCCCATAGGACTTTGTTGCCATAGCACTTGCCATCTTGGTTGCTGTCTTTTGGACATGCTCCCGTTTGTCAATTCCATTCTTAAAATATGGCACCCAGAACTGGGCCAATTATTAGTACTAAGTCAGGTATGGGGGAACCTATGCGCTGCCATATGTTGCAGCACTCCAGCTCCCATCATCTCACCCAACCAGCATGACCAATTGTCACGCATGACAGGAGCTATTGCTACTGTAGTTTCTAGTCCAGGCCTGTGGTCTATTAGATATCATTTGATATCAAGAAATTGGCCATCACAAACCGTTCCTCTCCACATGCTTGCGAGGCCCCTGGACAAGCACGTACACAGGCGTGGCTGAAATAACTGAACAATACAAGATAAATCCAGGCAAGCCAGTAATTTGCCGGAACGTAGCTTCAGGAGACCTCCAGGCAAATACATTTTAAAACCATATTATGTATGCACGCAGCGTACGAAAGATTCCCTGCCCCAAGCAGGCAGCTTGCCAAGCCAAATATCCAACTGTCAAGCACTCCTCGTTTGCATACGGTCTGCACTATTGACAACTCTGTCATAATTCAATCATGCTAAATACTGACCTTTCAGGGGCTTTGTCTCCAGCCTGAAACCCATTGTTTTCCCCAGGAACGGACTAGCCTACAGTCACATTTTCCCCTATAAGACGCCCTGATTTTGAGCGCTTCTTTGGATTGCTCCTGGCTTCCATCCTGCCTTGCTGCCGCTCCGTTTGCTGAGCCTTTCCCTCAGCTTCCACATGCTGAGAATCTCCGCTCCAACTGACTTTTCTTCTGACTACCCGGGCTACAGGATGAGGTGTAGTATTTCCCCTGAAAAATCCCTCTTAAAAATCCCCTATCAAGCTCCTACCTTTCTTTCACTAGGTCTGTGTGAATGATTGCATACATACATATTGACTGTATTTCAAAATAAAGGAAACAATTCTGTTTGATTATTGACTCGGCCTGACCCCGTAAACATAGGGTCCAAGATCTCACTAGGTTACCCTGCCTCTTGCATTGCTTTAGCTTGTGCTCTAGCTAATTCCCATTCCCCAGTATTTTGAGCACATTGAGGTGTTCCTCACGGGACCCCAGAAATCAGAGTAACACTATATCCAGTAATGTCTGGAACTACAAAAGTTGTCCATGTCTAAATAATTCTGGCAGATAAAAATTGAGTAGACCAGACTATTGATGGCATAACCCTTGGAAACAATTGGGTGAGGATGAAGACATGAGGACTACATGACAAAGGAGAAAAGATAAGGAAGGGATGCAAAACTTGTAAATTTCAGTATCTAAGACAGGTAGAATTTACATGTTTTGCTATGGCAGTTTTTGTTCTCTCTTCCAACATCACCTTGCTTCCTGATACCCAAAATGTTCAAACATCAGTTGTGTTTCTTTTAAATGTATTTGTTAAATCATGCCTCTGTGATGGGAAGTATACCTTGAAAGGACTAGTACATACAAGAGCTTATACTGCCCTTGGAGAATTGTGTGTCTATGTGCCTTCAGGTCGTCTGTGGACTTATGGGAAGCCCATGAATTTCATATTGTTTTCTCAGGCAAGAAATACTCTGGTGGTTTTGCCAGTTCCTTTCTCTGCAATATAGTGCCTGGTATTCTTCCATCCAAGTACCAACCAGAGCTGACCCTGCTTAGCTTCCAAGATCAGCTGGGATCTGATGCCTTTAGGGCATTTAGGCCATCCTATCCACAGAAAATTAATCAGTGTCTATTACACTCTTACTTTCTGCCAGCTGTAGACAATAATTGTGTGTGCATTCAAATTGTTTCCAACTTCTGGAGACCCTAAGGTGAAATTATGAAGGATTTTTCTATGGAAGATTTATTCAAAGGTGGTTTACCTCCACTGCCTTCCTCCAAGGCTGAGATAGTGTGACTTGCTGAAGATCCCCCAGTGAGTTTCCATTGGGATTCAAACTCAGGTCTCCAGAGTTATAGTCCAGTGCTCAAACCACTACATCACACTGGTTCTCTGTAATCCATTAATCACAAAGTCTTACCTAGGTGAAAGGTGAGCAGATAAGGGAGTTGAAGGATGTTGAATTCAAGATGGCTCACCATCTCAGTTGCCTTTTTTTTTTTTTTTGGTAGATTGAAATAAACCTTTGCACCCAAATAAGAATGAGCTATTGATCGTCAGGCAGTTTTGCCAAAAGGAGATCAGATCACCTAGGATGCTGATACAAGATATTAGTGAAGGTCAGTGTTAATCAAGCCCCACTCACAGCTAGAAACATCTTGCAGCTCATGGTACCAACTGCAGCCACAGCAGTATGTAAAACATTCTAGGAAAGAGTTTCTACCTGAAAGACAGCAACTCCAAGCCATGCTGAATTATAGAATCATAGAGTTGGAAGAGACCCCAGGGGCCATCCAGTTCAGCCCCCTGCTATGCAGGAACACCTATAAAAGCATTCCCAACAGATGGCCATCCAGCCTCTCCTTAAAAATCTCCAAAGGAGGAGACTCCACCACACTCCATGGAGGCAGCAGATTCTACTGCCGGACAGCCCTGACCGTCAGGAAGTTCTTCCTGAGGTTCAAGTGGAATCTCCTTTCCTGCAGTTTGAATCCATTGCTCCTTGTCCTAGTCTCTGGAGCAGAGGAAAACAAGCCTGCTTCCTCCTCAACATGACATCCTTTCAGTTATTTAAACATGGCTATCATGTCCCCTCTTAACCTTCTCTTCTGCAGACTAAACAGACCCAGCTCCCTAAGCCGTTCCTCATAGGGCTTTATGGCTTCCAGACCCTTCACCATTTTGGTCGCCCTCCTCTGGACACGTTCCAGCTTGTCGACATCCTTCTTGAATTGAGGTGCCCAGAACTGGACACAGTATTCCAGATGAGGCCTAACCAATGCAGAATAGAGTGGTACCATCACCTCCCCTGATCTAGACACCATACTCCTATTGATGCAGCCGAGAATTGCATTGGCTTTCTTGGCTGCCGCATCACACTGCTGACTCATGTTCAGCTTGTGATCTACCAAGACTCCTAGAACCTTTTCACACGTACTGCTATCCAGGCACACGTCCCCCATCCTATACTTGTGACTTTCATTTTTTTCTGCCCAAGTGCAGGACCCTACATTTCTCTCTGTTGAAATTCATTTTGTTAGCTTTGGCCCAGCTCTCCAATCTGTCCAGGACGTATTGAAATTTGATTCTATCCTCTGGTGTGTTAGCAACCCCTCCCAGTTTGGTATCATCTGCAAATTTGCTCAGCATACCCTCTACTCCTTCATCCAAATCATTGATGAAGATACTGAACAGCACTGGGCCCAGGACAGAACCCTGTGGCACCCCGCTAGTCACTTCTCTCCAGGATGAAAAGCAGCCATTGGTGATCACCCTTTGGGTGCAGTCGGTCAACCAATTACCAATCCACCTAACAGTAGCCCTGTCCAGCCTACATTTTACCAGCTTCTTTGCAAGAATGCCATGTGGAATTTTATCAAAGGCCTTGCTGACTTATAAGGAAATGGACTGGCTCAGCCTCCATAAAGTTATACAACAGGCAGAAATCAGGTGATACTTTCTTCATTATTGCATCTTCAAACAAGGAAAAATATTTCATCTTTCAATTTCTTTCTAGAAGGAAGCTGTTCAAGATAACAATCTCTAGGCCATAAAAAGGTGGGAACCCTAATTCTGATAGATATGGGATGAACTTGGCACAACCCAGTTGATTATAAACTTAGCTAAAGAAGCTGTTATTATTTAAACCAGCAGTTCTTAGCTTGGAATCTGGGGACCCCAGGGGTTCGTGGATCCCTGCTGCCAGATGCCAACAGCAGCAACAGGGACATGGTGGCAGGGCAGGGTTGCAGGTGCTGAAATTGCTCCCTTATTTGCAAATCAGGTTGCAGTTTGGGTACATGTACACATATCACTGCTGCCGTGTCCCAGACAAAGAACATGGCAGCAGGCACCTGCACGAGCCCAAACTATGACTCTGGAGACCAGGGTTTGAATTCCTACTCAAATTAAATATTTAAATCTTGAGCTAAGTCGTGGGGGGTCCCCAGCAATCAATTATATTTACAGGGGGGCAGCAAATAAAAGGCCAAAAACCACTAATTTAAACCATTTCTTAATGGGTTTTGGTCCACCAAAGCTGCCAAAGTGATGTACAACAGAATTGTTGTTGTGTGCCTTCAAGTCATTTCTGACTTATGGTGACCCTATCACGGGATTTTCTCGGCAAGATTTGTTCAAGATGTTTGCCTTTGCCTTACCTGAGGCTGAGAGAGTGTGATTTGCCTGGGGTCACCCAGTGGGTTTCTACGGCTGAGTAGGGGATTCAAATTCAAACCCTCGTCTCCAGAGTCATGATCTAACAATCAAACCACTCTACTGTTCTCATACAGTAGAATATATAGTCTACAAATATTTAGCCAATTTTAAAAGCCAAAGGCCAGATGGAAAAGTTGTATTCTCACAATGAAAGATCAATTTGACTTAGCTTGGGTGAGAATTTCACAACAGAAGTGCTGCTGTAAAATAAGTTCTGTCTTGTGTACTTACCAATCAAAGTCTTGGGGCTGGAGGAACATGGAAAATCAGCTGAAAATCTTAAAAGGCAGGTCAAAGAATCCCATAGCCTGCTAGATATTGGGCTCTGAAGCCCCCAGCAGGCCTAGCCAGCATAGCAGATGATGAGGAACGCTGGGAGTTGCAGTCCAAAATATTCAGAAGGGCTCGTGATTCCCACTTGTACAATAAACTGTGGTGTTATATAGCATGCGAGATGGCTGCAATGGTCTTGAAGTTTCAACATGGGAATCAAGCATCAACTATGGGATATGGCCACCCCAGCATGTCACCTTCCATGGAAATTCCTGTCCTTTTGAATGTATTTCATAAGAACTCTCTTTTTCTCAGTTGGAAGAAAGGTGCGCACTGCAGCCATGGGGGCAGAACTATTTCTCTCGCTTACTTCAAAGCAGTGTTAGCCAGTATCTTCTTGCAGAACCAGGTGTAGCTTCAGGCTCCACCTAAGAGTTTTTTTGGGGTTTTTTGATGGCAAACACTGATACATTATACTGCTGTTGCATAAGCTTTAATGGTGGTAAACAATGCTGCAGGTGGTACATAGAAGAGAAGCATCTCAGCCTTTTGTTCTCTTCACAGCCAATAGTAGAACTGTAATCCCAGATGAATTCTATCCAGACATATCCCTCAGCCAGCAATCAAATCAAATCCCCACTGCCGGAGATATACAGGGCACCTGGGCTGGGGGAAATAGAAGATGGGCTCCCAAGGGTTATACAGTGCAGGAGCAAATAAGAAAACCAAGTGCACAAGCTTGACCCATCTCCCCACTAATAGCAATGAGTATCCTACAAGCAGGTTAGCAAGAGAAAATTTCACTGCTCCATCCATTCCGAGCCTCAAACTTTAAAGTACATGCAAAAGATATCCAGCAAGGTCACCAATACCATTATGAGGTTAACAAGAACTCTAAAACCCATCTGCCTGGACACAGAGACCCAGCTCATTACAACCATCAAGTTGCTTTTATTATGCATCTTGTACATTTGTATCTTATTTTTCCAAGAAAGAGCTCAAATTCATTTTATGTGGTCCTAACCTTCCTTTTCATTTTTGTCCTCACAACAGTCCTCCAAGGCTGAGAGAGAATATATATGAGACTCCCAACTGGAACTTGAACCTAAGTCTCTCTGCTCTCAGTCCAACACTCTAACCACTAAAACCCAGTTCATTGTCTGAATGAGGAACATCCTTGATTGCGAGAGCTGTTAGGTAGAAATCCAACATTTTAACACAGTAGGGACTGGCCAGTACCGCTGCCTAAAGCTCATCAAAGAGAGGTATAATTGTTAATCAACTCAGGTCTTTTTTGTACAGGAAATGTGAACATTTTGAAACATTATCAAAAAAATCCTACCATTGCCAACAGTGCAGGTAGAAAGCTGTGACTGCTGCCCCCTGTGAGTGACAGCATTGCTTCTGGTGCAAGTGGAAGTGATGTAATCTCTTTTCTGGTTTGGAGTTTTAGCCAAAATAGTTATTTTTCTTGGGTTTTCAGAGGGGAAGGAGTAAAGGGAGCTAAATGTCCATGTTTCTCTGGTGGTTTGTGGTTTTTAGCATCATATCTTGCTCAGAAAAGCAGCTAATGTTAAAAAAGTGTTGGGGGTGGACATTGGATGTCTCTTGTGGTTTCCAGAAGCCATAAAACAGAAGCCAGATGCCATTAAACAGAAGCCAGAGACTGGATGGCCATCTGTTGGGAGTGCTTTGTGTATTTACACATGGCAGACTGGGGATGGACTGGATGGTCCTTGTCGTCTCTTCCAGCTCTAGGATTCTACATGCAACCCACATTTTCCCTGACTCCTGATTTGTATACTCTTTCCACAGTAGTTTCTTGTTAGAATTGCTGGTTAGAAATAGAGCTTAGAATTATTTGGGTTGTTAAAAAAAAATTCTCTTTTACAGAACACCTGTAAAGTCATAGCAAAGGCCAACCTTCTTTACTTGCTCCTTCAAGCACAATCTCCCCTCATAGCCAGCATTCTATTTATCTGTAGAAGCCTTGTGCTCCACATGTTTTAAATGTCAAAAAAACACCTCCACAAAAGACTCATACAAAATACAACCTGAGTTAAAAGCTGAGATGCACTCTTACCCAGTCTTAGCTACCAAACTGATACTTAGTGGTCACCAAACGTTTTGTACTCCATCTCCATATTTATTACATTTCTCAGACATCATAGTGCATTGATTATAATGTGTAGTATATTAATAGTATTTTGGGACCCTTTTAAAAAAAACTTGCAAAGCTGGGGGCAAACTTGATTTCACAAGGAGAAAGCAAAGATGTAAATTATATTAGTAACAGTGAAAGAGAATATAACAGTAATTATGTTAGCACTCCAAAAGCTATTTCAAATCCTGCTTCTTGGGTCAAATTATTGCAAAAAACATTGGGGGGGGGCAAGATGTATTCCATTCACATGAGAAATTATGCAGAACAGAACCGAGGAAAAACAAAGTCAAAGAGTCAAAGCACCAATTCAAAGACTAACGACCTAGCCAAGAAATATAACAGTGGAGTGACTGCTCCTATACTATCAAGAAACCTGTTACCATAGATATAAACAGAAAATTACTTTGCTGCAAGGCCAGGGAAAAAATAGATTTCTTAAAGGAATAGTTATGTGGATTTGATGCCGGAAGCTATCCAGCCCTTGAACAGAAGTGAATGCAGTTTGTGTGTGTATATTTTCAATTAAAGCATTCAAGATGGATCAAGATTTGAGGCTGATTACTGGAAAAGGGTCAAATCAATCCCAGTTTTTTAACCTCCAGCATGGTCTTGGAAAAGGTCTACCAGAAAGACATACAGAGCATCAGATAAAAAGCCTTTCCATTTTGCCAATACACTTTCTTTCCTGACTTCACCCACAAATCTTTTTGTCCACCACCTCCCTCTGGTGGATACTGTGAACACAAGGTTATGAATACCCAACTGCTATGCATGTTTTTCAAAATGCACATTTGTAATGTTGCATTTTCCCTCTCTTACAAGCAGAAAGCAGCACAGCCAGTTGACATACACAGATGAAAGATTTCCATAATTAATTAGGACCTACCAAGTCTTGACAGAGTAATAGGGTAGTACAATACTCCATTCAAACAATGGTAAACAATTGGCAGTCAAAATGGTAGACAATCCATATTCACCAGGAGACAACCTGCTAGCTTGGGAAATGCCAGGACCAGCAGAGAGTTATGTAGGCTAAGGCTTATTTTTTGGACATATCCTGAGGCTAAGATTATACAAAAGATGGAAAACGTGAGGTTTACAAATAACAAACTGGAAAAGGAAGCCTCTTCTTAACAAGCCAAGTCAAAATCATCCCGTTCCTGATTGTAGTTGAGCACATGCTGGCGGATGCGAGAAGAGTCCGTCCAGGTGATGAAGTCCTCCATGGCCCGAGTCACCAAAAATGCTGGGTCTGTCACGACTTCTGGTCCGACCCGCACATGCCCCTGTTCCACAAAGGTGACTGCAGATTTCATGTTCTGGGCCATGCGGAGTTTCAGGAGCAGACAAGGCAAGCGCCGACGACAGAAAGAACTGGCTGAGACACGATCACACTGCTCCAGAGAGCTTTTGGAAGACACCAGCCCCATGGCATAGAGCTTCTCCAGGAGCGCAGCTGTACTCTGAGCCCGGAAAGCTGCCGACTCCGGCGCATCACCTAGGTCTCTGATGCGGCGAGCCAGCTCTCGAATTGCCCGACTGAGCTGATTGTACCGAGTGTAATCTTCCCTCCGCTGCAGGCGGAAGCGACGAAGCACACGCAGCTCAGCGAGGTTCCCAGTAGAGGCCTCCCAGTTCACCAAGTCTAGCTTCTTGAGGAGCTTCTGTTCATGAAATTTCAGCTTGCGCACCATCTTTTCTCCCTGAATACAAACAACCAAGGAGAGAAACATCTCTTCTATACACTTTATTATTACCATTAATAGCAATATTATTAAACACTTCTGTACAGACCTTAAAAGATAAGGCAATCCTTTATTATAGGCTCATGATTTGACTAACAAGAGAGCACCAAGTCTTTCAGCCAATCTGCTCCTGACATTTTATGGCAAGAGATCACAACCTGGGAGCAGAACCCATGCTCTTCATACTGAAAAGTTCCATTCTCACTTATGTCGTTTCAGAAAGACCAAGTGTCTGGTGACTTGGAATAACTTTTTTTGAGATCTTAAACACCATGTTGGTGTTTAAGATCTATGGGAGTTGTCATCTAGTCTAGAGGTTCTCAAACTCTGGTCCTCCAGATGTTTTAGACTTCAGATCCCAAAAGTTCTGTACAGTATGGCCAATGCTCAGGAATTCTGGGAGATGGAGTCCCACCATCAGAATGACCAGAGTCTGAGAACCACTGATCTAGCCCGTCTGGAGGGAATGAAGGCAAAGATGGGTGACTCAGAGGGTTGCAGTTAGTCAGAGCAAAATGCAATCCTGGAGGAGATGGGCCAATAGTCTGAGTAAGCATATCTCAGTTTTGTAGAATTCTGCTAGTTGCATCTTTTACAGTGGAATGCTTGAGGGACCCCCGCTTAATTGCAAACATATGCCTTGAATGTCAAAGACTACAGGTTCAAACCATGAAAGGTGGCTGGTGAATCTGCCTTGGTTTTAGTCAAAACCTTAAAAGTATTATCCAGGATCCTGCACCTATTTTGGGGATAGTGTTTTAGCACTCTGAACAGCTCCTTTAAAGTTCAGGTTAAAACCTGGAGTGGACAAACCATCCCACTGACAAACAGGTACTTGCTGCCAGCAGACTGAACCCTCATCATTTCCAGTTAGAAAGAAATAAAAGGAAAATAGGAAAGACCCTCCCCAGCCATCAGTATGAACAGAAAATACTGACAATTGATCTGATTCATTACAAAATGGCTTCTTATTAAGTTCAGAATTTGAAGTAAGAGCATACAGAGACCTTCCACTATGAAATCCCTTGCAGATTGAAATACAACTGCCACCACCTTCAGCCTGCACATCCTGAGTATCTCAGCCAGCAGAGTTATTTACACATCCTGAGTATCTGAGACCAGCAAAGGCTGGAAGGCTGGTCAACAATTGCCATCAGAAAGAAGGAGAACCAGTAGAGTAGTGGTTTTGGAGTTAAAACCAATAAGAGTTCAAATCCCTGTTTAGTGGTGGAAATCAAATCCCCTGAATGACTCTGGGCTCTCTCAGCCTCAGAGAAATAACAGTCATAATTATTACCCTGCCTTTCTCCCAAAAGTGGGGGGGAAAAGGCAATGACAAATTTAGGTCATTTCCGCCCTACACCGTTCTAGTGCTATGATTCCATTTTCAACATCCTATGAAACCTTGGAATCTGCAGTTTAGAGAGAGGCATTTAAAATTCTCAGTCTGAGAGCTCTTTGGCCTCAGGAAACTACAAACCCCAGAATTCCACAGAAGGTTGAAAGTGGAATAATAGTGCGATAACAGTGCAGGGTAGAAATGTCTTACTTTGGATAAATCTTGTCAGAGATGCCTTAGGTTAGGGTTATCACAAGTCAGAGATGAATTGGGAGGGGTTGCTAATACGCCAGAGGACAGGATCAAAATTCAAAATGACCTGGATAGATTGGAGAGCTGGGCCGAGGCTAACAAAATGAAATTCAACAGAGAGAAATGTAAGGTCCTACACTTAGGTAGAAAAAAGGGAATACAGAAATATAGGATGGGGGACACGTGGCTGGATAGCAGTACGTGTGAAAGGGATCTAGGAGTCTTCATAGACCACAAGCTGAACACGAGTCAGCAGTGTGATGCGGCAGCCAAGAAAGCCAATGCAATTCTCGGCTGCATCAATAGGAGTATGGTGTCTAGATCGAATGGGAGGTACTGGTACCACTCTGCTCTGCTTTGGTTAGACCCCATCTTGAATACTGTGTCCAGTTCTGGGCACCCCAATTCAAGAAGGACATGGTCAAACTGGAGCAAGTCCAGAGGAGGGCGACCAAAATGGTGAGAGGCCTGGAAGCCATGAAGCCCTATGAGGATAGACTTAGAGAGCTGGGGATGTTTAGTCTGCAGAAGAGAAGGTTAAGAGGGGACATGAGAGCCATGTTTAAATATTTGAAGGGATGCCACGTAGAGGAAGGAGAGGGCTTGTTTTCTGCTGCTCCAGAGACCTAGGACAAGGAGCAATGGATTCAAGCTGCAGGAAAGGAAAGATTCCACCTGAACCTCAGGAAGAACTTCCTGACGGTCAGGGCTGTCCGGCAGTGGAATCTGCTGCCTCATGGAGTGTGGTGGAGTTTCCTTCCTTGGAGGTTTTTAAGCAGAGGCTGGATGGCCATCTGTCAGGAGTGCTTTGAGGGTGTTCCTGCATGGCAGGGGGTTGGACTGGATGGCCCCTGGGGTCTCTTCCAACTCTACATTTCTATGAGTCTATGACAACACCAGAAAGGAAAAAAGGGGAAAGCAGAGAAAATTAAGCAAAGTCAGAGCTCAATGTTCATGTAAAAGAGCTTAAGGAGAGCTTTGCAGTCCAGCTCAGGACCCAATTCTATATATGCCGGCAGACCCCAAGGGAAATAATAATAATAATAATAATAATAATAATAATAATAATAATAATAATAAAAATTTTATTTCTATCTCGCCTCTCCCAGTGGATCGAGGCGGCATTACAGAAATATATAAATACATTAAGACATTAAATTGTACCCCATCCTCCCCACCCACCAACCCTTCTATCCCTCTGGGTAGAGAGACGTTTAAAAAAATTGCCAAAAAATTATATTAAAAAAATAATCTGCAGAATCCCAAAAGGCTGCCTATTATGGCCCCAGAGCTTAAGGAAAGGTGCCTTTTGGGGGCTGCAGGTCCAGGAAACCCCCCAGCCAGCCCGCAGGGTGGGGGAGGGGGTCCCAAAAAAGTAACTTTTCCCAAGCTCTGGAAAACCCAATTCTCGGCCTACCTTCCTCTCGCCCCGGACACAGTCCACTCAGCAGGGGCTGCTCAGAAGCACAGAAAAGGCCGCTCCCGAGAGGCACGAACCACGTGGGAAGCCCCTGAAAGACTTCCGCTTCCGGTCTGCTCTCCTTTCTCCTCGCCCCGGGTGAGGAATGTCACTATCGTTCATGGTAGACTTAGTAAAAAAAAAATGAAGATAGATATGCAACATGGAACTTCCGGGTTGACTTAGGCCATTTCCGCAGTAGACTGTTATAGCGCTATTATACCACTTTCAACCTCCTATGGAATCCTGGGGTTTGCAGTTGAGGGAGGGGCCGGATTCCAGGATTCCATAGGAGGTTGAAAGTGGTATAATAGCGCTATAACAGTCCACTGCGGAAATGGCCACAAGAGCAGCCCTCACTGGATTACACGCTGGGCCTTCCCTATATATCTATATCTATATCAATATAGATAGATAGATAGATATAGATATAGATACACACACATACATACATACACTCATAGTGTGTATTTATTTATAGATCTAGATCTATGTGTGTGTACAGGCATACATACAATACACACACACTTTTTAGATTTGAGGTGTTCTTACTCTAAGTGTTATTATCTCTATGGCAGGAAAAGAACCAATGAAACATCAAAAACATCATTTTGGACCAATCAGTGGCCTGGAAAGAGAGAGAGAAGGCGTGAGGCGGGGGCACCCTGAGGAGAACTAAAAGGTGAGAGGCGGAGACCGTCTTCCAATCAGGAAGGAGCGGCGGTGCCATCGGTGATGATGATAGGCCGATTTAGTTGGCTCCGGTTAGAAGGATGGGACGTTTATCCAATGGAAAGCCGCGCCTTCTGTTTCCAACGGCCAGTCAGCGACTGAGACTGAAATTTGAATCGGAGCTCGTTGAGGGAAGTGGGTTGGGGCGCTGAGCCGTTGCCAGTCGGACCTGTCTGAGAAGGAGGGCGGCTGTGCGTCAGGTAGGGATGCCGCGTTGTGGTTCCTCCGCCAGGAATAGCTTAGAAATGGGTACAGAGGAGGGGGGAGGGGGTCACACAAAATGGAGAGAAAGGAGGTGTGGAGGTAGAAATTAATTAATTAATTATATATATATATATATATATATATATATATTATATGTGTATTATGTGCTAATTATATGTGTATCATTTGTTAATTATATGTATTTTATATATTATAGTATATGTGTATGGTATTATATTAATTTTACTTAATTTAATAATTAGATAATAAACAAATTTAATATTAATATAATTCATTATTTTATATTAATTGCATGTATATTATATATATTATAATATTATATGTGTATCTGTTGTTGTGAGTAAAATACACCAATATCCACAAAGAGAGATACCATTCTTTTAATAGGTAATTGATTGTTAATTGTTATGTGTTTTAGGGGGTTGGTTTTAGCAGGGTTGGTGGGTGGGGAGGATTGGGTATGTTTTTAATGTCTTTTAATGAATAATGTATTTCATGCTGTTCGCCGCCTCGATCCATGTGGAGAGCCGGGATAGAAATAATTATTCTTATTATTATTATTGTTATTGTTATTATTATTGGCCAACCAAATTGCAGAAAATACATCAGCAGCAGCAGCAGTTTTTATTTGTTACCTAAGGCTTGAGGCGAGGTACAACGTGAATTAAAATACAATTAAAAATACACTGTTAGGTTAAAATACACAGTCGTCCTCCACACTTGCAGGTTTCACTTTTGCGGATTTGATTATCCAGGGATTATTTGCTGTCGCTGCTGCTGCTGCCCTGTGCCATTTCTAACAGGGACTGCAAGCCTTGTGAGGCTGAGAAACTGCAAACAAGGCTCATAAGTCCCTCTTAAAAATGGTGTGGGGCAGCCGCAGGGGTGGCTGTCAGCCCCACCAGCCCCCCACTTCTGCCTTGTGAAGGAACCCTGGTGCCTCAGAGGAATCCACAGTGGGCTCAATATGATGATCATGCTTTTTTGTGTGCTAAATATGGTTTGGGAGGGCCTAGAGCTGTTCACGGTTTTTCCACTTTCGCAGGAGTGCTGTGCCCCTAAGCGTAGCGAATGTGGAGGGATGGCTGTACTAAAAATAGATAAGACCATTTAAAATACGAATACCATAGGCAAAACATACACGCTTTTGAACCTCCACTGGCTTCTTCGGGCAAAAGATGTTAAGAAATCGTATGGGAGAAGAAAATGCTAGAGCAGTGGTTCTCAACCTTCCTAATGCCGCGACCCTTTAATACAGTTCCTCATGTTGTGGTGACCCCCAACCATAAAATTATTTATTTATTATTTACAAGGCCTCCCCCCCCCGGCAAAGGCCGCCTCACCGGCCAGGAACAGAGGGGCGGACAAGGAGGGAAAGAGGAGCCGCACATCTCCCCCAGGAAAAACTCCGAGAACCCCCTCAGGGTTCTGTTTCTGCTTTGCTCTTGTTTCTGCTGGGGGGGGGCAGTGTGGGAAAAGTTTCTAGAGTGTCGACCCTGGCTGGGGGAGGGGAGGAATCCCAGCACCTTTGTCTTTTGTGCCGGGTGCAGCTCGCCCCCCCAGAAAAGCGCCGCCTTGTGACCCCCTGGCCCTTCTGCAGCACCCCCCTCCATGGCGAGTAGGGCAGGGGCCATGGCAAGGAGGGGGCCTGCCCCCTGTGCTGCCGCCACCCCCCCCCAAGCTGGCCCGTCAGACGGGAGGTTCTCCCGGTAGCGGAGAAGGGGAGCGATTTCAGTCCCTTCTGAACAGGGGGCAGGAGGACATGAGCGCGTGGCTCGTGCTTGCGCATCACCACTCCTGGGCCTTTTCCACATGTTACCTTATCACGGAGGTGGGGGGTGCCGTTTGCACAAGCAGGTTCTTGCACGAGGTGCTCTCTTCGCTGCTCCTTCGTCCCGCAGCTGGCTTCCTGGTCGCGCGACCGCCCCACCCCTTCCTCCCCCAGCACAGCCTACAGCTCTCAGGCAGCAGACTAAAGCAAATGTGCACGTCTATTCGCTATTCCTTTTCCTCCCTACCCTAGATATGAGGAAAGGCGCTCCGCACTAAAAAACCAGAGCGGGTCTCTTCCCTGTTTCTTCCATTGATTTGTTCAGCCAAGCCCCAACAGCGGCGACCCCCACCTTCACTACAGGACTTTCCCTCCCTCCCTCCCTCCCTTAAAGGGAGCGTGACTGCTCAGACGCTCTCACTCCCACGTTGCACGGGCACCCCTTCCTTCCTCCTTTCGTCCCTCTGAGGGCTCGGGAGTGGGGTGTGATACCCGCTGTTGCCCCTCGACCACGCTACACCCGCGAGCCCCTCTCGCTCTCTCCACCTCCGCCTCCACGCTCCGGCTCCACACTCTCTCCTCTCACTCTCTCCACCTCCGGCTCCTACAATGCCTCCCCACCAGGCAAGGAAAGACAGGGAAACGTCGCTGCATGCGCCCAGTATGCCTTCTCTCCCCTCCTCCCAGCATGGGGTCCCAGAAACAGCGCTCCCATTTGCTGTGAGGCCACCTTGTTTCAAAAGGGGGCGGGGTGGGATAGAAATGGTCATTCGACCCCCAAAGGGGTCGTGACCCACAGGTTGAGAACTGCTGTGCTAGAGTCACAGGCCTACATTTTGTCTCAGATGTTGTTTCTGTCGTAGTTCTGGAGGAATCAGGCAATGGCCACTCCCCTTCTTGGCTCTGTGGGGACAAAGGGCAATAATAATTTGGATGAAGGAATAGAGGGTATGCTCCTCAAATTTGTACATGATACCAAATTAAGAAAGGTAACTAATACCCTAGAGGACAGGATCAGAATTTAAAATGAGCATAACAGCTGCGCCAGAACTAACAAAATGAATTGCAACGTGGAGATATATGTGTGTGTGAAATGCAACAATATTCACAAAAGAGGGCTACCGTTATTGGCCGATCACATTGCAGAAAATATGTCATGCAAGTTTTCAGACCTCCACTGGCTTCTTCATCAGGCAAAAGATGTTAAGAGATTGTATGGGAGAAGAAACTGCTGGAGTCACAGGCCTGCATTATGCATCAGATGTTGTTTCTGATGTAGTTTTGGAGGGATATTGGTGCAGGCAAAGACCACCTCCCTTCTTGGCCCCATGGGGACAAAGGGCAATAAAAGATAGGTAATGAAATTTCAGCTCCATTAGCAACAGAGAAATATGCGTGTATAAGTCACTAAGAGGATTCTGCTCACCATATCTGTAAGGTCTCTAAGAGTTCTCAATCTCACAGTATTTATTTCTCCTTTATTTTACTAGTAGAGGAATCCAACCAAATGTTTTTCTATAGGTTTCAGGGAATGATGCTATGACACACAAAAGCTCCTTTGTCTCATCTCTGAGACACAAACATCCTGGATATTGAGTAGAAATCATATGATGTAAAGCAGTAGTTTTTAACCTTGGGTCTAGGGACCCCTGGGGGTCCATGGAGCCCTCACAGGGGTCCCCAAAGCCCTGCTGCTGGAAACCAACAGCAGTGGCAACAGCAGGGATATGATGCCAGGGGTGACTGTTTGCGGGTGCTGAAACTGCTCCCTTGTTTGCAGACAAAGTCATGCACACACACATAGTCCAGCTGCTGCATCCCTGACAAAAAGGACATGGCAGCAGGTATGTGCTTTTGCCCAGACGATGACTCTGAAGACCAGCATTTGAATCCCCACTTGACCATGGAAATCCACTAGGTGATCTCAGGCAAGTCACATGCCCTCAGCCTCAGAGAAAGCCAAACACAGCAAATCTTTCCAAGCAAACCTTCACGATAGGTTCATCTTAGGATTGTCATAAGTCAGTTTTCAAAGGGTGAGGAACATGATGGCTAGAAAAAACCTTCCTCTGTCTGCAGCACATTCTTGTGTGCCTTCAAGTCATGTCTAGCTCATGGCAACCCTAAAGTGAACCTATCACTTTTTTTTATTATTATTATTTGTTCAGAGGGGTGTTTGCCTTTGCCTTGCTTTGTGGCTGAGAGAATGTAACTTACCCACCATCACCCAGTACCTGAGCAGAAATTTGAATCCTAGTCTCCAAAAGCCTAATAAATAAATATATGAATATTTAAATAAATATTTGAATATATAAATCTTGAGGTAAGTCTTGGCGGTCCTTAACAACAAATTATATTTACAGGGCTCCCCAGTAAAGAAAAGGTTAAGAATCACTGATGTAAACTGTTTCTCATCTCACTTTATATCTGTAACAGACAAGATGACCACTAATTTCACTACTCGATACAAAAAGGATCTGAGTACTGAGACGCTCAAGACAAAAGTTGTCCGCCGAAAGTCTCTTCTTCAGAAGGAGAGCAGGCACAAGGAGTTTAATAAGGGCCGGCAGTTTGGACCAATAGATGTCAATACACAGGCGTCAAGAGACAAAGAACTTTCTCGGCTGGATGAGACAGGTGAAGAACGCTCACCGAAGAGCAGGGCTCAGCTGAGTAAGTAAGGGCTGTGACAAGTGTTTGGCAGTCTTTGTTTTTAGACTTGGTCATGGTAGCCCTCCCTAAATTCACAAAGATAGCATCTTTTAAAAATGACTTGGATTTCTCAGGTTTAAATTGCATATCAAAGTATTAAATGCGTAAAAAGTTTTCAGGCAAACATAATCGTAGAATTTTAGAATGAGAAGGGATCTGGGAGGTCAACTGTTCTACACACACCCTGCTCAGTGCAATCACTGTGATGGAGTATGGGTGTCTGATTACCCTGTGAGGCTATCTTGGTGAGTTTACGTGGCAGGGCTTTTTCTGTAGCAGCTCCTCTTCCACCATGTAACCTCTTCCCAAAGGAAGTCAGGGTGGCTCCACCTTTTCTGAGTTTCCAGTACTCAGCTAAGAGTGTATTGCTTTGCATTTTCTTCAAACCAGGAGTGCCTGCCCTGGCTGCTTTAGCTATCTGTGATTTTAAAATTATTGTTTAGTCTGTATACTAATGTTTTTTTATTCTTGTGTTCAGTGTTTTAAATGTTTTTATTCATTGCACATTGCCTTGGAGGCTCAGATTGAGAAGCGATATATAAATGATTTAAATAAAATAAACTAGAGCATCCCCGAGAGATGGCTGTCCAGCCTCTGCTTGAATACTTTCATTGAAGGAGAGACCACTGTCTCCGGAAGATGTCTTGCAGCATTTTCTGCCAGCAATGTTCTGTTAATGTTTAGTTGAAATCTGATTCCTTGTAATTTGTACATATTAGTTTTTGTCAAATCTGCTCCATTTATTTGCGCAAGAAAACCTTTCAGTTATTTTAATACTTCTGTCATTCCTCCCTTTAATCTTTTCTTTCCTGGGCTCAATGTGCCCACTATTTTCACCTTCTCCTTATTGGGCTTGGCTCCCAGACCTTTCACCATCCTGACTGCTCTCCTCTGGTGATTCTCCATTTGCTGCTGTCCCTCTAAAAATGTGATGGCGAGAACAGAATGTCAGATGCAACTTGACCATCACAGACAAGAACTGATGCTTTTAGTTCTCTGGTCTCTATGCTTCTGTTGATGTGAGCCATGATTTTTGCTGTAATTACATTAGCTTTGATTTATGGCAATCCTATGAACAAGAGATTTCCAGGAGCCCTGGTCGACAGCAATAAGATGATTTCCTCCTTTCCTACTGTCTTCATCTTTGCTAAATATTATCTTTTCTGAAGAGTGATATTGTCTCATACTGTGTCCAAAATACAATGGCCTCAGTTATTTCAGGGATGGCTGAAATTTAGGCTTCTAGGAAGAATTCAGGTTTGATTTGTTCTCAGATTCATCCGTTGGTCTTTTTGGCAGTCCACGGTATCAGCAGAGGACTTCTCATACACTGCATTTTATATTAGTTGGTTTTTCATATTAGCTGGGTTTTTTGGCTGTCGGCCTTCTTCATTGTCCAGCTTTCACATCCATACAAAGAAATCAACAGCAAGAGTAATTGGAATCTATCACTACATTTTTTTAGCAGCTGCATCACATGGCTGACTGATGTTCATCTTGTGATCAACTGAGACTGCCCGATCCTTTCAAATGCTACGAAAGCCTGTCTCCTAATCCTTTTCTTTTCTTTTTTAGTACCTAATTGCAGGACTTTATATGTGCTAATATTAGCTTCATCTCAGATTTCAGCCCAGTGTTTCAACCTGTTAATGGTTTGTGTCCTGGGGTGCAGAGACCTATCTGTGTGTCTTCAGCTCATGGATAAGTCTTGGCTGTTCATTCTAAAAAGTTAAAGGAGAAAGCATGTACTCTCTTTCTCTCTCTTTTTATCTGCTCAGATCAGATTCCAAATGCTTCAGCTAAGACTCGTGGACAGGAGCGCCTGGAAATGCTCCAGCGTTACAAAGCTGAAAAAGAACTACGGAAGTTAAAGGAGCAGAGAGAAAAGCCTATTTTTAAGTGTGGACGATTCAAGCCAGAGGCCCCTGACGGCTTTCCAAAAACCTCGCAGATCCCAGTACTGATCAAGCCAAAGGAGAAAGCAGTGAAAACAGCAAAAATGGTACCTATGCTGAGTTCCTCTGTATTCTTTCATCTTTTTAACCACTTGACCAAATTCATACGTAACAGCTAAATTGCATCTTGGGCTTATGGAAGCTCCTTGTTCCACTTCAGTGCTCCAGTTCCTTTCTAATCATCATCCTTGTTTGTTTCTCTAGATCTAAATCAGCAATTCTAGTTTGGAGTAGTTTATACATTCTGGGTCAGAGGCCATATGTAGAGGAGAATGAGCTGGCGTGTGATGGTGGAGGAAGAAGTGAATGAGCACATGTCCCATTCCCCTGGAAAAGTAATTTTTGAGGACCACAGTTCCCCAAGAATCTGGAAGCTGTGGACTAAAAAAAATAACTATTCCAAGCTCCATGTCAGATTAGTGCCAGAATACTTAATGGAGTAAATATTCTGAGCTCTGTCAGACCGTAATGTGTGCTTGTGTTCCTCTAGTAAAGTCAGGGACCTTTAAACTAATGACCATCCCTGAAATAAGGAAGAAAATAGATTCTCACTTGAAGCTGTCAAGTTCTTCATAGGGAGAGGGAAAAAATATGCAAGTAATCTTCTGATGTGACTTGCCTTCCTTCAGATCACCTCAAAGTAAATAAGTGTCCTCTATAAGAACAAATGTGTGGATGCTATTATTCTGTGGTCTGTGGGCCACAGAGATGAAACTACTGTCCAGAACTGAGAGATACAGGTGTCCCCCTGCTTTTTGATGATCCACTCTTTCAATGTTTTTTAATTACAACCAGAACCCATATATTTGATGTGTCTTTTGACCATGTGTACTAACTGAAAAGGGGCAAAAGAGTAGATTGTTGAAAACTGACCACACACTGCTTTTTCTGTGCCAGCAGTTCTGGCTCCTCAGCAAGACACAACACAAAAAGAGACACCTGGGTGGGTGGAAAGGAGGAAGAGCATCAGCAAAATGCTTCCACTTTCCTCTTCTCCCTATGCCTGAGTGATTGTTCTGTGGGTGATGAATGAGGGTATGTGAGTATAAGGCACCTTAGCCCCTTGTACTGGTTGCATGAGGGAGAGATCAACAGAAAGAGAGTTTGTAGTGGTGCCTTTCAACAAACTGCTCTCCCACCCACCCACCCCTTGTCCCTGTCTTTTGGCTTTCTGGTTGCTGAAGAGATCCAAAAATGAGTAACCCAGCCACAGTATAAAAACAGGGTAGGGTAGGGTGGGGAAAGGAATGGGGGAAGTCTTTCTTTGGTTCTTTCTTTCGCCCTTTTCCTCCCAGTACATTTCTCTCAATTGAGGTAGTGCCCACTTTTTGTTCAGCCTGTACACAGACTGAACAATCAAATGGCACCAAGTTGATTCACTTCTGCATTTCAACAATTTCCACTTTTTGGCGGTAGTCGGGTCCCTAACCTATTGAAAGGCAATAAAACAACCATAACCGTTAATATCAAATAAGGATAAGAGCAAAATAAAAATTATCAAGCCATGTGATAAATCTCTAACTCCATGGTTCCCAACACTTCTTGTCAACTCCTAGAAGACCATCCACCTCAGATCCAGTGAGGATTGCTGAAGACTTCCTGTTCGATTGGGAAGCGTTGCTGGGATGCAATAGGTGGTATCAGTTACTCCCAGTGGTGTGATTTGCTTTTGTATGTTTCCTGCTAAACTATAATGTGCAACAGTTTGGAGTAAGTAGTTTACTCAATCTTTTTTGGGCCATTTCTAGGAGGCACCTCCTGTCCGGGTAACAAGATCAAAGGCGAAGAACCAGTTACAAGAGCCACTTAAACCACAGCATTCAGTGGTTTGTTTTATATATTTTTTCTTGTTTATACTGTTGGAATGTTAAAAACAAATGAAATGAATAGCCAGGGTTTCGTTTGATTGTGATGGGGTTCCTCAAATGCCCACTATACTGCTGTTGTGGTCAAATATCTGAAGTAAACACGACTGGGTGAATGAACTTCTCATTAGTTGTGAACTATTTTCTTTTAGTTCTTTTTGATCTAAACTGACAGCAATTAAACCAATAATATAGTGCTACCTAATTTGTTCTGTGCATGTAACAGTTCGAATCCAGCCCAATTTCTTTTTGGGGTGGTAGCACAGGAAGATAATTACTCTGAATTTGGCATGTCTCCTTATCTGCGGAAATCGAATTTCCTAAAGTAGTTTCTAGTGTACTTAAAGCATGTGCCTTCAAGTCATCTCAACTTCCGACAACCCCATGAATTTCACAGGGTTTTCTTAGGTGAGGAATGCTCTGATGTGGCTTATCATTATATTTTTCTACAGCACCTAGTATTGCTCGGTGATCCATACTTAGCCTCTGAATTCAAACAAGATCTGGTGCCTTCTGGGTGTTTAGGCAAACTTGAAACATCTATGGTTATTACTTTTGGGACCACAACCTGCAGAATTCCCAGCCAATGTGGCTAATTATGTCCATTAGAGTCTAAAAGAGAAACTTGTCTGCACTTGGTTAGAAAGGACAAATCCACAAACATGTCATATCTCACAATCTCCCCTGATTTTTTTCCCTTTTTCCAGTGAAATGCTTTGAGACCCAAAGAGTGATCTGAGGCAATCCAGCAGAAATTGTGTTGTTTTAGCAACAGACCATCCCCATGCCACATACCAACTGTTTTGAAGCTCCCCTCAGCCCTGTAAAAGAATGGCTTTGGGATGAAAAGACATTCTGGGTCTCCTCTCTCCTTCCTTTTTGCCACATAGAACTTTCTTTCACATAAGGAAGTTCTTTCAGTCCTGGCTTTTGATATCTCAAGACCTATTTTTTTGTAAATACTTTTAAAAGGACATATGCTTAAATATTTCTTTCCTGGCCTCTTCTAGGAGTAGAATACTTGAGTAGAAAGAAACATAGGCTAGCATCCTTATGTATAACTGAAGCCTTCACTTTGGATCACTTGCTCTCAAATTGGTTGCTGTCCTTCAGTGCTTGTTATTTGACAGCAGTGCATTAATGGCAGAGCCTTCTGCTAGTCACCTGCAACAAGCAGGATTTACCTCTAGGTGACTAAGCAGGATAGTTTCAAAGGACTGACCTAAGACTCTTTGTAAATCAGAGAGTTATTACATTGTCAGTGTGAGTGGCTTATAAAAGAAAGTCTGTGAACTTCAGGGTGATAGAAATTGTGTTTCCTGGGTTATGACATTTTCCTTGATTTCTCTCTGCAGAAGGCCCCCAGTTATACCAGTAAGGGCTACATTTCTCAAATACCTCAGCAGAAACAGAAGCAGATCTATGTAGACAAACTTCCCAGAAAAGAGAACAAAGGTATGAACCAGCCTATCATCCAAACACTATTGGACTGACCAGATCTTAATACCGAGACCTTTTGAGTCGTATGTGTGTGTAGAGAGAAGCTTGAGAAAGTTTTTTTACAATTTTTTTTAACTGTAAATCTTAGAATTCCTCAGCCAACATGTATCACTGACCATAATGATATGGGGAATCTAAGAGTTGTAATCCAAACTGGGGAGGGTGGACTTTTCTCAGCTCTGGTAGATGACTGGCTGTATGATTCTCTTCCAGCAATGTCTCAGTGTAAACTGTAATATAAGTTTAATTTAGGGGTTTTCAGATTCACTAGGGGATGGATATATCCCTGCCCTATAACTTACCTTACTGAAGTTCTCTTAATGACTTTGGAGAGATCTGAAGCCCAGTCCCTGATCCCCTATGTGTTTATATATTTGTGGCTCTGAGGAAGTGGAAGACCTAGACCATTGTTTTCTTTACTTTGTTATTCACTAAACAGTGGCCCCAGGACTAATTTCTGGGAGATCTTTTTGGAGAAGGAACTGATTAGGTGTTGCCTGATAATATTTGTGACCTGTTGGCAAATAATTCCCACTGAATTCATTATATTTAAGGTCACCATCATTGCAGCAGTAGCTGAAAAAATCTAGTGCAAGGTTCTAAAGACATCAGTAATGGACTGTAGAGGGGATCAGTTGTCTTCTGTGCGTGTTAGGTTACAGTGATATATTAGCATACTGACTTTTAGTTTTGTTCTTATATTTCCTACCTTTCATGTGAATCCTTTGCAATACATCAGTAAATGCTCTGGCAGTCTTTAATCAGTGTTATTAAGTATATAACATAATATTTTGTAATGGGCAATGCACTACATGCAAATAAACTAATTAGAATCACTGGGATTCACTGAAGTCCTCTGAAGGAACAGAATTTTAAAATAAATAAGAATTTGCTGTCCCCCATGTCTCCTTGCTTTCTAGGTGTTTCACCATCTTCCATTAGATTTACCACTGGGTGGCTGTCTAATTTAATACATGCCACCTATATTTTTGCCAATTCTACCTGTTCTACTATAAACTGAGGGCTTTCACCTTTGAGGACCTTTAGGCTGTGGTGTACAGCAGATGCTTGACAGCCTAAATCCTACTGTTAGTTCTGACTGGAGTAGACACATTGAATCAACTTGGGGTTATCTGCATGTTCACTCACCATTATAGTAGAACAGATTGCGGTGGCAAAAATGGAGGTGGCACGTAAGACCAATGTTTCCTTTTGCCATGGATAGCCACCCAAATGGTGGCCCAACAACTGAACCCACTTACCTATGAGGAAGTCCCATTGAACTACATCGGATTTAATTCTGAGTAGGCAGATTGCACTCTTAATGGTTTATAACAAGAATGTGAATGGTTTTAAATATATATAACTTTTAAACTCTGCCCCCATTTCAGAGATTCCATCAGTAGTCTCTGCAACTTCAAACGGAAGAATTACAAGAGCAGCAGCAGCTGTTGCAAAGAGCAAAATACCGCAGGCTTCCCGGCCAGCTACAATTACAGGTGAGTCAGATGGTATTAAGTCTCCACTTGTAAAAAAAAAAAAAGCTGAATGTCTAGCATGGCTATAAGTTCTTTGACCCCTTGCCCATTTTTACTTCTAATACACTGTATCAGACTTTTTATACTTTTTTGCCTCCTATAAATACCTGGATGGTGTCTGTTCATTCTTCTTAACATCTCCTTTGCTTTTATATTTGTGTGTCAGTGTGCAGCCTTGGGATGACAAACTGATTGTCAGGGACTCAGCCCTGCCATGGAAATATTTCACTCTTTGCTTAGTCATAATAGTAGTTTGCCAGGTGATTTACTACGCATTAGCAATAGAACACTTTGTAGCAAAAATATAGCCTATGTCAATTACTGCTTGTAACAATGAATTGTATATTAAAAGATCACTATGATTTTACTGCATTTCAGTAAAGGGGAATATCCATCTTGGGGATCAAAGGATTCATTTAGGGAGATGTATACCCCAGGGGCATCTAGTCAGTGTTTAGAAGGAACATCAAAGACAAAGACAGTGATCCCAGTTGTTGACTAAACAACTTGGAGGCAGATAAGAAAACCTGGAAAAGTTTGAGAGTCATACAATCAAAGAATGTAAGCAATTTAATTCTCTAGGAACCTTGAGGGCTTTGGGAAATAAGAAAACACCTGGGCTCCCAGCAATTTAAACTGTTCATGTGCAAAGGTGTGTGCCCCTATATAACCAAGTGTATACTGGTGTTTAAATGTTAGCTTTAGCAACCATCTTAATGCTGTGCTTCATCTGTCCCATTTAAAGATACTGCTGCTGAATTCTGAGTGTTTCTTCTTGAGAGTTAAAGAATAGCCAGCACATGGTGCTGCTCAAATGATACAAGATCTCTTCTGTTCTAGGTAATCTGGCACAGAGAAAGGAAACAAGTAAAGGAAAGCAGCAAAGAGGGGTCAAAAAAGAAGAGGCAACCGTAAGTGTCTCATTTTAACTTCTGTTTTTCACATTATTGCTTCACATAAGTTATGTCAGTATTCAGTAACCCTTTGCGGTGGGCTGATGTTTTCTCCATATTGGCAACAGCCAAAGCCAAGAGTGTGGGCTGGCCTAATGCCTCCTAGGCACTGGAGGCTTCTTGGTTCAAAATATTCTTAGTTAGCTAATGACTGTAGGTGTCTTTTGCATCTATGCTTTGAGGTATGTGATCATAGAAACACCCTCAGATGGTGATGTTTATGTTGTGGCTATAGAATGCATAGATGGGTGGGCTATTGAAGACATTTTCTAGGGTCACCTGTGGCCTATTGATCAGTAAAGATGCAAAACAAATCTCTGTGCTCTTTTAACAAGGCATTAGATGAAATGAAAAAGAATACTCTTGTGGATCCAGTGAAAGGAGAGGAAACACCCCAGCCTCCTGTTTCTACTGGAGAAACTATACAGGATGATTCTTCCCATGAGGAGGAAAATCCACTCGTCTCTCACATCCCTGCTTCTGCACCACCAAGGAGAACACGCTCGTTTGCCCCTCAGAACTTTGTGTTTAAGCCTCTGGAAGGCTTGGCCACCTACAAGGTTACACCAATGTCCCCTTCCACAGCAGATGTGTTCCTGTCACCTAATCTCTCCTGGAGTCCTGCAAACAACACTAGGTAAGGACCCTGCTGCCTAGATTTTCCTGAAAGCCATCTTAGAGTTGGCTCATCCTTAGACGTGTAACAAATCTTATCATTTTGTTCATGTTGTGTGCAGTTTGGAGATGCCATGTCTCAAGTCAGATACTTATTTTTCTTGCTGATGTCCTCATAAGGATATCTTCCCAGTTTTCCCTATGTCTCCTATATCACTGATATGATCAGCTTCTGGTTTAACTCCAGAAGAGTGTGTCTGACTCCAGGACTGTTCCTGCTAGCTACATAAAGTGGTTGCTGTTCAGAGTACTTAGGGAAATCATAGAATCATAGAAAGGTAGAGTTGGAAGAGACCCCAGGGGGCATCCAGTCCAACCCCCTGCCATGCAGGAACACCCTCAAAGCACTCCCGACAGATGGCCATCCAGCCTCTGCTTAAAAACCTCCAAAGAAGGAGACTCCACTACACTCCAAGGCAGCAGATTCCACTGCCGGACAGCCCTGACCGTCAGGAAGTTCTTCCTGAGGTTCAGGTGGAATCTCCTTTCCTGCAGCTTGAATCTATTGCTCCTGAGGTCCAGGAAGACTTTTTAAAGATTAGGGTATTAAGTCAAGCCAATATTGCATTGTCTCAGGCTTTGTCTTTGGAGTTCTTGGGTGATCTGGGTGTTTCCAAACCTCAATTCAGTGGAAACGGTAGGAAGTCATTGTGGAAGCTGAAGTGATTCTTGTCTGCTTGCTTTGCTCTCTGGTGCTGCTCCTAAAATTATTATTTTTTCTTTAAAAATGAAAAAAAAACTCTCTTTTTTTTCTTCCTTGCTCTCACTA
Source organism: Ctenosaura bakeri (assembly GCA_948474755.1). Classification (NCBI taxonomy): domain Eukaryota; kingdom Metazoa; phylum Chordata; class Lepidosauria; order Squamata; family Iguanidae; genus Ctenosaura; species Ctenosaura bakeri. The sequence continues at coordinate 209,667 of CAOLHI010000470.1, forward strand.
CCATTCCCTGTTACTTTGCCTTGCATTCATGATTCTAGTGGGAGAGAAATGTAATGCAAGGCAAAGAAAGACTGCGAAACACTCACATTCAGAGAATTCAGATACTTGACACAAAACTAGCAACACTTCAGATGGCTCAGACCATGCCCTGCTGTATTGAAATCAATTCAGTAGGTGCAGTGAGAGGAGGCTGGTCTTGATGTTCCCCAAATGGACAGTATTGTACTCATAATGGAGCCTACAGAAAATCCACAAGTTGGGCATGATATAATCGCACCCTCCCACTTGTGTTACTCAGCAACTGCTATTGAGAGGTGTAATACTTCCAGTACTGGAGGTGATATACCACCATCGTGAATACAGTTGGCCCTCCGTATCCATAGGTTTTGTATCCAAGGATTCAAACAACCATGTCTTGAAAATATTTTACAAAAGAAATTCCAAAAACAAACCTTGTTTTTGCTGTATACCAAGCGCTACACTGATTGTGGGCATATGCTGCTGTAGCCTCCTCCCATTTCATGGATCCTCAGGCTCTCTCTGGCACTCATTTGCTATTTTATATAAGGGATGCCATTTTAGTATGCCATTGTATATCATGGGACTTGAGCATCCATGGATTTTGTTATCCATGGGAGTGGGGGGTGGTCCTGGAACCAAACCCAAGGGGATACCGGGGACCCACTGTAGTAGCTTTTATAACCCCATTCTCCATGAATTTATCAGATAATGTCATTAACAGAACCTGAACTGCCAAGCTTCTGCAATAATGCACATCTTGAATGGATGTAACAAGTAGGTTATTGTTTTTTCCCCCTAGTAAAGTCCCTGAAGAAGATGCAAAGAAACAGGGCCAAAGGAAAGTGGCCCAAAAGATAAGTTCTTTCCTTCCCCTGTCGTGACTGAGGACAACACCCAGAAACATCAGTCAACACTGGAATTACCCACAATTGAAACAGGTGTGTCAGAGAAACTTTGTGTTCTTCTTCGTGGTCTCTGTGCCTTCATACACTAGGAGCTTTAGCGCCTGCGCGGTAGCGTTCGGAAACTTCTAGAGCTTGTTCGCTTGGCGGGAACCCCTCCCCCACGCTGGTACTGCGCATGCTCCTCCCGCCGAGCAACGGTCTCTCCTCAGTTCTTTCTCGTCCGCCGCCGCGTACGGAAGGTTCTTCAGTTTGTTCCTCTCACGTTGTGCTTGGCTTGCTGTTTTTCACGGTTTTACGGACTTTCGGACTGTCTTTGACCTCTCTTTCGGACTCCCCCTTCGTCTTTTTGTATTTCGGAGTTTGGCGTTCTTCGTCTTATGTCCGCGCTCTTTAAAAAGTGCGTGTCCTGCGGCCGCAAGGTTGCCCTCAACGACGGCCATAAGGAGTGTCTCTTCTGTTTGGGTGAGTCCCACAACATCCGGACTTGCCCAATTTGCCGGGATTTTACTCCCCAAACTCTCCGCAACCGCTCCGCGAGACTCAAATCTTATTGTTGGGAGCAGTCTCTGCGGGCGATAGACGAGACCTCCACTTCCAAGATGGCCGACAAGAAGACGACCACGCCATCGACGGTATCGGCGGCTGCCGTTCCGTCCACCTCGTCGGTATCGGGCTCGGTACCGGCGAAAACGCCGATCTCGGCGCTACCGAGGATCCCGAAGCTGTCGGCGGCTGCCAAGTCAGCAAAAGGATCCTCGACGGCGAGGAAGGCTGAGGCTCCCCTTACGGAGACGCCTGCTAAAAAGCGCCCTGCTCCGGACGGAGGCAAGGGCAAGGAGAAGGAGAAGAAGAAAAGAAGAAGGAGAAGAAGCTCTCCCCGGCTGGGGACGTTCGACCTCCTACTCCTCCTCCTACTCAGCAGCCTTCCAAAGGGCGAGGCGAGTCCGTCGATCTCTCGGAGGATGAGATCGAGGACGTTCCCCAACAGCGCCCGGACTCGCCTGTGGCAGACCCTCCAACCCTGGTGGAGGAGCGCCACCGCCCTCTTAGCCATCGCAGGTCGGCCGACCTGCAGCAGAGGGAGCCCTCTGCTTCTCCGGAGCGGCGTTCGACCTCCTTTAGGTCCCGGTCCCGCTCTTCCGAGCGTCCGGTGGCCTCGCCGCCTCCGAGGGAGACAAGAGAGGAACAACCTCGCTCGTCTGCCTCCAGATACACCTCGGCGTCCTACGTGGCCAGGTACGCGAGGGAATCTGAGTGGAGAGAGCGCCCGGCCTCCTATCGGTCGCATTCGCCATCGTACCGGGATCGGTACCATCGTGGCCCGAGTCGCTGGGAGACCTTCCGGAGGTCCCGGTCACCTCGTCGACAGCGCGAATCGCGCTCGCCTAGAGGGGACGAGGCTCGGTACCGTCGACGCCGAAGCCGATCTCCGTCGGACCGCCGCTCCTTCAGCCGCTCTCCCTCTCCTCGATATCATAGGGCGAGGGAGCCTTCACCACGGTATCGGGCGATATCGCCACCTCCTAGGGTCACGGCAACGGCGACGCGCCCTACGGAGTCGGTGGTGACTGAGCGGGCTACGACGACGTCAGCCTGCCAGACTACCCCGGTCACCACCAAGAGGGTGAAGTCAGTGGTCAGCCATCCCAAGCGGGACGCTGCTGCTACCACCGCCCCGGCTGCGGAGAAGCCTAGGAAGGCAACACCTGCGGCGACGAAGGAGCCGGAAAGCGAGCGGCGAGAGGACTCACCGAGCTCGGAGTCGTACGACTCGAGCGCGGAGTCAGAGGTGTCTGAGGCGGCCTCACAGGAGTCTCCTCCGCTGGGATTCGGGGACCCGATCCCAGATTCTGCTCCAGAGGACGTCCACCAGTTCTCTGCGATGCTGCTCCGCATGGCCACTACCCTCGGCCTTAAGATCGCCGATGCGGAGCCGGAGGACGACGATCCAGCCTTCTCCGTCTTCGAGGAGAAGCGACCTTCCACGGCCCCGCTGCCTCTCCTGCCCCGGGTATCCAGACTGGTGAAGGCCGCCTGGGATAGACCGGCCTCGGCTCAGCCGATACCGCAGCGGTTAGAACACCTCTACAGGGTGCAGAAGGATAACGCCGGTTATCTCTTTAATCACCCTGTACCGAACTCTGTGGTCGTCGAGTCGGCACAGACAAAGGGCTCCGGCAGGCAACATACCACCCCGCCGGACAAGGAGGGCAGGAAGTTGGACGCCTACGCAAGGAGGTTCTATTCAGCTGCCTCCTTGCAGATCAGGCTGTCCAACACTCAGGCTTGCCTCGCGGCATACCTGAAAAAAGTGCTCGATCGCCTGCAACCGGCGATGGAGGCGGTACCGGAGGACATCCGCCAAGCCTCCTCCGTGATCTTCAATGAGGCTATCTCCATCGCTCGGCACCAGATGGCCTCCTCCCGGCACGCAGTGGAGATCGCCTCCCGGGTCATGGCGGGATCCGTCGGCCTTCGCCGCCATGCTTGGCTGCGACCGGCCGACATCCAGGAGGACACCAGAAGGAGGATTGAAGATCTCCCCTTCGACGGTGAAGGCCTATTCAATTCGTCCACAGACGAAGCTTTGGACAATCTTGTCAAGGCGAGACTGACCGCAAAAAAGATCGGGCTGCAGCCGGCCACGCAGGCCCGCAGGGCCTCCACCTTCCGCCCATCCTGGCGACGATCCTCCACCTCGTCGTTCCAGCATTCGGCCCAGTCTGGACAGTCGAGACCGTCCTCCGGCTCATCGGCCAGACGCACGATTAGGCGGCGCCCGGCTTCGTCGAAGAAGTCCTCCTCCGAGACAAAGTCTCGGTTTTGACGTGCCTGGCAGGACCCACCAATACCCACTCTTCAGCCTACCATCAGCGCTCGGAGACCGACCGACTCTCGCTCGACACCTAGCGGAGTGGCAATGTGTCACTACGGACTCTTGGGTGCTTTCCATCGTCCGTCTTGGCTACGCCATCGAGTTTCTCGATATTCCTCCTCGAGGCGTTTACTACTCCACGCCGTCGAGTCCGGCCCTCCTGGAAGAGATCCAATCCCTCCTCCAGAAAGGGGCGATCGAGCGGCTCCCGCAAGAGGCCAAGACCACCGGCTTCTTCTCCAGGTACTTCACGGTACCGAAAGCCGACGGTACCCTCCGGCCGATCCTAGACCTCAGAGGGGTGAACTACTACATCCGCCCCAAAAGGTTCAAGATGGTCACGATACCATCGATCCTGCCCTTCCTACATCGAGGGGACTGGTTCGCCTCCATCGATCTCCGAGACGCATACTTCCATATCGCCATTCGCCCGCAGCACAGACGGTACCTCCGCTTCGCAGTCGACGACACCTGTTACCAGTACAAGGTGCTGCCGTTCGGACTCTCGACTGCCCCAAGGGTCTTCACCAAGTGCATGGCCCCGGTGGTATCCTACCTGCGGACGAAGGGCGCTTCCGTCTTCCCCTACCTCGACGATTGGCTGTTGGTGGCGTCCTGCAAACAGAGACTTTACCACGACGTCCACATGACGTTGTCACTCCTGACCCGCCTTGGTCTACGAGTGAATCCGAAGAAGTCCCACCTCGAGCCGGCGAGGATCTTGGACTTCATCGGGGCGACGCTCGACTCGACCTCCGCCAGGGCGTACCTACCAGAGTCTCGAGCACAAACCTTGATCCGGGCCGCCGCTCATGCTCGTACGGCCCCGACGTTATCTGCGAGAAGCGTCCAGCAGCTCTTGGGCTACATGGCTGCGACGACCGCTGTGACATATCTCGCCAGGCTGAGAGCAAGACCTCTTCAACACTGGTTCGTCCGCATATTCGACCCCCTGCGAGACGAACAGACACTCCGACTGCAGCTGCCGGGAGACGTCCGCTCATCCCTCCGATGGTGGCAGTCGCGATGCAATCTCATGTCGGGGATGCCTTTCCAACAGCCGACACCGAAGGTGACGGTAACGACCGACGCCTCCCTGTATGGATGGGGTGCCCACTGCGGCGATCTCAGAGTCCGCGACAGATGGACCGACGACGAGACCGCTCTCCATATCAACGCGCTGGAGCTGCTCGCCGTCTGGAAAGCCCTACGGGCGTTCCGCCATGCCGTGGCGGGGCGCACGGTCCTGATTCTGACGGACAACACCACCGCTGTCTGCTACATCAACAGACAAGGTGGGACTCATTCCACGACCCTGCTCGACATCGCGCTCGACCTGTGGGAATGGTGCATTCGCCTGCACACGCATCCCGTGGCGGTTCACCTGGCCGGGCAGGAGAACACCACGGCAGACGCCCTCAGCAGGGACACCTCATCCCATCACGAATGGTCTCTCTCCGGAGAGGCGTTCAGACTGATTCGGGACCGCTGGGGCGAACCATCGATCGACCTCTTCGCGACCAGGGAAAACGCGAAGTGTCGCCGATTCTGTTCCAGAGCGGGCCACGATCGCGCCTCCATCGGGGACGCTTTCCAGTTTCCGTGGACCGGGGAACTCCTCTACGCGTTCCCGCCGTTCCCGCTGCTCGGCCGGACGATATCGAAGATCCTCGCCGACCGAGCCGACGCGATCCTGGTAGCCCCGTACTGGCCGAGGCAACATTGGTTCGCACCCCTGCTACAAGCCGCACGAGACGACCTGCTCCGGTTGCCACCGACACCGGACCTGCTCTCCCACTCCGGCGGCCGAGTCCTCCATCCGGACCTGCCACGCCTGGCCCTCCATGCCTGGAGGATATCGCACTAGACAATCCCGTGCTCGGTACCGTCCTCGTCGCGGCCAGGAAGGAATCCACCCGTCGCAACTATCAATACAAGTGGCGACGCTTCCTGACCTTCGCTAACGAGAGGAGTGAGCCGGTATCGCCCGCGGGGCTCTCGACCGTCCTGCACTTCCTCCTGCACCTCCGGCAACAGGGCCTGGTGTTTCCATCCCTGAAGGTGTATCTCTCCGCGATCGTGGCATACCAACCGCCACGATCTGCTGCCTCGGCCTTCTTCAGGAACGATACCGTTAAGCGGTTCCTGAAAGGACTTCATCATCTCTACCCGCCGGTATCGCCGCCGCTACCGCCGTGGTCCCTCTCGCTGGTGCTCTCGCAGCTGACGAAGCCGCCCTTCGAGCCAATGGCGACCTCGGATGACAGGCTCCTGACAATGAAAACTGCCTTCCTGGTAGCGGTGACCTCAGCGAGGCGAGCGGGTGAGATCACAGCTCTTCGTTCCGATGAGCCCTTCACGGTCTTCCACAGGGACAAGGTGGTCCTGAGACCTGACATCTCGTTCCTGCCAAAGGTGGTGTCCAGTTTCCATCTCAACCAGGACATCATCCTGCCTGCCTTCTTCCCGAACCCGACGACACCGTTGTAGCGGTCCCTCCACTCCCTGGACGTGCGTCGGGCATTGGCTTTCTACAAGGACAGGACTGCTTCCTTCCGACAGACGCCGCATCTCTTTGTTTGCTATGGGCGACGTCGGAAGGGCCTAAAAGTGTCCACCCAGCGCTTCTCCAAGTGGGTGGTGAGGACTATTGAACTGGCGTATGAGCTCGCGAGGAAGCCTCCGCCAGTCCTGCTTCGAGCCCACTCCACCAGAGCTGTGGCTACTTCTGCGGCCCTCCTGCGAGGAGTTGACCTGCATGAACTCTGCCGTGTGGCGACCTGGTCCCAACCATCGACCTTCGTGCGCCACTACAGGCTCGACTGCCGGTCGCGCAGAGATGCCCGGTTTGGACGTGAGGTGTTGGCTTCCGTGCTGTAGGACCTGACCCGCCGTCCGACCGGTAAGCTACACAGTCTCCTAGTGTATGAAGGCACAGAGACCACGAAGAAGAAGAACAGGTTGCTTACCTGTAACTGTGGTTCTTCGAGTGGTCATCTGTGCCATCATACACACCCGCCCTTCCTCCCCTCTTTCTCAGGTCCCTGTAGGTTCTACGGCGGACGACAGAACTGAGGAGAGACCGTTGCTCGGCGGGAGGAGCATGCGCAGTACCGGCGTGGGGGAGGGGTTCCCGCCAAGCGAACAAGCTCTAGAAGTTTCCGAACGCTACCGCGCAGGCGCTAAAGCTCCTAGTGTATGATGGCACAGATGACCACTCGAAGAACCACAGTTACAGGTAAGCAACCTGTTCTTACTAAGAGACTATGCTGGGAGCCAAAAGACTTAATTGGGGTCTTTCTTCCACTGTAAACTTAAAGCAAGTCTTATCTTGACCTTGGGCTGTGCACTTCAGAAAACTTACAGCCACAGTCGATGTACTCACATGATGGCATGTTTCATAAGCAGGTGCACTTTTTCCAAGATCATGCACTTGGAGGTAAAGGAAAGAACACAAGGTTTTTATTGTCAGGTGGAGGGGGACTTCCAGACTTCCAAAAGTGGTCTTCAGAGTCAGGTGTTCTGGAGCGATGGCTTGGATAGCCTCCTGTTCCATGGACTACTGACAATTCCTTGGTTCTGAGGAAGACACATCCTGGAAGCCACAAATTGGAGAAATAGGCTTCTTAGTGCAACTGCTTTCAGGGCTATTTAGTTTGATTTGCTGCTGCTATACCACTGTCAGCATATTTACTTTGTAGGATCTTTGCCTTGATGGATCACTGTAGCTGAGAATGGAGGGGATCATAAAAGTACAGCTAAAGTACACAGTGCTAAGAAGCCATTTTGATTGTCTTGTGTTACTGTGCACAGTGATCAAAGGCAAATATTAAATGTGGCCTTTCTAACTATCAATGGTAGCGTTAACGAACTGTTGAAGTATTCAGTAGCCTCTCAAAGTAACTGTAATGAGATTTTTTGTAATATGGATTGAGTATACCTTATCTGAAGTGCTTGGGATCAGAGGTGTTATGGATTTCAGATTTTTTTCACATTGTGGAATATTTGCAAATACATAATGAGATTATATACTGTTCTTTCAATGCGGAATCTGCTCTTTCATTGGTTCTTCTCTTGCCTTCTTCCTGTAGGGAATATGAGGGAATTACCAAGGCTCGCTTGGGACTGTATGCAGGAGGTCCACAACAAGCTGAGAGGGATGAAAGGGTGCCAAGCCAACTGAAAGACTTTGCAAGCAGCACAGACATGCTGTCCCAAGCATGCTTTTGTAATTCCCTCAAGTTCTTTACAGGAAAAAGATTGTGTTCCATTTTTCCAAAGTTTTAGATTTTGGATAAGGAATGCTCAACTTGTGTGTGACTTACTCAACAGACTTTCAACCAATTGTCAGTTTCAACCAGTTCAGCTAAGACTTCCTCAGTTGGTGGAAATTCATAGAAAGATAGAAATGTAGAGTTGGAAGAGACCACAGGGGCCATCCAGTCCAACCCCCTGCCATATTTCAACTTGAATTTCCCCTTTTTCTATAAAGATTTCGGCAGTTTTTCCAGGGACTGCTGATATGTGGGCCACTGCTGTTCTCCCTCCCCCTCATTGATCTTAAGAGCCTTAAGCCCTTACCACCACACAAATATTTTTTTCCCTACTTAAAAAAAAAAATTACACTCACACTCCTAGAAGTGCAGTTCTCCTTTAAAACAAACCCTACTTTCCTGCATCTTGTTTTGTTAAAACTGTTTTTAAAATTGGGAACTATTCTTCTGGTTTCATGGGGTGAAAGTACTGCACTGTGTTCTTGGGAGGAAAAATCAGCCCCACAATCTTCTGAACTTACCTGGCCTGCTGTAAAATATCCTGCCTTTGCAGAATCTGTTCCTGAGGAGGTCATGGAAGCTGCTCCTTGTGAAGGAGAGACCACTCTGCAGCCAACAGACTTGTGCACCGTTCAAATGACAGGGCCAGGAGGAGAAGCACAGCATGATGTGCCCTATTTCAGGTTTGTAGAAAATGGCAGAAGGATTTAAACTGATAAACTGAGGTCATTGCTTGAACGCCTTCTTGAACGCCATATTGATGAACAGATATTTACCTTGAGATTACCACTTTAATTATACCAGGATGTTTATCTGAGCTGTTCCTTTAAAGCAAAAAGGTGTGAGGGAATTGTGTGTGACCTCCGAGACTAACTGAGCAAAAGACATTTGTAGTGTGAGCTTTTGTGGACTTCAGACCACTTAATGGGATGCATACATCTGTCTCTGTGCCTCTGATGAAGTGGATTGGAATCCATATAAGCTGCTACTAGATTTTCCCCCCCCAGAAGTTCTACAGAATTCCTTTATATCTGTTTGTGCTGAAATAGGTTAACACAACTCCATCTTTGAGTATTACTTTTATAAAAACTTACGACCACAGGAAATAATACATTTGCCATTTTCTGCATCCTGTTTCACTCTGATCAGGCCCTCACAATCTCGTACACTGTATACATGCCTGAGGCCACAGCGTTGAGCTCCATGCATCTGGGGAAGTGAATTGTGATCTAGAAAAGCTCATGCTAAACAAACCTGCTGGTCATAAAAGTGGAATGGGTGTATCAGATGCCTTCTGGGTGATATATGCAGAATACATGAGCATTAATATAACATCTTGAGAAATAAGAATGTCACCCAAATCCTTTTTTATTTGCCTTCTGGAACATTGTTCTTCTTGGGCCCATCAGCATCCAAATTGTGCCTAGGTCTGTGCCCATAGCAACCTGTGACCAGAAAGGTAGGTATTGGATCCCCACACCATCTGACCACTCTCTGAAAAGAGTGAGAGTAAAGTAGTCGTTATAAAAGGTCCAGTCCTTGCCCTTCATGCTAGAATCCATTTCCAAGTCTTGTGGGGGCTTCATTTCCCTCTAAACACTGGTGTTTCAGTGGGATTAATATACCAAGATCTATTCATAATTTCAGCTTTCTGCTAGGATCCAAATTAATTGCAAGAAGGAATGGTAGCTAATCTTAAAGGGACTGATTATGGTGCACAATTAGCAAGTTCTGCCTGAACAACAGAGAAGAGACCTTGGAAAAGCATTTGGGTTTGATTTTTTAGTGGGTTTTTTTTAAATTGCTATAGGTGCCAGACTCTCCTAGCTGTCATGGCTACAGGCCATGATGGATTCGGTGTTCCGGGAACTACATGCCTAAAATAAAATATTTTAAAAATCCCTTACTTTTCCTAATTTTGGGAGAGAAGCAACAAGGCTGTTAGTCTCATGGCTGCCAACAACAGGTACATCAAATGATGTGGGTCTGTCTAGGCTGCACCCAGTTTGGCAGCATAGAAGAGAGCCAATGTAGCATGGCAATTTGGACTTGGACTGGAGATTTTGTGTGTGTGTATACCTTCAAGTTTCCTGTTGACTTATAGGGACCCCCCCCCTGAGTTCATAGGGTTTTCTTAGGCAAGGAATGCTCAGAGGTGGTTTTGCCAGTTCCTTCCTCTGAAATATAGCTAGCAGTGCTTCATATTCATTGGTAGTCTCCCATCCAAGTACTAACCATGGCTGACCCTGCTTAGTGTCCAAGATCAGATGGGATCTGATGCTTTTGCTGTGTTCTAAATCCCCATTCAGTCTGAAAGCTCATTGGGTGGCTGCTTTTAATTTTAGAATAATAGAAAATATTTCTATTTGTTTTTATGTAGTGCCCTGAAGAAGGCTATAGAGAGACCAAAATGTGTGGGGCTTTTTCCTAAAGAAAAAATAGGAACAGCCATCCACTGAGTCTTCAAAGATGTTTCTCCCTTTTTTTCCTGGGGGTTCTGTTGGCTGCCCTCCAGTATTTGCCTCTTTTGCTTTTAGCTGAACTATTTTTAAACAGCTTTTTGTTATTCTTAATTCTATGTTTTAAATCATTTTTAGTGTTTTTGACAGTTTAATAATCTTTTTACATTAACTTTTTCTGTGGTTTAGCAGTACTGAATTTGTTTTAATTTGTAATCAGCACTGAGCCCCTGTTTTGCAGGGAGAAAGGCAAAATGGATATCAATAGTTTTAATAACATGTCAGTGATCATATGGCTAAGATATGTATCTCTCTTCCTTTTTTGAAAGAAATGTCCTTCGATCTGAGACAGAGAGGCTGTCATCAGAGTGTCTGCAATGGGACGGAACAACTGAAATGGATATCCCAGAGGATGGTAAGGGAAGAAATACAAGATGTAGCATAGGAAACACTGTCCAGTTGCAGAGGCTGGAAAACTGCATAAGTGGCCATGCTAGCCAGAGGATTCTGGGAGCTGTGTTCTAAAAACATTGGTGTTCCAAGCTCTCCTGACTTTTGTCAGCCAAGTGGCTTTGGTTGTGACCTTTCTAAGCAAAAAATAAACTTTTTAATGAAGGTACTACTTATAACTTGACCTATATAATGGAACATGTGTTTCCACAGCAAAAGATCTTGTCCGCACAGCCGTCGGGCAAACCAGACTGCTAATTGCTGAGAGATTCAAACAGTTTGAAGGGCTGGTGGATAACTGTGAGTTCCAGACTGGGGCAAAGGAGACAACATGTACAGATTTGGACGGATTTTGGGATATGGTGAACTTCCAGGTAAGAATTCTGAGTGAAGTGTTTGCTTGGCAGTCAGGCTTTTTCAGTCTGTGACTGGGTGCAGGCAAGTGAAGAAGTAACTCAGACTGTGCTGCCTGAATAAGATAATAAAATAGCTGAAACATTTTAAATAAGGAAAACATACCAGTTGTGGAAAAGGCCACAAGGCACAAAGCTCTTCCTGTGGAAGTGATACTTTTCAGCTAATACACAAATGCCCTTTGGCTGAGATCTTGAGGTCTTACCAGGCTAAACTTCAGCCTACTTTGGCTACCGTGTGAGCTAGAAATGTATTTTTTTAACTAAAGCAGAGGTTCCACAGATGCAGAATATTACACCTCCTGAGATGATATCCTCCACATGTGAAGAATTTCAGGATGCAATACTCAGTTTCTTGCTGGTGCAGTCCAGATTCAGCCCTGCATTTATTTAAGGAAGGTTGCAATGCAATTTGAAATCTTAGTCTTGTTTCCCAAAGAATGTGGCCACCTCAAGATTTCTGAGCCTGCAGCCTTCATTTTTGTTTCCTTCTGAATAGATAGAAGATGTAAATAAAAAATTTGAGAACTTGAAGAAGCTACAGGGGAGTGGATGGCAAGTAGTGGATGATGTCCAAGCCAAGAAGCCCTGCAAGGTAGGGAAGACTTTTATGATTCTGTTCCTGGATGCTCATCTTGCACAGCGGGTACCTGGAAAGATTCTTTGTTTCTGAAGGCAGATGTCACTGAACCCTGGCAGATGGTTGCTCAAAAGTGACACAAGTCCCTCCCTTCATTTTGGAGGATCAGAGCTTGGCCAAAATCTTGTAATGCCAGTAAAGCATTTGTTATTGCTGTTCTTGTGGTTGTTGTCGTCACCTTTATCTTTATCCCCTTTTCCCAGTTAAGGATTCAAGGTGACTTACAACAGTGTTGGAAACCGCATAATGTTTTGTTTGTCTTTGTTTCTGACTATATAGACGACCCTCCACATTTGCAGGTTTGATTTTCACAGATTTGAATATTTGTGAGTTTCTCTGACTCTGCCCCCCACAATCTCAGGTGCTTCTTTTCTGGGGGAACCTTCCCTCTCAGCAGTTCTGATTGGGCCACGCAACCCTTTAAAAACTCACTTCTGATCTTCTTCCTCCTCCTCCACCAATTGCTGCCTGGCCAACTAAGGATAGCTTACAGTCCAGTTTCTCAGCACCACAAACCCTCTCCTGATGCCCCTTCTAAACTCAAGGAAAGATAGACAAGAGAAAAGTACAGGGCCACCACACAAACCCATCCCCTTTCCCTGTCCTTTTACCTGACCTCATTTGGACCCTGAGTGCCTATTCTCCCCATCATGCCTTGGTGGGGAGAAACATACATGTGAGCACACATATTTTGATATTTGCATTTTTCTGCTTTTGTGAGGATCCTTGCACCCCTAATCCTAGCAAATGTGGAGGGCCAACTGTATATGTTGCACCCTTTGGTGGAAACGGTGTTATAAATAAACATTATCATTGGGTAAGGCAAACATAGTTAAAATTCCTAGCATACAAAAGCGAAAAAGTAATTAAACTATCAAAACAATTAAAACAGAGACCATTACAGAAACATCAAATAAAAACCAAGCACATTATACAGGGCCTGTGTTTCCTTAAAAATCAATTCTTGAAGGCCAGCTGGAATTCTTCACTTGAGCAAGGAAAGATAGTAAGAAGGGTACCAGTCTAGCCTCTCTCAGAAGGGAGTTCCAGAGCTTAGAATTGTAGAATCATAGAAACAGAGTTGGAAGAGACCTCAAGGGCCATCCAGTCCAACCGCATTCTGCCATGCAGGAACAAACACTCAAAGCAACCCTAGCAAATGGCCATCCAGCCTCCGCTTAAAAACTCCAAAGAGTTGACTCCACCGCACTCCGAGGCAGCATATTCCACTGTTGAAGGGCTCAGGCTGTCAGGAACTTCTTCCTGACGTTTAGGTGAAATCTCTTTTTCTGTAGTTTGAATCCATTACTCCGTGTCCTAGTTTCTGGAGCAGCAGAAAACAAGCTTGCTCCATCTTCAACATGACATCCCTTCAAATATTTAAACAGTGGCTTGGGAGCAGCTACTGAAAAAGCTTTCTCCCACGTTCCCACCAGCTGTACCTGTGAGGGTGGTGGGACAGAGAGAAAGGCCTCCCCAGAAGATCTGGAAAAACCTGCAGGGTCATATATGAGGATGCAGTCCTTCAAGCAACCTATTGCTGAGCTGTGTAGAGCTTTATAGCCACAAGCAATACTTTTTTTGAAATGTGTCTGGAAACAAATTCACAGCCAGCAGGCCATAAAGTTTTGCCAGTGTATCCACACCAACAGAGTTGGAGGGCAGGCAGGGTGTCTGGTAGCTTTTCAGTCATTCTGGTGGGGTGGGTGAAGGTTTGCTGGAGGCAAATATGGAAACAGCTTGCATAAGGGAGTATTGGATACCTCCTTACACAAGTTTGTAAATAGTACGGCTACCGGTGTAATGCACTCAAGCATTCAGGGTATGGACTAGACCCAAAACCTGAGAGCTAATTTTCCTAAATTATAAAGTGGGACCTATACAGTAGAAAGACAGAATGTAAAATAAAGTACTGTTAACTTTTCTGCAACATTCTAAGCATATATCACTGAAATGCTTTTTTAAAAATGTCCATCCTCTCCAAAGTTACAGATTAAAATGCCAAGTGACTTGAATTATTACTAAAAAAATCATTTAACCTTGATGAAGTAACAGTAACAAATTATTTTTAAATCCCTTCCTGCTCTGTGCCAAGAGTTCTTGACCTTCCACTTCCACCTGCACAAGTCACAACTCCTACCCCGAGTGCTCTCTCGCAGGTAGAAAACCAAGAGAGGGAACATTATGAGGTGCAGTTAAACTCTGCAGAAGAAGGCCCAAGCACCTATAGTTCACATCAGCAAGCAAGAGCCATCAGTCTGCATCTTGACTCTGAGGGGATGCTGAGGCAGCATGCAAAGCTGGCATTGCTTGCCTTCTCGCTCTTCCTCATACCCAACCATGAGTCCTGTTATGAATTATTCCTTAGCCTGGGACTTGTGCTGATCTTTGAAGGGGCCAAGCTCATTCTGTAGTTGACCACTAGAGGACTCTGCTTCCCATGTGCTGATAAAACATTCAACCAGTTGCAGGTTTGCTGTTGCTCCATATTGTTTAGGACTCATAGCAGTCCTAAGGGGAACTTATTATGGGGTTGTCTTGGCAAGATATTTGTTTGGGAAAAGAGTTGCCATTGACTTCGTCTCAGACTGAGACAGCATGACTGGCCCAAAGTCACCGTGGAGTTCCATGGCTGAGTGGTAATTCGACCTCTGGTCTCCCGAGGCCCTAGTCTAACATTCAAAACACTACATCAAACTCTGGATTCTAAGTATGTAAAGTCAAAGGCTTTCATGGCCGGAATCCATAGGTTGTTGTGGGTTTTCCGGGCTTTGAGGCCGTGTTGTATTAGTATTTTCTCTTGACGTTTTGCCTGCATCTGTGGCTGGCATCTTCAGAGGATCTGGTGGCATGGAAATGAGACAGAGTGTATATACTTGTGGAGTCCCCAGGTGGGCAGAAGCAGTTCGCATATGTTATAGTTGGCCTATGTGATGGCCTATTGTTCAATGGGATATCCACCAGGGTTGTGTTGTTAGTCAGGGGATATGCATAACAGTGTGTTAAGTACATTAGCCATCTATTGTATTGTTTTTTGTAGAGGGACCTCCAGAGTCTGAGTGGTGTTCATTGGCATATTTTGAGTCTTGATTTTAGTGTTCTTCAGTACTGGTAGCCATCAAGACTGTGGAGAGGCTGTGATGGCCACTCTAGACCTACAGAGTAGGCTGCCAAACCAAAGCAGTCAATGAAACTCCATTGGCTTGTGGCAAGAGCTAAAACTGTTGTCGACTACAGAATTACAGAAGGGTTGAATTGCTGGGGGTGGGTGGGAGAGAGACTTGCATACTACTTAGTCTTCTGTCCACTATCTTTCCTTCTAGATTGTGTGGAGTACATATGAATAAAAATCATGACGTGTTAAGTTTAAAAAAAAGTATAGGGATATGTTTGGGGGGGAATGTGCGTATCTGTGCTTTGACTAAAGTTAAAATTCTTTTTAGAAGTAGTTATCTCTAACAAAATGTTCCTGTTCCGGAAAACAGAAAAGCATTAGATCAAATCCCTTGCTCTGTTGCATCTATCTGATGCTTAGAAAGCAACATGTTTCTGACCAGAGCATGAAAGGGTTAAGTCTTTTGACTACATTTCCCAGAATTCCCCTTCCATCTGCTGGCTGGGGATTCCTATGAGTTGTCAAAAATTAGACATTTCTTGATTTGACACCTGTTTAGTGGCTGGGAGCTGTAGTCCAAAAAAACCCAAAAATAAAATCCTGAGCATTGACATCTGTTCACTTTGAAGATCTGCCTTAAATCTGCTTGTGCACCCTGTGAGTGGTCAAAGCGCTTCATATAATCTTGGTAAATCCCATAAATCTACTTGGTGCAATACAGACCAGATCATACTACATGGATGGCTGAGGTAAGAGTTGAAGGAGCCTTCCCAGCTGTTCTCTAAAAGAGGCTTTCAGTTTTTGGGGAATCAAAGGTATAAACCAGGCAGCAAAATAATTTATATAGTCTTTCCTTCCCCTGCCTCCAAAAACTCACATGTTCGCTGTACCACTGAGCTCTTCAGAAGGTGCCAGAAAAAAATGACATTGGATTGCCTTTCTCACTTCCAGAAGAAGACCATTCTCCCGAGGGCAAACAAAGCAGGTGATGGCGCTGCAGAAAGGGCTGCTGCCCGAAAACGCCTGGCAGCTATCAAGGCCATCATGAAGAGCAAGATAAAGCAGGAAGAGCAGCCAGCTTTCTCTTCATCCATGGAGGGAGAAAAAGTGGTCTTCGATGGAGGGTTTTTCCAGGTTGAGTCGCCTGCCAAACCTTTCCCAGGTTAGTCCAGCAACCAGTTCCCTTGAAGCGGGGTTGTTTCTGCTTCAGAGGGTACCAAATTGTGGAAGTCTTCTGTGGAGCATGTTTGACGTACTGGGCAAGAGAACCTAGTTTGGTAACTGGTAGAAACTGGAAACTTTCCTTCCAGGAATCCTCAGCTGGCATGCTGGCTGAAGGATTCTGGGATTTGTAGTTCAAAAACAAAACTTAGCCAGATTCTAGAAGCCAGTCAGTGATGACTGTGATAAGGGCTTTTAAATATTAAGCTGACTTCTTTACAGGGATGAAAGCATCTCTAGGCAAACTTTCAGCTTCTCTTGAACAAATATTTTCATTGTGCATTCTTGGCTAGGTGCTGTAATGTCCCCCCTGTTCTCCAGACAGGTTCCATATCTCAGCCTTCCTCCTTCTGATGTTTTGGGCCCAAATCCTCTTGGTGACTTACACTAGGGTAACCCCTGTTGTTGTAACACTAGCCTAACTATTTTTCTAGCATTGTGCAAAGAGGTATCCAAGACCACTTTGTGCCACAGCAACCAGATGACATCTGAGTGGAGCTCCATCCCAATCCAAATGACCATTTGATCTGTCAGGGAGTTGCGGGCAAAGCTCCCTCATGCACTGTCTGTCTTCACTTTTCTGGCTATGGCAAATCAGAGCTGCCAATCCCTGACAAGGAAACAAAGACAGCTCTCTGCGATGTTCTTCCTGATTCACCTCTTGCAAAAGCAGCACCTAGCCTTCCCAAGCTCTGCCTTATGTCCATCCTTACTGTGAATCTCATAGATATGTTGCACTCCTTAAACCTCAAATAGAATCTCAGCCTTGGGCTACAGTTCCCATCAGCTAACAGGGCTGATGGTGTGGGGTTGTGGAGTTAAAGTTCAAAGTATCTAAAAGGCAGTAGCTTGAACTAGGCTGCCTCACAGTGTAAAATGTCCTACTAAGTAAGCTCACAAGTGGTACATGGTGGCAATAATGCCTTTTTATTGCATTTTCCTGCAGTTTGGACACTAATCCTGACAGTAATATATAGCCATCATAACCTGGTAGAATTCAGAGTGCTAGCTTTGACATTTAAAGCCCTACACAGCTTGGGTCCAAGCTAACTAAAAGGCTATATCTCCCCATACGAGTCGGCCTGAGTTCTAGAATCTTTGAGGGAGGGCTCTCTCTTGGCACAGCTCAAAGGCACGGTTGGCAAGGACAGGAGAGAGAGAGAGAGCGCTTTCTTGGTGGCTGCTCTCAGACTGTTAAACTTCCTCCCAGAGAAAGTCTGGTTAGCCCCGTCTCTGCTCCCTTTGCGCCAGCAAATTAAGAAATTTAGGCAGGCCTTTGACTGATTTTAATCACATGACAGAACAGTTTTCAAATGGTGTGTTCTATTTTTATGTTTTTTTGTTATGCCCTAAATGTATTTTTTAAAATCATTTTTAAATGTGGCCAGAATCCTGTTGGAAATTCACGTAAGTCTTCATAAGTGGATTTGCTTCTGCCATAATTAGAACTGGGCCTCTCCTTAATGTCCATATCTGCTAAAGGGTTGCTGTTACATTGATAGGTAGCAGAGCCAGCAAAGTGACTGATACCCTGCTTTCCAGATAGGTAGACAGAAGACTGGAGCAATTTCTAGGTGTTCTGGGGAACAGGGCAATTTTTGAGAACTTGGGTTACCTTTTGACATGGAAAAACATTTCGATAACAGTGTTTGATACTTTTATCTCACCACCACCACCACCTCTCTATAGGCTGGACTCCTAAATCTGCTAGCAGAACTCCTCGGCAGATTTCACGGCGAACAACTCCAAGGTCTGCTGCTAAGGCCCTGCTCCAGTGTTGTGCAGATACCTGTGTTCTCAGGCGTTGCACCCCTACAACATCCAAAGACGTTCTTCATCTGCCGGATCGGGATGTGTGCATGGATCCCTCTGGAGTTGATCTCCTTGGTTCCATTTCTGAACAAAGGTATTTAGCTGTGTCATACCTGAACCATTTGGCTGATCCTGAAATGACAGCCCATTATCAGGGAGATGTACCTGAATCTCCTTGTCTAGCTGTCAGCTGTGGTTTAAGAAGAAGTGTTTCTCAATCAGACCAAAGGTCCATCTAGTGTAACCTTCTCTTTCTCAGAGCAACTACAAAAATACCTTTTGAACGTTCCTGATGCAGGACTTGAAAGTGTTAAGGCCTGTTTGTCCCTAACATTAGGCATGTGAGACATTCTGCCTTTTTGGACATGGAGGTTTTGTTTGATTCTCAGGGCAAGTTCATGCAGTGTCCCATGTATATTTGTGTACACATTGCTTTGAAGTGTTACTGAAAGTACACCAGCATAAGATTCGGTGCTAATCATTACTTTAAAAAAAACACACAGTTTAAATACTGTCACTGGTATTGTTGTTGTGTGCCTTCAAATCATTTGTGATTTATGGCGACTAAGGTGAACCTATCACAAGGTTTTCTTGGCGAGATTTGTTCAGAGGGGTTTGTCTTTACCTTCCTCTGAGGCTGAAGGAGTGGGACTTGCCCAAGGTCACCTGCTGGGTATCCACAGCTGAGTGGGAATTCACACCCTGATAGTTCAGTGCTCAAACCGCTGGACCACACTACCTCTAATAGTGTCAATATTAGTCGTTATTTGCAAGGTGTTGCACAATGTATTATTTTTTTAAATGAGTCTTAACTTAAAAATGGGAAAATGGCTCAACATTCCTGCAAAGTACCCTTCAAGTAATATTTTAGGAGTAACAACAAAATGCATAATGTTGATGTTAAAAATATGGAAGGGTGGAGGTTGGTATAGCCTTGTTGCTGCAAAAATATAGTGTTTTATGGCTAGCAGTGTGATTTGTAATGTCTTACTTCCAAGCTCTGATGTACAGCGATTGTTGATGTCTCTGATTTTTTCATCCCTTGAGCCAGGATCAATGCTGACTGGTCCTTTGCCACAGAACCTTTGCCAAAATCCTGATTCTAGTGTTTTTTCCTGCATCCACAACTGCTTTGCAGGTGTAAATCATTCTTGGTAGTTAGTTCAACTATGCCGTGATAGTACCTTTTGAGGAACGCTTCCTTTATGCAATTCACTGCTTCCTCCCCATCTCAGTTCCTTCCAGCAATAATGCTCCACCTCATTTTAATTGTTCGCATGTACAGGCACGAACAGCATCACTTCAGTCTCTTGAAATGCTGCCTGGTGATTTGCCCTAGCTATAGGAAACATGTTGCAGGTGTCCTACTGAGATACATTGTTTACTTGGCAGAAACTGTGATCTGCAGTTGGCCCTCCACCTTTGCTAGGGTTAGGAGTGCAGGACTCTCGCAAAAATGGGAAAATTGTGAATATCAAAATGTGTGTGCCTGGGTGAAGGAGGCCAAGGCATGGTGGCAAGAGAGGGCACGCTGGGTCCCAGCCAGGTCAGGAAAAGGGGATGGGTCGGCGTGGTGGCCCTTGCTTCCACTCTCTCACCCACCTCCTTCCTGGGTGTGAGGCAATACATCAGGAAAGGGTTTGTGAGCCATTCTGAGCTGGCCAGGGAGCTAAGTACTAGAGGCAGGTTTTTAAATGGCTGTGTGGCCTGATCGGAGAGGGGAGGTTCCCCTGGAAAAGAAGCGCTTGCAGTGGGGGAGCAGAGTTTGAAGAAATTTGAAAATAATCAAATCTGTGAAGGTCAAACCCACAAATGTGGAGGGCCAGCTGTATTTTTGAAGAAATATGTAGCTGCTTCTCTGTGCTAAACAGTTTGCTGTTAGGGGTGTTCATCTAATATCTTCAAAACTGGCTGAGAGGGGAGGTTTGACATGCCCTTGTAAATCTCTTCCTCTTTCCCCTTTCATGCATGCACCCTCCCTTGCCCAAGACAACTGCAAAGGTGGATAGTACCAAACCTCCCAGATTGCAGCCGTGTGCTCTCTTTTTCTCTCCAGCGACAGGCAAGGTGCAGAGGAGCCATGCATTACAGCAGAAGGCGTAGCAGAAGAAGCTCCTGTAAGTCCCATTTTGCTGAATATATAACTGTCCTTGATGTCAAATGCTGGGATTTTCTTGGACCGTTAATGCTAGTATGACTGCTCATTATGCTGGTATTTGTACCAGACTGGGGTGGTAATCATATGGCCTATGGCATTCCACTGCTCACCTGTCAAAAACAATAGAGTAATTCTCCCTTATCCATAGGGGATGTGTTCCAAGACTCTCTGTGGATACCTGAAATTGCAAATAGTTCTGAGCCCTCTAGTCTTACAGGGACTGTAGAGAGGCTTCATACTATATGGTATCATGAAGCCTCTGTGTAGTCCCTGCAAATCAGAAACGGCTCTGGTGTCACTGGATGTAGCCCTCTTAAGTTTCACAAGAGCCAAAGAGAGGCTTGATACCATCAGTCACTGCAAAGCTACAGGGCTTCTTCTAGTGATGCCAGAACCAATTTGTGTGGTGTGAGCAAGCTGCTTGGATGCCATCACCTGCACACTGGTATTTTCCATTTAACATTTTCAGACTGCAGGTAACTGAAACCACAAAACGTGATACTGCTAATAAGGGGGGGTTACTGTACTAAGCTGTGGGGGAGGCTTAAAATGGTGTTTCCAGGACCCAACAGCCCCAAAGATGAGAAGGAGTCATGCAGCAAAATGGTGCTATAGCATCGTGCTGTGGCCCTCTGAAGTACCAAAAATCAGATGGCATGAGCCTCCAGGCTTTTGAGGTGCCCACCTGTGATTTAGACACTTGCCTAAGGAGGCATCCAATACCCTCTTAGGCACACCATTCCCCCATTTACTGTGGCACAGTGATGTACTGGCCCAGCTTTGCAACCACCCCACCACCACGGCTAGAATGGCGGCTAGAATAGTCTGGGACTCTACCAGCTGCACCAACTGCTATTCCTTTAAAATGAATACTAGCTGCTATTCCTTTGTTCACATGAGCACACTGATGGAGCTTTACCTTCCATTAGTGTTAAACAGGTTCTCACCAAGAGATTCTCAAAACTTCAAGGAGCAGGGTCCAAAACAATGCATTCAAATGACAGGAAAGAAGGATTTGAACAAGTTCCTTAGCAAGAACTTCCTAATGGTATTAGCTGTTTGACTGTGGAACAGACTGTTATTGCAATCTCTTCTCTTCATGAGAAGCTTTGCAGCAAAAGCTTGAAAGACCTGTCTGTCAAAGGCGCCTTACTGATGGATTTCCTGCATCAGCAGAGGGTTAACACTAGATGATCTTTTATCCTTTCCAACTTTGTAGTTCTATGGAATGGAGCCCAAATAGAGCTGTTAGTTTTCCCCTTGAATTTGATTGGTTCGTGGACCAGATTAAGTTTCTTCCACAGGCCAGGGACCCTGCACAAATATAGATAGCACTGTGGTTCCCTTTCATCTGCCATGGCTGCATCCTGTGAAATCTTGGGGTTTGATGAGGAACAAGAGCTCTCTGTCTTAGAATTCTAAATGCTTCTCCCTGTGTTGCAAATCCCAGGATTTGAATGTAACCACAGCAGTTGAAGTGGAATTATAGCACTATAATTTCACTGTGTGAAAGGGCCCCTGGTTGGCTTCTTGGATTTATAGCACTGGCTGGCACTTTTTTGGTAAATAGCGAAGAACAGGCCCAATTCTCTTCTTCATGCTCTTTGAAACCTAGGTCTTTGCTCTTTTCTGAATCCCCAGGATGCACAGTTAGCCCTGTGTGACAAGGGATCACCCTCAGGTGACCAGAAGGGCTTGGTTACAGCCAGTTTAGAGGGCCTGGAAAATCCGAGTGTTCAGACAGAAGTTCCAGTAGCTGCAAAAGAGGCAGGACAATCTGATGCAGATGTGAACAAGCAAGATATTCTCTGCAGTCCCAAGAGAGATTCCCAATCTGAAAACAAACCCCTTCACACTGTAGAACAGCATACTCCAGAAGGTAAGTAGAGTAAGATTTTTCTGTAGCTCTTTAGGAAACATTGTTCTCATATTCAGAGATCACTTGGACCAATTTCAGATTTCTGGAACTGCTTGTGTCACTCCACTGCAGCATAAGGAGACCATGTCATACAGCATGTTTTAAATATGAACACGTGGCTAGAGTCCTGTTTGGATATTCCCAATGAATTATGTCCCAGCTCAGAGTATAACCTTGGGTATGCTGGTGATTGTACTTCTTACAGGCTTATGTAAGGAGTTATCCAGCGCTCCCATACGCAATAGTTTTACATTCAGTGCAAGACACCAGCTTAAAGGCTGGTTATTCAGGCTTGTAGGCACACTTCTCCCTTCTCTCTTCCCTCTTGCAATGATTCAGAATGACCCCTGGTACACCCAGAATAGCCACCATAACATCACCCAGATCGTTCACTCAGCATAAGTATATGGCCCTTATTCAGTGCAACTCCCTGCTTGGAGTGTATAGGCTTCAGTCATAGGCCTACATTTTTGGAAAGAATTCTCTATTGTGCTGAACATATAGGTCAAGATGTTTGGAAAGTTGGTTTACTGGCACACTCACCCTCTGCTGTCTCTACCTTAACTTTGATTCTGGACATTGATGAATTCTTTTTATCACACCTGATGCCCAGCTGTCCTTTCTCCAGCTAACACCTGTCATTCATATATCTTTGGTGCTTGTAATGAGATATGGAACTCTAAATCATCCAGGAAGAACTTGTCTTTTGTAAGCCTTCGCTGTTGGCAGGAGGAGGGATGAGATGGCCCATGGGGAGCTGCCACTTGCTAAGGGTTGTCCCTAACATTACACCAGACTCAAATTACAATAAATCTCACACTGAAAATGTGACTTAATTTTCCAGGACCTCTTCTTGGTGATTTCTCCTGTGAATTGTCCAATGGCAATGGAACACCTGATTGCCAGGTATGTTTGCTTGGAAGCAGTCAGTCGAGTGGCAATGTCTATAACTGTAATTGTATGCTTACATCACTGTACCATTACTAGAATGAATTTGATGCAATATCTTACCATTTAATTTTTTAAAAAGGGGGGAGATTAGAAGAGTGAAGAGGAGCAAGAATGGCAACTCCCTCCCACCCTCAAACACTCTCCCAGAACAAACCCACATGATGTAAATGATGGCAAAGTTACATTTTTCAGTTACAGCATTTACAGTCTCAAGCCATCATAGTCACTGGTTCAGGGGTTCTGGAAATGGTAGTCCAAAAACATAAATTTTCCAGGTTCTGGCCACAAATAGAAGGTAAGGCTGCATCCAGCTGCTTACTAAGCAAATGATTCTAGTCGTCTCATGCAACAGAACCAAATAAGTGGCCAGCCCCAATCCACTTCAAAAATTCCATTGCTTTGGGATCCTTAGTAAATCTGACCTGGATACTATTTCCTTGTTCATGCTCTGATCTTCAGAGCAACTATGAGTGCAGAGCCATCACGATAACCAAACTTCTCTCTGTTCTCTGGATACAATGCCAAGTCTGTATCTTTCTTACTTGTGTGGATT
Source organism: Ctenosaura bakeri (assembly GCA_948474755.1). Classification (NCBI taxonomy): domain Eukaryota; kingdom Metazoa; phylum Chordata; class Lepidosauria; order Squamata; family Iguanidae; genus Ctenosaura; species Ctenosaura bakeri. The sequence goes on from CAOLHI010000470.1 coordinate 233,432, forward strand.
TTCCTTGGTGATGTACACCAGTGTATGTCCTTGCACAGTACTTCTTTCCAGGCTGCTCAGTAAGAGCCGGATATCTCCAATGTGCAGCTGTACCTAACCCCAGGCCTATGACATGGAGGATGGAGCAAGCTTGTTTTCTGCTGCTCCAGAGACTAGGAGCAAAGGCTTCAAACTATAGGAAAAGAAATTCCACCTAAGCATTAGGAAGAACTTCCTGATGGTAAGTTCTTCTGGTAAGCAGCCCAGGAGTGTGGTTGAATCTCCTTCTTGGAAGGTTTTTCAACAGAGACTGGAAGACCTTCTGCCAGAAGTGCTTTGATTGTGTCTTCCTGCATGGCAGAGGGGGATTGGACTGGATAGCCCTTGGGGTCTCTTCCAGTTCCATGATTCTATGTCATGGGAAGAGCTGCTTTCTGGCAGTGCTTGGCTATTTGTCTTTCCCATCCCAGACTTCTGCGTAGTTACAGTGACAGAACTTTACACTCAATCCACTTCAAACAGGTTCTCACCCTCAGTGCTTCATCACTGTAAGGGAAAATTTCATGAGGAAAAAGACCAAGCCAGCTCGCTGACCCAGAGAAGCTTGCATTCTGAATGTAGCCATATGGAAAGAAAGGGACAGAAGGATATGTAAGAACATGTCATCTGCAATGAAATTAACCTGTAGACACCACAGCAGAGGTAGGTTGCGTGGAGGTGAAAGAAGGAAGAAGAGTTTCAACAGAGAGGATGCATTTTCCTCTCAGCTATGCTAATACTCACCCCACCCCATGCTTCCAGAACAAAACACTTTCTGTTAGCCATGATGGCTAGCCCAAAGTGTGGACAAATGAGGGAATAGCAGCTCTCAGAATCCCAGCCTGTGGCCATGCTCGCTGGCCATTCTGCAGATGGCATCTAAAAAACAAATCATTTTTCCATGCTTGGTACCTAGAGCCCAAATTTAACTGCCCAGCTCAACTGCAAGTCCTAACTAGGGCAGACTTATTCCATCCATTTACTGCATGGTAAGTCAGCACCTTTGTCAATGGGTCTGCTCCAGCTGGGAGTTGCAGTTGCCAAAGACTGCAGCTCACGTGGAAAGGATGGACAGGCTTGAGAATGAGTTAGAACAATACAGGGGAAAGCACACTCTTAATTCAACTAAGATGAATGTTTATAAGAATCAGTGTTGTAATACTCCTCCCAGGGAGTACGGGAACTCAAATGTTGCTTAAGTCTGGGAAGATCTTGGCTCTCCATGAAGCACTTCATTGCACAACCAGTTGGGTAGGTTTGGGGAGCTGGGTTGATCCTCCCCAAGGCAAGGCTGCTAAGCCAGAAGGCTCTGGAGTGAATTCTATTAAACCATTTCAGGTGTGCAGTTCCAAATGTAGATGCACAGGCACTTGGTGAGGAAGGCACATTTTTAAAGGGCTAGCTTCTGTTCAAGCCACCCAGGAATACACAATCATTCCTGAGAAATGGCTTTCCAACCTCTGTTTAAAGACCTCCGAAGGAGGAGACACCACCACCCCTTGATGCAGCCCATTCCTCTCTCAGACACTTTACTGTTAAGAAGTTTTTCTTAATGTTTAGGTGAAATTTTTCCCTTGTAATAGGAATACATTGATTCATGCCCTAGTCTCTGCAGCAGCAGAAACCAAGCTCCAAATGCTACGTGATACCCCTTCACGTATTTAAATATAGCTGTACCACCTCCATTTTCTCTTCTCCAAGTTAAACATACCCAGCTCATAAGTCAGGGGCAGGCTTGGTTTCCTGTGAGGGCTGACTCCAAAATTAGTCCCTGTTAGTGTAGACAGCTGAAGTCATTGTTCTGTTGATTGAGCTAATGTGTTGATGAAGAAGTTGTACTCATTTCAGTGGAAGTGAATTGATTCTAGCTCATCTAATAATGTTCTTATGAAGATAATGCTCAGAAAGCAAGCAGGGCTGTGGCTTGGAGAACCAAACTGGCATTTGAGAAGCCAAGCTTATTGAAGTAGGGAAGGTGGTGGCTCATCATCTGGAAGCTCTTTGTGAAACTCTGTGTCAAAGTCTTCAACAGTCATATAGTTTCAATGAGGTCGCGCTTTGCTTCCTCCCACAAAGCCTTTGATAAAGCTCCCCATGACATTCTTGCAAAGAAGCTGGTAAAATGCAGGCTGGACACCTGCTGTTAGGTGGAGTTGCAGTTGGTTGATGAACGGAACCCAAAGGGTGGTCACCAATGGCTTCTCTTCTTCCTGGAGAGAGGTGACTAGTGGGGTGCCACAGGGTTCTGTCCTGGGCCCAGGGCTATTCAACAGCTTCATCAATGACTTGGATGAAGGAATAGAGGGCATGCTGATCAAATTTGCAGATGACACCAAATTGGGAGGGGCTGCTAATACGCCAAAGGACAGGATCAGAATTCAAAATGTCCTTAACAGATTGGAGAGCTGGGCCAAAGCTAACAAAATGAATTTCAACAGAGCAATGTAAGGTCCTGCACTTAGGCAGAAAAAATGGAAGGCACAAATATAAGGTGGGGGACACGTGGCTGGATAGCAGTACGTGTGAAAAGGATCTAGGAGTCTTGATGGACCACAAGCTGCCACAGTGTGATGCGGCAGCCAAGAGGGCCAGCGCAATTCTTGGATGCATCAATAGGAGCATGGTGTCTAGATCAAGGGAGGTAATGGTACCACTCTATTCTGCTTCAGTTAAACCTCATTTGGAATACTGTGTCCAGTTCTGGACACCTCATTTCAAGAAGGATATTGACAAGCTGGAGTGTGTCCAGAGGAGGGCAACCAAAATGGTGAAGGGTCTGGAAGCCATGAAGCCCTATGAGGAGCGGCTTAGGGAGCTGGGGAGGTTTAGTCTGCAGAAGAGAAGGTTAAGAGAGGACATTACAGCCATGTTTAAATATTTGAAGGGATGGCATGTTGAGGAGGGAGTGGGTTTGTTTTCTGCTGCTCCAGAGACTAAGACAAGGAGCAATGGATTCAAGCTGCAGGAAAGGAGATTTCACTTAAACCTCAGGAAGAACTTCCTGACGGTCCGAGCTGTCTGGCAGTGGAACATGCTGCCACAATGGAGTGTGGTGGAGTCTCTTTCTTTGGAAGTTTTTAAGCAGAGGCTGGGCGGCCATCTGTCAGGAGTGCTTTGATGTGGGTTCCTGCATGGCAGGGGGTTGAACTGGATGGCCCCTGGGGTCTCTTCCAACTCTATGATTCTAAAGCAAACTCAGGCATACTCAGGACACTTTTGTTTGTAATGAAGCTGTAGTCATGCATGTGGTTATAGAATTATAGTACCTCACACGCAGAGAGCCGGCATGGTGCAGCGATCTGAGTGTTGGATTATGTCCAGGGTTCGAATCCCTGTTCAACCATGGAAACCCACTTGGTGACCTTGAGCAAGTCATACTCTCTCAGCCTCAGAGGAAGGCTGAGGTAATCCCCCTCTGAGCAAATCTTGGTGAGAAAAACCCATGATAGGGTCACCATGTGGTTGCCTTAAGTTGGAAACAACTTGAAGGTATACAACGACAACAGTAACCTCACAAGCAAGATACCTCCTGCCAAAGACTCCTGCTCATTTCAGGGAACAGGTTTGTAAGTCATGGCAAGTGAGGACGATGTGTGCTTCAGAAATAATTGCCTCAAACCAGGCAACAAATAGTCTCATTGAAAAGCCCTGAAATCAAGGGGGCCGGAAACTTTGCTTCGGATTTTAATGAGTGCTGGGTTCCTTAGGAACCTCCGCCTTTCCTGTGTACAGACTAAATGGTTTTTCTTTTGCCCAGGGTCTTAAACGTGTCTAATTTCTTCCCTACAGGCAGACCTGGAGGCCAGCCTTTTCTTCACCCCTCTCAGGAACAAAGCTGAGCAATTAGTGACAGCCACCACATGTGAAAACCTGATTGTATTCTCTCCCGTCGCCCTCCCAGAAGAGGGAAAATAAGAGGCAGGATTATTCCAGTTTGCTGGAGGTGGACTGTGCTTGAGAACAATTGCATCTGTGCACTGCCTTGTAGGGTGTGTGTGTGTCTCTTTACCTTTATGATTTCTTAGTTCCATTATGTTCTGATTTCAACGTAAGTGTGTCTCAAAGAGGTATTGGATGAGAGACCCTTGGCATGTGACGGAGAATATGTATGTAAGGATCTTCTTTTACCTGACTTTTAAACTATCCATCTCTAGTTGGATTGCTAACAATGAAGTCCATTCTCAGATCGGCTTGACTGCACCCATCGGTGCAACATTTCGAGTTTATAAAACCTGTAAATAAAAGTCCTAGCTTGTCCGTGTGAGAGAGAAAAGTCTTAATTGTTTGGCAGATATTTTCTTTGAAGTTTTCAGTTGCCTTTCATACTATTAAACTGGCTTGGTGTTACACTTCAATATTCAGTGGAAATATTAAAGTTACATTTAAAAAAAAATGTTCTGCCTTTAGGTGTCCGTGGACTATCCCTGCCTTTCAGTGTCAGCCATCTGAGGTCCTTATATAGTCCAGTGTCCGCTTCTAGGATGGGAGGGATTTTAAATCAAGGTGATTAAGGCTTTGAGGGTGTTCCTGCATGGCAGGGGGTTGGACTGGATGGCCCGCGTGGTCTCTTCCAATTCTACATTTCTGTGATTCTATGAAATCAGTTGTTTTAATCAGTAAGATGAAAAAGGCTAGTTTCAAGAAGGGTCCCTCCTTGCCCTTTTCATCTACTGCTCAGCACGGATGGTGTAAAGTTGCTCAACCTCAGCCTCCACCTTCCCCCTAGTTACACAAGGCATGGCTACTGATAGCCCCAACAGGAAGCAAAACAGGAAAAGCTGTCAGAGGCCCTTTCCGCACAAGGTGAGTGAATTGCTCCGTGCTGTTACTTACTGGTTCTTCTGGGTCCGAAGTAACACGGAGTTTCCCTTAAGCTCTTCTGCAGGGCTCCTCCATTTGGTCCAGGGCGAATCAGAGCAGTGTGAGGTCTTTAGATCTGTACTGCTCTGGCTGAAAATGGCGGCTTCCTGTTCTTCGTGGGTCTGGACCAACCGCTGGCGCTGGCCACGCCCACAGCCTACCCTCTGCTGATCGCGAGCCTGCGCATCTGCACATGTCAGCAGGAATGCAATGGTGCGCTCCAGAAGATTGAAAGACCAGATTTTTCTGGTCTTCACTTAGCGTGCTGGAGGACCACGTGGAGCATTTTGGATCAGACTAAGGTGCAGAACTAAGGTGAATAGTCCGAACCTAGTCCGATCCAAGGTGCGGATGACCTCCTGACAGCATGCCTTGGCCCATTTTAACTTCCTCGTGCAGAAAGGACCACAGTTTCTGCCATGAGGCTGATATGGGGACCAATCAGACCAGGCATCTAAAACTGCAGGATGCTTGAAACAACTTACAAATAACTGAACAAAGGTCTTTGGTCAGGAAACAAACAGCAGAGCAATACTGGCTGATCTGATAGAGGTCAGGGACCGGAGCCCTGTCAGAAAGCAGAAATAGTTGATACCAGGATCCATCTGCTGTAGGGAATGTGAAGGACTTACTGGAGGCTCACTTACAACTGACCATGTGCACGAACTTAGTGCTTAGAGCCTTTTCTCCCCCTCTGAGCTCACTTTGCAAGCAGTGTGTGCACGTTCCACGCAAGTCTCTGTAGGCAGGAAGAACTGACAAAAGAACCTGTCCTTAATTTGGAAGCACTGAAAGACTGTAGCATCAGATAACGGGGCACCGAAAGGCAGGGGCTTCCTGTAGTGGCTTTTGGATTGTGCTTAATCTGCTCACCATTCTCTTTTTGGCAGAGAGCAGTGGGATCTTTGGCAGTGGACCCCCTGACTGAGATCCTACATTGCCTCAGAGTAGTAGTGTAAATATCTGCTGGTGAGTTGTGCTACACTAACACTACAGAGTCCCTATAGAATCGTGGAAGCATAGAGTTGGAAGCAGGTAGCTTCTTTCTGAGGATGTCTAGAGAAGGGAGACCTCACCACCTCTCTAGACAATTGAACCTCTCTTAGTGTCAAGAGGTTCCTTCTAATGTTCAATCAAAATCTGTCCTCCTGTAACTAAAAACTATGAAAGTTGGTCCTACTCTCTGGGGCAGCAGAGAACAAAACTACACTTTCCTCTCTGTGACAACCCTTGAGGTATTTAAAGAGTGCAACCATGTAACCACGCAGTCTTCGATCCAGCAGGCTAAACAGCCAGTTCCCTCAATCTTTCCTCACGTGTTTTATTCTTCATATCTCTTATTATCCTTCTTGCCCTTCTCTGATCCTGTTGCAACTTGTCTATATCCTTCTTAAAATGAAGCTCCCAGAACTGAGCACAGTATCCAGATGAGGCCTGATCAGTGCAGAATACAGCAGGACTGTTACTTCCCTCAACTTGGAAACTAAATCTGTTAATGCAGGCTAAACTATTAATTGCCTTCGTTGCTGCAGCATTACACTGTGGGCTCACATTCAACTTATGATCAATGATAATCCCAGAGTCTTTTTCACATGTATGGCTGCTAAGCCAATTGTGTCCCATCCTATAAGTGTGCATTTGGGTTTTGTGATCTAACTGTAAAATTCTTCATTTGTCTCTGTTGACTTTCATTCTGTTAATTCCAATCCAAACCTCTATCATGGTCCTTTGAATTCTGTTCCTATCTTCTGATGTGTTAGCTACCCCTCCCAGTTTTGAATGATCCAGAAACTCCAAGAGCTCCCTGGCTGAGAATTCTAAATGGCAGAGCTACATCTCCTCTCCCCTCCCAGAACTGTTGTTGTATGCCTTCAAGTCATTGCTGACTTACGGCAACCCTATCACAGGGTTTTCTGGGGCCGAGAGTGTGTGATATGCCCAAGGTCACCCAGTGGGTTTCCATGGCCAAGTGAGAAATCGAACCCTGTCCTCAAGGTTGTCATCCAGTACTCAAACCACTATACAATGCTGGCTCCACCCTCCCCAGAAAATGAACATACAATTCAATTAAACATTAAGTGACCGTAAGTCAGTTTACAGCACAGTAACTTCCCAGCAGGATGCCAGCCTCCATTTATAACTTGCCTTCTCTCCCCCAAATCACAACTCAAGGCAGCAGTCATTGGAAATCCTGTAAAACATAAGTCCTCTTTCCAAATATTTCTGCCTTCATTGCCCGCACCCCTTCAAAAATAATAAGAACCAGAAACCTGCTTGAAAAAAAAATTAATGAAAGCTGTGTGGGGAAGAAGCCAAAGTCCTGCTTATAACCACATGTTTTGTGCCTTCAAGTTGACTCTGACTTTTGGCAACTCCCACCACAGGGTTTTCTCAGCAAGATATCTTTCAGAGGAGGCTTGCCACCCTTGCTTTCCTCTTGAGGCTGAGACAGTGTGACTTGCCCAAGGTCACCCAGTGGGATTCCATGGTTGAACTGTGATATGAACCTGGTCCTCGTAGAGTCCTAGTCACTCAAACCACTGCATCAACACTGGCTCTCTCATTACGTGTATTTACAAAGGATGACACCCAGCCTTAGTTGAGCAGTTCTACATTTTATTGTTAATCTGCCCTATAAAATGAACTCCATGAAATCTCTTTTATATTTTAAAAAAAAAGCTCATATTTTAACACACAGGCCTAAAATGCTATTGCTTGCTCCTAACTAGAGTAGAGCCATTGAATCCATTGACTCACCTTGAACAACTAGATTCAATGGTTCTAATTCTAGCTGGGACTCACCAATAGGTCTCCAGCCCCAGCGTGCTCAGCTGCAGTGGGCCAAAAGCTGGGTTAGATCATGGCAGGCGTGACGCTGCTGAGGGTGATGTCGCCCCCGATGCACAGTTTGGTGATCTGGTTCAGCTCTTTGATGCGGTGGTTGTACTGCATCAGGTGCCCATCATTGACAGCTATCTTCAAATGATCCGCTTCAACCAAGATTTGGATCTGCAAAAGGACAGACGATTATTTTGATAGCCATGTTTAAATATTTGAAGGGATGCCATGTAGAGGAAGGAGAGGGCTTGTCTTCTGCTGCTCCAAAGACCAGGACAAGGAGCAATGGATTCAAGCTGCAGGAAAGGAGATTGCACCTGAACCTCAGGAAGAACTTCCTGACGGTCAGGGCTGTCCGGCAGTGGAATCGGCTGCCTCAATGGAGTGTAGTGGAGTCTCCTTCCTTGGAGGTTTTTAAGCAGAGGCTGGATGGCCGTCTGTCAGGAGTGCTTTGAGAGTGCTTCTGCATGGCAGGGGGTTGGACTGGATGGCCCCTGGGGTCTCTTCCAACTCTTCATTTCTATGATTCTATGATTTTGCCAACAAGCACTGAAAATTACCTTTCCCTCTTCAGAAAAAAGATGGCCTAATTCACAAATATTTCACATGCTATCCCTTTAGCTTTGAGGTGAACATCTCCAGAAATTGGGCTGCAATTCCCATCAGCCATAGGCATGTAGCTAATGGTGAGGAATGCTGGGAACTGCGTGGTGCGTGGTGCCTTCTGCTGGAATAATTTCCAACAGGATAGCAGCCAGCTCTGCCAACCTTTGGCAGGAAAGAAATGGATTATCAGGATTACTACATTTCTATTATGGCAAAAGCTTTCAGGGACTAAAGCCCATGTAATCTTCCATGCTAAAAGAGGTTTGAAAAGTTACTTTTTTGGATTACAGTTCCCCAGAAACTTCCAGCCAGCTGGAAAATCTAGGGGTTGTGGTCCAGTTTGGGAGGTTGTAATCCAAAAAAATAACATTTCAATGCCCTGAATGTTAAGCACTTCAGTGCTAAGAAGCTAATACTGTCCCCAGTTACTGCTATGATGACTCAGTTACTGTCTCTTAAGATGTAACTGAATTGACACAGACAAATGGAAATATCACCCAGAATTAAGTTTATGAAACATTTACGGATGATTAAATCTAGGTAGATGTTCCATATTCACAATCGCTATGTAATCACGATTGTTAACGCTATCAGTATGAATGTAACTCACACCCCTACAGTTCATCAGCTGCATGGGGAGAAGGAGATCCATTCTGCCAGGCATTAGAGCACATGTGAATGACATTTCCATCAGGTTTGGAGTGGAAGTAGGAGGTCAGGCCAGGATAATTTACTTAACTTCTTGTGATGAAGCGGCTGTCATGTACAAGGTAACTCCAGTCTCAGAGATCTGGCTTAGAAGGTTGCAAAAACTTTATTCAGGAGACTTTAGAGCAGTGGTTCTCAACCTTCTTAATGCCGCAACCCTTTAATACAGTTCCTCATGTTGTGGTGACCCGCAAACATAAAATTATTTATTTATTATTTACAATGCCTCCCCCCGCCTGGCAAAAGCCGCCTCACCGGCCAGGAACAGAGGGGGGCGGGCAGGGAGGGAAAGAGGAGCCGCATATCTCCCCCGGGGAAAAAAACCCGAGAACCCCGCCCCCCCGGGCTCTGCTTCTGCTTCACTCTCGTTTCCGCTGGGGGGGCAGTGTGGGAAAAGTTTCCAGAGTGTCGACCCTGGCTGGGGGAGGGGGAGGAATCCCAGCGCCTTTGTCTTTTGCGCCGGGTGCAGCTCCCCCCCAAAAAAGTGCCACCTTGCAGCCTCCCGGCCCTTCCGCAGCGCCCCCCTCCGTGGCGAGTGGGACAGGAGCCGTGGCGAGGAGGGGGCCTGCCCCCCGTGCTGCCGCTGCCTCCCCAAGCTGGCCTGTCAGACGGGAAGTTCTCCTGGTAGCAGAGAAGTGGAGCGATTTCAGTCCCTTCTGAACAGGGGGCAGGAGGACGCAAGCATGTGGTGCACCACCACCGAGGAGGGAATGGAGCCTAAGACCATTGGAAATACGTATTTTCCGATGGTCTTAGGAGACCCCTGTGAAAGGGTCATTCAACCCCTAAAGGGGTCGCGACCCACAGGTTGAGAACCGCTGCTTTAGAGTAACAGCAACACATTCTGGCAGTTGCCAAGACTAGAAAACTACTGGATTTTCAGTGCCTTATAAGCTGCAACATTACAAATTTGCATGGCCAAGAATCCTATTTCACAGCTAACAAAAACAACTCCTTTCCCAAGTTTTTGTCCCACTTGTAGACTGCATACCCTTGAAGCTGTCTTGGTTCTCTCTTATCAAAGTTTGGTTAAAATAACCCTTGTTTCCAGCACAGTTTCTCACTCAGTTCCACCATCCTCAACCAGCCTGTGTGTCAAACATCAGAGCCCTGCATGGCATCTTGCATGACAGGGATGGCAAAGCCAACCTGACAGTCGCTGATACAGGACTCTGGCCAATATTTCCATTTACCTGCAACTATTATCCTTTCCCCCCCATTGAACAGCCACATACCTCTAATAACTAAAGTGTACAAGCTATGAATTGGATAAACTGGGAACCAGGTACCTGAGATATCATGAGATGACATGACTCACTGGAAGAGATGATAGAATCATAGAAATGTAGAGTTGGAAGAGACCCCCAGGGCCATCCAGTCCAACCCCCTGCCATGCAGGAACACCCTCAAAGCACTCCCGACAGATGACTATCCAGCCTCTGCTTAAAAACCTCCAAGGAAGGAGACTCCACCACACTCCAAGGCAGCACATTCCACTGCCGGACAACCCAGACTGTCAGGAAGTTCTTCCTGAGGTTCAGTGGAATCTCCTTTCCTGCAGCTTGAATCCATTGCTCCTTGTCCTGGTCTCTGGAGCAGCAGAAAACAAGCCCTCTCCTTCCTCAACATGGCATCCCTTCAGATACTTAAACATGGCTATCATGTCCCCTCTTAACCTTCTCTTCTGCAAACTAAACATCCCCAGGTCTCTAAGTCTATCCCCATAGGGCATGGCTTCCAGGCCTCTCACCATTTTGTGAGTGCTTAGTAAAGTGGAAAGCAGTAGGAAAGGAGGAAGGCCACATTACAGGTGGACGGATACAATAGGGAAAGCCATGGGAGCTATTGATCTATTGGTCTATTGATGGCTGGAGATCTCGTGTTTCACGCATAGGGCTGCCATAAGGCAACACTGACTTGATGGCCAATGCCACATTGGGTACTTACGATGAAGGTGTATTCTGGGTTGTTGAGAGGAGGAAACGACATAACTTGGGTTTCTCTCATCACTGCCCAGAGACAGACAGGAAAAGCAAATGGGTTTGCAACAACTGATGAAAAAACTAAGACCATTTCTTCACTGCACTGTTACAGTGCTATTACTCCACTTTTGACATCCTGTGGAATTCTGGACTTTGTAGTTTACTGAGGCCAAAGAGCTCTCTGGCTGAGAATTCCCCTCCCCTCAACTGCAAACCTCAGGATTCCATAGGATGTCGAAAGTGGAATAATAGCACTATAACAGTCTAGTGTGGAAATGGCCTAAGTTGACTCTTAGAGACCAGTTTACTCACTAGCCAAGCCTACATTACAGAGACTTGAGAGAACAAAAACAGCACAGCAGGAAAAGGCAAGAAAATAAATCCATGGCGGTCCAGAGGAAATAAGTTTGACAGGGCATGGATTCTACCTCTCAAGAACCCAGAACGCACCTTCACAGGAAGCATTTTAACAGAGAATAAGTTGACTGGATGTGAAACAACAATAGCTGCAAACAGTCATTAGATGACCTAATAACCAATGTTTTATTGTTCGGTTGAAACAGGTCTGAAGAGTACGGCATGGGGCCCCGTGGGCCCTCAGATGTTTTTGTGGCACCCCCGGTCCCACATCCCCCCAATTTTGTTTTTGATTTGATTTTTTAAAAATCAACCCCTCTGTGCCCTCTACATGTCATGGAAGGCAACATCCCCACTCTTTTCCCCCCACCTCACCAGCTTTTTTATATAAGGTGGCTTTAAAAAAAAAAGAACACCACACAATGTAACTTCTGGTCACTTCTTATTTTGGCAAAAGGCCTGTGCTGGTTCTAAACCATCTCCGAGGGGGCAAAAAAGATAAGGAAATTGTCCCTCCTCATGTCTACGAATGGCTGCAAGGGGGATGCTGAGTTTGGAAATTAAAAACCATGAGGCAAGAGTGGGGAGAGATGCCCACCCAAGGTTAAAAGGATAGACTTAGAGAGCTGGGGATGTTTAGTCTGCAGAAGAGAAGGTTAAGAGGGGACATGATAGCCATGTTTAAATATTTGAAGGGATGCCATGTAGAGGAGGGAGTGGGCTTGTTCTCTGCTGCTCCAGAGACCAGGACAAGGAGCAATGGATTCAAGCTGCAGGAAAGGAGATTCTACCTCAACCTCAGGAAGAACTGTCTGGCAGTGGAATATACTGCTGCCTCAATGAAGTGTGGTGGAGTCTCCTTCTTTGGAGGTTTTTAAGCAGAGGATGGATGGCCATCCGTTGATAATGCTTTGATATGCGTTCCTGCAGGGCAGGGGGTTGGACTTGATGGCCCCTGGGGTCTCTAGTCCAACTCTACATTTCTATGATTCTATGAAGGAAGGAAGGAAGGAAGGAAGGAAGGAAGGAAGGAAGGAAGGAAGGAAGGAAGGAAGGAAGGAAGGAAGGGAGACATGATACCCATGTTTAAATATTTGAAGGGATGCCATGTAGAGGAGGGAGTGGGCTTGTTCTCTGCTGCTCCAGAGACCAGGACAAGGAGCAATGGATTCAAGCTGCAGGAAAGGAGATTCCACTTGAACCTCAGGAAGAACTTCCTGACAGTCAGGGCTGTCCGGCAGTGGAATCTGCTGCCTCCATGGAGTATGGTTGAGTCTCCTTCCTTGGAGGTTTTTAAGCAGAGGCTGGATGGCCATCTGTTGGGAGTGCTTTGAGGGTGTTTCTGCATGGCAGGGGGTTGGACTGGATGGCCCCTGGGGTCTCTTCCAACTCTACATTTCTATGGTTCTATGATTCTATGAAAAGAGTTTCCATGTTTACCTTGAACGGTTTGCCAGACTCAAAAGGGAACCTGGGGGCTGTTCGGTCTTCCTTCCCCCAGGTGTTGTTTAGCATGGTGTTGCACACAATAACTTTCCGATTGTCCTCGTTAAACCGGGGGTTGAAATGGAAGGCGACGTCATTTCCTTTCTTCAGATCCACCTGAAACCTGCAGCAAACAAGGAGACACAACTTGTGGCCACCCTGATCTTTCTGAGGACATTAGCCATTAAAAAGAAGGAGGTAATATTATGCAGTAGAAGTTTTAGACTGAGACCCTTATTGTGCAAACTAGCATTTTGACATTGCCATTGTTCCTGTTTTGCAGTTCCAGAAAGAAAATTAATGATAAAGGCTTTTTAAAAGTGGCCTAGAAATAAATTCAGTTCTACAGGTTCACTATGAAATGGACTTTTTTTTTTCCAGATCTGGGTAAGTACACTTGTAGAGGTTTTTTTTTAATTCCACCAGACTTAGAAGGAAGACAGGAAAGTAGTAAAAACATTGCAACCTTGCAATTTTATTCTAGTTCCACTCAGCCCATCTGGTGTATAAAGTAAATCTTTGAAACTTCCAGAAATGACAAATCTCTTTGAAAAAACAGGATGAAAAGGGCCCTTTGTGTCTTGTTTTGCTCTGCTAAAAGCCCAAAAGGGATGGTTTACAAACTCAGCCACGGAGTTCTCTCTAGGAGGGATTGGTGTGGTTCACAATAAGTCCTGGAGCCAAAAATCAGAAAATCCTCAGCAGCCCGTAGGGCTTGACCATTTCTGTTCTGCAAAGTTTCAGTCTGAGATTAAACTCTACAACAGGAATACCTTCTGAATTCTTTCATATTTCTCTCCACAGTCATAAGATCTAGAATCTTGCTTTCATTTCAAATGAAGGTTTAGAATTTCAATTCAGCGCTTGTGAGTTCTAGCTGTGGGTGCACATTGCTATGTCTCTACTGGATATTTCAGTTACAAGTCTTCTAGTTTGGACACAGAAATTTGACTCAAGTGCAAAATCCACCTAAGAAATACACTCTCATTCCTTCAATGCAGTGGTTCTCAACCTTCCTGATGCTGCAACTCTTTAATACAGTTCCTCATGTTGTGGTGACCCCCAACCATAAAATTATTTATTTATTATTTACAATGCCTCCCCCGCCCCCGGCAAAGGCTGAGGGGAGGAATCCCAGCACCTTTGTCTTTTGCGCCGGGCGCAGCTCGCTCCCCTGGAAAAGTGCTGCCTTGGGGCCCCCCGGCCCTTCCGCAGCGCCCCCCTCCGTGGCGAGTGGGGCAGGGGCCGTGGCGAGGAGGGGGCCTGCCCGCCGTGCTGCTGCCACCCCCCCAAGCTGGCCCGTCAGACGGGAGGTTCTCCTGGTAGCGGAGAAGGGGAGCGATTTCAGTCCCTTCTGAACAGGGGGCAGGAGGACGCGAGCGCGTGGCTCGTGCTTGCGCACCACCACTGAGGAGGGAATGGAGCCTAAGACTATGGGAAATACATATTTTACGATGGTCTTAGGCGACCCCTGTGAAAGGGTCGTTCAATTTGTAAGTTGTTCGCCGCCTCGATCCATATGGAGAGGCAGAATACAAATAAATAATTAAAAAAAAAACCCAAAGGGGTCGCGACCCACAGATTGAGAACCGCTGCTTTAATGGTAGCCAAAACCTGGCATGGATTCACCTGCCCCACTGACATGGGACCAATTAATAAATTGATAAATAGCTCACTCTTCCTCTTAACTTTTCAGAGCAGTTAACAGTCTTAACATAAATGCAGATTGGCTTGGAGTCTGTCATTTAGTCCTGACTAGAGTTTACCCACTGAAGCAAATACTGAATGGTGGGATAGGTAAATCTCACTGTTTCTGTGATTCTACTTTGTAGGATTTAGGCCGTAGGTAAAATCACAAATACCTAAATTGACCAATTTATTAAATGACTGAATAAATAAATAAATATGTAAATAAATAAATAAAATTTATATATATATAAATAAAAACAATTCCTTGCAACAAACAAAGAAAAGATTGAGTCCACCCTCCAACCCTTCCTCTATCCTTTACCTGTTTGGTCTTGAATTCACTGTTCCAACAATGGTTATTAACAAGCGAGGCACGAGTCCTGCCGGAAGGGGTACATCACAAGGAACTTTCTGGAAAAGAGCACAGATGGATTTGTACAAGCTATAAAAAAAATTTTTTTGGCTGCATTTTATTTAAAATATATCCAAGTGTACATCAGCATGTGACAGTTTCATTTTTTTTTACAAACATTCCCCATTTAAAATATATAAATAATTTCCCCTTTCCCTCTCCCCTACCTATCTTCCATTTTATTGGTTTTCACTTGGACTTATAACTTATATCAAATATCATTTCCGTTTTTGTGCAAAACATATGCTTGCTGACGTTACTAAGTATAATATCAATTTAGATTTTTTTTTAACTTATCCATCATATTTAATAAATATAACTCTGGCTTCAATTCACATTTAATAGGAAGGATTTTAGATATTATCACATGTATCTGTTTCTAGTTTTTTTCTTTTTTCTTTTGCTTTGGAACATAGCCACCACATGTGAAAAGTCTCCCTTTTTTCTTTCCATTCCCAACAGAATCCTTCTCCTTTTTTATATATTTGAGATAAAATTTAAAAATTAAATGGAACAAAACTCAGAGCCAGACCCAAATGATCTGGCCAGTTTGCTGGAATTTCAGTACGATGTTCAACACTTTAATTATTTTGGGCCTCCAATGCTCCCTTACCCATTCATTCCTCTCCTTCCAAGGCATATTTTTGCCCTCTTGTCACTCAGCCCTATGTGAGCTTTTTCTTTAACTGCCTTGAAGTCTCTGACCTGGGTGCAAATTCACACTGATTTGCACCCAGTTTACACCTATATCACACAGTGGATGGCATCCTGTTTGTGATGCAGGCAAACATGAATCCACTTTACACCTCTGCATGCCATTTTTGGAGAGGCTGGGGTTCTCTGCTCCTCTATACAACAACTAAAGCCCCACTCTTTGGATTCATGGTTTTGCTGCAATAGCCCCTAATCACAGAATCATAGAAATGTAGAGTTGGAAGAGACCCCAGGGGCCATCCAGTCCAACCTCCTGCCATGCAGGAACACCCTAAAAGCACTCCCGACAGATGGCCATCCAGCCTCTGCTTAAAAACCTCCAAGGAAGGAAACTTCACTACACTCCATGGAGGCAGCAGATTCCACTGCTGGACAGCCCTGACCGTCAGGAAGTTCTTCCTGAGGTTCAGATGGAATCTCCTTTCCTGCAGCTTGAATCCATTGCTCCTTGTCCTGGTCTCTGGAGCAGCAGAAAACAGGCCCTCTCCTTCCTCTACATGGCATCCCTTCAAATATTTAAACATGGCTATTATGTCCCCTCTTAACCTTCTCTTCTGCAGACTAAACATACCCAGCTCTCTAAGTCTATCCTCATAGGGCATGGCTTCCAGGCCTCTCACCATTTTGGTCACCCTCCTCTGCACTTGCTCCAGCTTGTCAACATCCTTCTTGAATTGGGGTGCCCAGAACTGGACACAGGATTCAAGATGGGGTCTAACCAAAGCAGAGTAGAGTGGTACCAGAACCTCCCTCGATCTAGACACCATACTCCTATTGATGCAGCCGAGAATTGCATTGGCTTTCTTGGCTGCTGCATCACACTGCTGACTCATGTTCAGCTTGTGGTCTATTAAGACTCCTAGATCCCTTTCACACGTATCTGTGAATGGCCATTCCGTGGCTGGTAGAGACTGGGGGGGGGGATCAGAAACGCACAGCCAGAAACAGACTGATGGTATCTGTGACAAGCCCTTCCTTCTCCTACAGGAAAGAGGATAGCTGCACTGCAGAAGGAAGGTGCATGTCGCTTGTGCTCCCATGTGCAGGCAGTCAACCAGGCGTGGAGGGGAGCATTCACGTCATGCTCCCACCCCGGCAAAGACGCTGCCAGGATCGCAACAGGACAACAACAGAGACAGGTAAGTTGTGGAAATGGCCCAAGTCACAAACCTTGTGTCTCTACGTGAAAATACCTACAAATCTGTCAGACTTCTGTAGTTAATCCAGCAGATGGCTTTTGTTCTTTGAGCAAAGGATTTGTTTCTCTGTCTTTAGAATACAGAATTCTAACCTTCCCAATCAAGGAGTCAGAATGATTAAACAGCACCACAAGTGTGTATGCACGCACAAAGACAAATACACACTCCTTACCAATGGAGCAGAAGAACCTCCGGATGGAGTAGAAGCCCCAAATCCTGGTCCACCCTGTGGGGCAGTTGGCTGTGCTCCACCACCACTTGGCGGCTGCCCGGGGGCAGGATACATTCCTGATGAACCGGGTGGGACAACTCCTGGTGCGCTGGGAAACGCACCCGGTGCTGGAGGGCCCCCGGGATAATTTCCAGGTCCTGATGGGGCTCCAGGGTAAGCACCCGGTGCTCCTGGATATCCTGCTGGTGCACCTGGATATGCACCTGGGGCTCCCGGATACATGCCGGGTGCTCCTGGATATGGCCCAGGAAATCCCCCCGGATATGCAGCCGGCTGATTCCCCCAAGGAGAAGGTTGTGCGTTCGGGTTGGGATTGTTGGGGTTGTTGGACCCAGACAGGGCATCGGACAGCTGTGGGAGCAGCAAAATGATCTCAGTCAGTGGCAGGCATTTGCAAGTGAAAACATTTGCAAGCTAAAAAATCATCATCATCATCATCATCATCATCATCATCATCATCTTTTTTTGTCATTATTATTATTATTATTATTAATAATAATTTTTATCGCATCTTTCTCCCAATAATGGGACTCTAAAGTGGCTAGCAACATTAAAACAATACAAATTAAAAATAACCCGAAACACTCATAAAGGTGTAAATATAAGATTTAAAAAACAAACGATCTCTGAGGTTAAAGTATTACACATTAAAAATGTTAAAATATTTAAAACTTTAAAAGCCTATGCAAACCTTAAAAAGAGAACCATACAGCATTAAAAGCCCAAACCTAGTCAATGTGTAAAAGCCCAGCGGCACAAAAGTGTTTTGAGCTGCCAGAAGAAGGAAAGAGGCAAAGATGGGGCCTTCCTGGACTCTCTAAGGTGGGATTCCCAAAGTCTGAGAGCAGCCACCAAGAATACCCTCTCCCTTGGTCCCATGAGCCTGAGAGGGGGTTGGAAAAAAGAGAGACCTTTTCCGCACTAGCCTGTTATAGCGCGATGATTCCACTTTCAACATCCTCTGGAATCCTGGGGTTTGCAGTTTCGGGAGGGGCCGGCCGGCCCCTCCCGAAACTGCAAACCCCAGGATCCAGAGGATGTTGAAAGTGGAATCATTGCGCTATAACAGGCTAGTGTGGAAAAGGCCAGAGAAGGGCCTCTCTAACCAGTGATGTAGACTCGAGTTGGTACATTCGGATTCAAGTCGGACTTAAGTCGCTTCAGTGATTCGACTCTTAGACTCGACTTGGCCATAAATGATGCACTGACTCAACTCGACTCGAGACTTGTAGATTTTTAATGACTGACGTGCTGCCCTTGGTTCAGTATCATAACCCGTTCATTCAGAAACCTTATAACTTCGAACAACGCCTCCATCTCTTTTTGCCTACTGGTCACATAACAATCTCTCTCAAGCCCAAAGTGTGGGCTCATTTCTCAGAGGGGAACAGCAAATGGGTCAGGCAATGGGCTTGAGGTCTGCTCAGCAGCCTGTCCCCACTGCATATAGGAGGCTTCTAAAACTTTTCCTAAGAGCAGAAGGCAAGATTCACTCCCAGAGTGCAGGGTGTGTTTCTCGGAGGGGAACAGCAAATGTGTTAGGCAACGGGATTGAAGAGGAAGGATCCTTCCTTTTAAGCCTTTGAATCTTCAGTAATGGGGAGTAAAATAGGATCCTATTCCCCACTTGCGAAGCTGCAGGTGACAAAATTGCAAATGTGGAGAGCCGACTCTGCTTAAATTGTTAAAACTGGGTTTATTTCTCTCTATCCAATTATTCTGGAATTTTGGTTGGGGTATAAAGTTGGCTTCCGGACTTCCGACTTGACTTGAGACTTGACTTGAAAGTATCTTCAAGGACTTGAGACCTGAGGGTAGAGACTTGACTTGACACTCAGAATAAAAGACTTAAATATATCATTGTCTCTAACTGGCACCGCTGTAGAATCCCAATTGGCTGGGTTTACACGTGGGATACGGACATCTTTGACAGATGCCCACAAGACAGTGTACTGTGGTGCCAAGTTGGACCATGTTAGTGAATCAGAAAAAAAAGAAACTATCTGATGGCTGCAATTCTAGATCACCTATTCAGCTGCATAACTATGTAGCCAAAGTGTCTTCCACCCCAACCCACCCAATACCAACTTAACCAGGCAGCAACTGCCGGGAGCAACAGAGGTCTGTTCTCTTGTCGATTGGCAAGTAACAGACTGATGTTTCCACCTCCCCTCCTGTGATTGATCTCCAGTGTGACAGTCAGAAGGAGGATCCCTGTCATAATTCCCCCTCACACCAGAGATGGCTCGTGGGAGGGGATGGAAACATCAGTCAATTGCTTCCTGATTGAAAGGAGACTAGACCCCCGTTGCTCGTGGTGGATGCTCCCCAGTTAATCTCTACATCTCCCTTACACAATTGAATATGTAGGGATTGTGAATACTTTACAGGTGAACAGGTAGTTTTCTTTCATTTCCAAAAAAAGCAGCCTAACTACTCTAAAGGCACCAAATCCTGTCTCATTTTGGGTGAGTTCTGACTTGTGCTTGGATGGGAGTCAGTCAATGTGCTGTTGGCTACATTTCTGACGAAGGAACTGGCAAAAAAAAAAAAATCTTTGAGGATTTCTTGCTCGAGAAAACCTATGAAATTCATGGGGTTGCCCTAAGTTGACAGGCGACTTAAAAGCACACTCACATGCACACACACACACAGAATTAAAAGCAATTAAAAGCATGATCATTGGAAAAGGAAAGCAACCAGCAGAAACAACACAGTACAGTATTAAAGCCAGTCATGTAGGGATGTGGGGGTGGAGGGAGAGATTCGCCCCAGGCGGCAAGGTTTCTGGGGCATCCCAGCCCGTAGCCATGCGCCCACGTACCCTGGCCATGCCCCCATGCCATGCCTCCATGCACAGTGGCCACGCCCCCTCTTGCCATAGCCACGCCCCCTCCTGCCCCCCCTCCACACACTCTAAACTCCGCCACTGATTAAAGCAGTGGTTCTCAACCTTCCTAATGCCGCGACCCTTTAATACAGTTCCTCATATTGTGGTGACCCCCAACCATAAAATTATTTATTTATTATTTACAATGCCTCCCCCCACCCTGGTAAAGGCCTCCTGGCCGGCCAGGAATGGGGGGGCGGGCAGGGAGGGAAAGAGGAGCCGTGCGTCTCCCCCGAGGAAAAAACTCCAAGAACCACCCCAGGCTCTGCTTCTGCTTCACTCTCGTTTCCGCTGGGGGGGAGCAGTGTGGGAAAAGTTTCCAGAGTGTCGACCCTGGCCGGGGGGAGGAATCCCAGCGCCTTTGTCTTTTGTGCCAAGCGCAGCTTGCCTCCCCAGAAAAACGCCGCCTTGCGGGCCCCCCGCCCTTCTGCAGCGCCCCCCCATGGCAAGTGGGGCTGGGGCCGTGGCGAGGAGGGGGCCTGCCCCCCGTGCTGCCATCGCCCCCCCCAAGCTGGCCCGTCAGATGGGAGGTTCTCCCGGTAGCGGAGAAGGGGAGCGATTTCAGTCCCTTTTGAACAGGGGGAAGGAGGATGCGAGTGCGTGGCTCAGGCTTGCGCACCACCACTCCTGCTGTGGCGACACTGTGGCCGCACGCACTCCTGCCAAAGGGAGCAGGAGGACGCGAGCGCGTGGCTCACACTTGCGCACCACCACCGAGGAGGGAATGGAGCTTAAGACCATCAGAAATACATATTTTCCGATGGTCTTGGGCAACCCCTGTGAAAGGGTCATTCGACCCCCAAAGGGGTTGCGACCCATAGGTTGAGAACCACTGGATTAAAGGGTTTTCTGAATGAGTAGTCAGTCTTCAAAGGTCTGCTGAAACAATGAAGTCTTTACCTGCCTACAGAAAAGACAGCTAGGAGAATGCCAATCTAATCTCTTTAAGTAATACCTCCTTAAGAAACACGCACTTACCGAAAATCCGTCAGACATCTTTCCTGGGGAGGAAAAAAAAGGAACAGATTAATACAGCACAGTATCTCTTTAGATGTCATCAGCCCAACACAGGTCTCAGTACGACCTCAAAGCAAACAAGCTAGCCAGTGGGGCTTAATGGATCTCATCCAGAATTTATTGGGATGGGCATTAAGCAGTGGAAAAGACAAGATATGAAACCCACTCTGAGTCGAAACTACCTTGCAGGGCTGTTGTGAAACATTCCTTTCCACCTTTGCTGCCCCACCAGCTTGGAGCAAGAGGAGATATCAATATGACAATGTCCTATCAAGCTATATCCAAGCTCTCCATCTCCAGACATATTCTGATAGGTGTTTTGCTTGGCCATTTCCGCACCAGGCTGCTATAGCGCTATGATTCCACTTTCAACATCCTATGGAATCCTGGGGTTTGCAGTTTCGGGAGGGGCCAGCAACAAAACAACAAAGCTGGCTGGTGAATTCTGGGAATTATAGCCTAAAACTGTATGGAAAGAATAATTTTTCCACTCTCTGATCTTACTTTGAGGGTGGCAGCTAATGGCGGGTGGGGCTGAAGGTTCAGCTGTGTCTGATTTGCTTTGGAGCAGAGCAAGGAAACATCTGGCCTGCAGATGTCTTTGGCTTCAACTCCCATCTCAGAGCTGTTGTTAGAAGGGAACCCCAAATATACCCAGTCCAACTTTTTGCTGGCCTAGAAATCCACCATGGAAGGATCTTTCCCAGGTGACATATCTTCTCCAACTGTCCTGATTTGGCAGAAACAGTCCTGATGAATCCTCCGCCATCCCACTTTTTCAGCCGCTTTTGAAATGTCCCAGTTTCTTGTACTTCCTCCCATTTCCCCCCTTTGCTCTGAGCTTACTTCAGTTGCTGCAAACTGAGTTCAAAGGGCTTTTAAAAGTGGTTTTCACTCAATTAACTCATAGCAGGGAGAAGAGAAGAGGTGCAAAATCTTGAACTTCCCTGTAGACTCAGGCAAAAGCAAGCTGCTGCAGCTTCTCCTAGCTCTGGGCCTTTCTGCTCTGCACTGTTATAGTGCTATTATTCCACTTTCAACCTCTTGTGGAATTCTGGGGTTTGTAGTTTACTGAGGCCAAAGAGCTGTCTGGCTGAGAATTCTGAATGACCCTCCCTAAACTGCAAATCCCAGGGATTCCACAGGATGCTGAAAGTGGAATCATAGCACTATAACGGTGTAGGGCAGAAATGGCCTCAGTCTCTTTCCTTGTAGTTTGAACCTTGTTTTCTTGTAATCTGTAGTTTGCCTGGGCTCTGCCCACTGGGGAAGCAGAAACCAGGTTGCTCCATCTTCCAAATTATAATCCTTCAAATCAGGGCTTTCCAAACCGTGTGCCGCAACATGTCGCCTGAAGTGTGTCGGTGTGTCGCCTCCAATCTTGGAAAGGTATATTATTATTTATAAATCATATATTTTAAAAAAAAACATATGAAAGGTTTTCATGAGATATGTTGTGTCCCTATACATTTTGTTATTTCAATTTACGTATGTTTCTGTATCTCTCATAAGGGGTTAGTTTAACCTCTGGTTTGCTAGTAAAACTGAAATTACCGTGTCACGAAATGCTGCATGTCCATTTCTGCACTAGCCTGTTATAGCGCAATGATTCCACTTTCAACATCCTCTGGAATCCTGGAGTTTGCAGTTTCGGGAGGGGTCATCCGGCCCCTCCCGAAACTGCAAACCCCAGGATTCCAGAGGATGTTGAAAGTGGAATCATCGCGCTATAACAGGCTAGTGCGGAAATGGCCCTTGTAACCCACCATGTCCTCCCTGTTCCTGCTTCAGAACACCAAATATTGCCAGACACTGTATTAGTACCGTCGTCATCGTCATCATCTTCATCATCCTGCTTTTCCGCAAAAAATTGGGATTCAAAGGGGCTCACCATTTAAAAGAAAACAACTAAATGCATTTAAAAGAATACAATTAAAACCATACAAGTGAATATTAACCTATTAAAACAATTACACCTCCGAAAAGCTTTTGCGCAGCAGCCATTAACCATCTAAAACAGTTAATGGGTTAATATTTTTATATTTTTTGCAGATGGGTTTGCTCTTCTTCTCCCATGGTGGCTGTATGTTTGTTTTTTAAATATATGAATTTTAGCTGCATCTACTTATGGCTAATGCCAATTTGATTTTATGGTTGGAGCTTTTATCAGTATTTTAACAAATTTTAACACAACTCATAGATCAGTTTGTTATCTTTCAGTTTTAAATCTTACAATCTGAAATCTTACCATTTAAACTCCACTCACTAGTTGTTGATTTTAAGTGTATTTCATTGGATTTTATGGTCGATGCTTTTAAGAACTTTTTAATGGGATCTACTATTGTTTTAACTGTACTTTATTGTTGTTCTCATTTGTAACTTCTGTTGGCTGTTTGCCGTACTAAATGAAATGAATGAACACCTCAGAAGAAGAATAAAATGCAATTTTAAAAGATGCAAAGTGCTTAAAAAGAACAATTAAAACAATGCAGCAACCCCTAGCCCATTCCTTAAAAACTTCCTGTTTCAAAAGCCTGTCTGAGTAAAAGGGTTTTAGCCTGCTGATGGAAGGACAGAAGGAGGGACCCATTCTGCCCTCCCTGGGAAGCGAGTACCACCATTTTGGGGCAGCCACTGAGAAGGTCCTCTTTGGCATCCTCCCCAACCATGTTTGTGATTATGGTGGGACTGATCATCTCCTGATGATCTCCGGGCCCAGGCAGGCTCATATGGGGAGATACGATCCACCAGATAGCCTGGACCTGAGCCATATAGGGCTTTAGAGGTCATAGCCAGCACTTTGAATGATAGACTCATAGAGTTGGAAGAGACCCCAGGGGCCATCCAGTCCAACCCCCTGCTATGCAGGAACACCCATCAAAGCATTCCTAACAGATGGCCATCCAACTTCTGCTTAAAAAACTCCAAAGAAGGAGACTCCACCACACTCCAAGGCAGCATATTCCACTGCTGGACAGCTCTGACCATCAGGAAGTTCTTCCTGAGGTTCTCGTGGAATCTCCTTTCCCGCAGCTTGAATCCATTGCTCCTTGTCCTAGTCTCTGGAGCAGCAGAAAACAAGCCTGCTCCCTCCTCAACATGACATCCCTTCAAATATTTAAACATGGCTATCATGTCCACTCTTAACCCTCTCTTTTGTAGACTAAACATCCCCAGCTCCCTAAGCCGTTCCTCATACGGCATGGCTTCCAGACCCTTCACCATTTTGGTCACCCTTCTCTGGACACACTCCAGCTTGTCCATATCGTTCTTGAATTGAGGTGCCCAGAATTGGACACAGTATTCCAAATGAGGCCTAACCAATGCAGAATAGAGTGATACCATTACCTCTCTTGATCTAGGCACCATACTCCTATTGATGCAACCAAGAATTGCGTTGGCCTTCTTGGCTGCCGCATCACACTGCTGACTCATGTTCAGCTTGTGATCTACCAAGACTCCTAGATCCTATTCACACATACTGCTATCCAGCCACACATCTCCCATCCTATATTTGTGCATTCCATTTTTAGGATGGGAGACATGTGGCTGTATTGAATTGTGCCCAGAAACAAACCAGCAGCCAGTGGAACTGTTTCAACAGGTGGGTAGTATGGGTCTCTATCATCTACCTCACTTAACAACCAGGCTGAAGCTCTTTGGACCAGCTGAAGTTTCCAAACACAGTAGAGAATATAAATAGAGATCTCATTTCATCATTAAATGTGGTTTGGGTAGCAACGCGTGGGAGAAAAGCAGAGGAAAGACAAGCTCATGGTGGGCCAGAGAAGGCGTCAACGTGTTCTTAAAAGAACAAAATTAAAACCCATTTCAAAAGAAAAGCAACTTCACTGCAACAACAATTTTCAGGCAGTGCTCCCAATGTTCCGCCAGTTTATTTCCTTCTGCATTTTATACACGTGGTGTTGACTCATCTTGGAATAAATGCAGGAGATTTCCCAAGAACACATTCCATGTTGCTCAACACAAACAGAGCTGGTTTGTTAAAAGGGACCAACGCACGGCACAGTATTTGGGGCCTGGGCTGGGTGAAAGTCCCAAGCTCTGTACGGCAAGCTTAAGGCTATTTCCGCACTAGCCTGTTGTAGCACTATGATTGCACTTTCAACATCCTATGGAATCCTGGGGTTTGCAGTTTCAGGAGGGGCCGGTCGGCCCCTCCCGAAACTGCAAACCCCAGGATTCCATAGGATGTTGAAAGTGGAGTCATAGCGCTATAACACTCTAGTGCGGAAATGGCCTAAGACGCAACAAACAAACAGGCCCTCTTTATATTCCAAGGGATATTTTAAGTAATTGCCGTAGTGCTGTCTTTGGGGAAACACACACACAGCCATTGTCCACAGTTTCAGCCTAAAGCACTGTGCAAATACGAGTCATCGCTGGACACACCCATGGACTTGGCTCGGGGGTTCCAATGCTGCTGCCTTCCCTTCTCCATTAATCAGCAGAAAGTTTATTTGTCACACAATATAAGCTGTTGCCATGGTAAATACCACTTTGAGTTACATATACTGAATTGTATAGATTTTTATCTTTTTTTTGAAACAGAGTCAGCCTTCCACATTTTCTTGGGTTAGGGGTGCAGGACCCTTGCAAAAGTGGGAAAATTGCAAATACAGTCCTCCCTCCATATTCACGAGGGTTCGGGGCATAGGACCCTCACAAAAGTGGAACAATTGTGAATAACTCTCCTATTCCTTACTGGGGAGCCCCACTTCCCCTTCTGATGCAAAACAAAAAGGAATGGACGGGGAGGAAGGTTCCCAAGAGCCTTCTTTTCCTTTTCCAGAGTTCCCTCTTCCCCTTCCCATGCATTTTGCCCCAGCACAAAGAAAATGGATGGGAAAGGGAGGGGAGAAACTCTAGAGGAGGAAAGGAAGGCTTTTGGAGCCTCTCCCCCACATCCATTCTGCCTCAGTGCAAGTTCTCCATGGTGGGGCAAATGCAGGGGTGAGGGGGAGGAGAATTGGGGTGGGGGAAGTGTTACCCTGATTTCTGGGGTCCCTTGGGGGACACCTCAATGTGCTCCACGTGATGGGAAATGGAAACTAGCCAGAGCACGAGCAATAGCAATGCAAGAGGCAGGGTAAACTAGGGGGGTCTTTTACCCAGTTTCTATGGAGTCAGGCCAAGTCAAAAACCACACAAAGATGTCCAATAAATGATTTTATTGAATACAAACCTTACGCACCAACGCACTCACGCACTCACTCACTCAAGACCTATTAAGAAGTAAAAGAGAGAAAATTGGACAGGGGATTATTGAGGGGGTGTAGCTGGGGGTAATATTGCACCTTGTCCTGAAATCTGTGATCCGGGAAGACAGCGGAGAAGTGGGGCTCAGCACGGAGAGGGCTGAGGGGATTACTTATTTATTTATTTATTTATTATTCATTTGCATCCCGCCTCTCCATATAGATCGAGGCGGCGAACAACTTAAAAAATAGCATGTATTTCGAAACATCTCTATGTCTATTCTATTTCTCAACGGACGGAGCAACGGTCTGCTGGGATGATCAGGAGCGATCCAAAGAAATACTCAAAAACCGGGACTATTTGTAGGGGAAAAAGTACCTGGAGGACTAATCCTTTCCCGGGGAGAACAATGGGTGTTGGAGCGATAACGAAGCTCCACCACGATAATTTGCTTTGTGTGATGGGATTGCAAGAGGCTGCCAAAGTCTCAGGATCTTCGGCTGTGCAAGTTTGTGGTGTGACTTCATGTAAATGGTCCTCGCCTGATGGAATATTTGCTCAATGTGGGGCAAACACGCTAATCCCCGCAAGTCGGTGTCTTGGGACTGTGGACCCTTTCTTTATTGTGGGTTTACACATCTTGAGGTCTCCTGGGGCTACGTGACTAGGGATTTTACTGGCCTGACGTGGTGTTCGGTCGTTCGACCGGGGCTGCCTACATGCTTGTTTGAAGGGATGCCATGTAGAGGAAGGAGAGGGCTTGTTTTCTGCTGCTCCAGAGATCAGGACAAGGAGCAATGGATTCAAGCTGCAGGAAAGGAGATTCCACCTGAACCTCAGGAAGAACTTCCTGATAGCCAGGGCTGTCCGGCAGTGGAATATGCTGCCTCAGTGGAGTGTGGTGGAGTCTCCTATTTCTTTGGAGGTGTTTAAGCAGAGGCTGGATGGCCATCTGTCGGGAGTGCTTTGAGGGTGTTCCTGCATGGCAGGGGTTTGGACTGGATGGCCCCTGGGGTCTCTTCCAACTCTACATTTCTATGATTCTATGACCTCTCAGGCACATAGAATCATGTTTTAATATCAAAATTGTCGGCCCCAGGCTAGGGTTTTTCCAGTGGAGTAACAGAAGCATGCACGCTCACGAATAATCAAATTTGCAAATGTCAGACCCGTGAATGTGGAGGGACAACTGTCTCAAAATGTGTGCTTGTGTCTTTCGAAAGCGGGCAGAGGCATGGTGGAGAGAGTGGGGTACCCACAGTCCAAATCAGGTCAGAGAAAGGGGCTGGGTCAGCATGGCAGCCCTATACTTTCTCTCTCATGATCATCTCCTTCCTTGGGTGCGTGGTGGGGTCAGGAGAGGGTTCGTGCTACTGGAAAATCAGGCTGCAAAAGTTTTCTAAGAAAGGCTTTTTAAGAGAGTACAGTCCTCCTTCCACATTTGCTAGGGTTAGGGGCACAGAACCCCTATGAAAGTGAAAAAAACATGAATAATTCTATGTCCTTCCAAGCCATATTTAACATACAAAAAAGTATGATCACCATATTCAACCCACCGTGGATTCCTTTGAGGCGCCAGGGTTCCTTCACAAGGCAGAAGTGGGGGGCTGACGGGGCTTACGGCCACCTCCACTGCTGCCCCACATCTTTTTTTTTTAGTAGGGATTAACAAGCCTCATTCTCAGTTTCTCAGTCTCAGGAGTCCCTATTAAAAATGGCATAGGATGGCAGCAGAGCTGACTGAAAATAATCTGTGAATAATCAAACCTGCAAAAGTGAAACCCTCAAACGTGGAGGGTCGACTGTACTGTACATTTTTAATTGTATCGGGGTTTTTTAACTACCTTTTATTATTTTTAATTGCATGTTTTAAGTTGCTTCTAATGTTATTGACAATTTAATTTTATTTTAATGTTGATTTCTATTATATGTTTTAACTCTACTGTGCTCATTTAAATTTGGAAGCCACTTGGAGTCTTGGTTTTGGGGAAAAGATGGGGTTTAAATAAAGTTAACAAATGAAGTTAATAAATAACAATGGAACTGGACCAGCTCTGCCTTTGGTTTGATTTAGGGGTGCCAGGTTATGACTATTCCAGGCCCAGAGATTTCAAGGCCAAAACTTGAGATCTCCGGGGAATCCCTTGTGATGTCACAGCGGACAGGCCTTAGTGACATCACAAAGAGCAACATCAAATGAAGTCATTAAGCATAACACAATAGGCATCAACCACAGTTGTACAGAAGAGATTCGACAGCTGAATAACCCTGCCAGAATTTAGGATAGCCATTAAAGACCAATCTTTTCCAGCAGGCCAACCTTGATGATTTTAAACTGTGAATTTTAACAATGAAATTTAAATATGTATTGTTTGTTTTTAGGTAGTTGTCTTATTTTTTTTTCTTTTAAGATGATACGCATTTTAACTACAGCTTTAATTGATGCTCTGCTTTTGTTACATGTTAATCTATTGTCTCCTGCCTCAATCCATGGGGAGAAGAGGGTAAGAAATAATAATAATGATAATCATAATGACAATAATAACTACAGAGTATGCCATCATCATCATCATCATCATCATCATCATCATCACCATCACATCACCATCATCATCATCATCATCATTATTATTATTATTACCATCATTATTACAGAGTATGCCATTCAAAACACTAAACAAGAAAGTGTGTCTGTGCATGCACATGGATGTGTGCGCATCATTTAAATGCAAATGAACAGCACTTCTTACAATTTTGCTCTGGATTCCAGTAGTTAAACACTAGATACAGTGCGCCTTCCATATATCCAGGGGTTCTGTTTCAGGAACCCATGCATAAAACAAAAACCACAAATGCTCCATCCTATTATTGTCAATGGACACCAGCGTGTGCCTGGTGTATCCATTGACAATAATTGGAGACAAAGTTTCATGTGACCTGGCATTTATGTATGCTGAAGTCACATCAGCAGAGGGAGCACTGTGTATATATATATATATGTGTGTGTGTGTGTGTGTGTGTGCGCGCGCGCGCGCACGTGCATATATATATATATATATATATATAATTGCCAACAAACAGAACTTAATGTTTCAAACGGTAAGTGAAATGCTTTGGGTTCTGTCCTCCTCAATGGCTTAAAATAAAAGTGAACTTGTAGCGAAGGTGGCAAGTTAGAGACTTCTATCCGTAACCTTCTTAAGTGGACAATATATTGTCCTCCAGACTGAGACTGTATTGTGTTTAAGTCCTGAGACTTAGGTAAAGGTGTCCTGTGCTTTTTGACAGTCTGCTATTTGATGATCCACTCTTTTCACCCTTTTAAATGACAACCAGAACCCATCTGTGATGCATGGCGCACTCTTTCGACCACACATATACTGAGTATGGATCCTGGATGTAATTTAAAACAGTCAAAAGAGCAGATCATTAAAAAGCAACCATGTGCAGCTTTTTTCCTCAGTCTGTGAGCAGCATGGCAAGGTCACAAATACTGTATAGCAGACACACTGACGCCATTTCCGCAGCAGACCGTTATAGTGCTATCATTCCACTTTCAACCTCCTATGGAATCCTGGGGTTTGCAGTTTAGGGAGGGGCCTCTGAGGCCCCTCCCTAAAGGTTGAGGTTGAAAGTGGAATGATAGCACAGTCCACTGCAGAAATGGCCTTATTAGAAATTGTGTGAACTGCATCTCTAATACAGTATTTGCAACCACACACTGCTTTTTCTCTCAATCAACTTGGTGCCATCTTTTCGTTCACTCTGCTTTTTGGCGATTTCTGCTTTTTGACAGGGCTGGTGTAGTGCTGTGAGGGCTGAACATGATGCTGAAGTCCAGGGTTCAATTCACTGCTCGGCCATGGAAAAACACTGGATGAGCTGGGGGGCATCACACAGCCCCAGAAAACCCTGTAATAGATTCACTTTAGGGTCTCCGTAAGTCAGAAATGGCTTGAAGACACACAACAATAACAACTGGTCCCTAATCTGTCAAAAAAAAAAAGTCAGGGACTGCTGTATTCTCTCTCTCCTTCTCTCTCTGCTTACTTTTCAAGGTGACACTCTCGCCTTGAGATTCCTTCCCTCCCCCAGAAGATCAGAGAAGATGGGCCAGGCCCTGAGATCTGGTGACCCTTGTCTAATCCAACAGGGCTTTTGTGTTTTTCTTTTTTTTTATTGAAAGTTTGTCTCAAAATACCCCCTGCCCACTTCCATGCTTAAATCTTCCAGTTGAATTTGCTTATTTCCATTGCATTACAAACATAATTTCCATCTTACAGAGAGAAGAACAATTGCATTATTTATTTGATTTCTTATACATTTATATCCTTACCCAATCCAATACTCTTTTCCATTCTTTCTCAAAGTTTTGGATACATTTATTCTTCAAAGAAAATGCTAACTTTTCCATCTCTATCATATCAAAACTTTTAACTTCCATTCTTCTATATCAATCTGCTTCTTTTCTTTCCAGTGCCGCGCATATGTCAACCTTGCCACAGTTATTAGATATAATAATATCTTCTGATAATTTCTTATTTCCCTTTGTTGCCCTGGCATATTTAACAGATAAAGCTCCGGTTTCATTTCAAAATTCAGCTTATGGCTTTTGTGTTTTTCAAATGTTATAGCTTTGTGGAATTACTCATCGGTGTTTTGTGCATGAAGGAATTTGGCCTCCCAGTCTAACCTTAGTAAATGTTTGGCCCACAACCAGAAGCCCTTCCGTCAGGCTCAAAAAGAAATTTGGGGACCAATGGAAGGGCCCCCTGTACCCTGCTTGTAAAATGCTTTCCCCCAGGGAAGCTTCTGTGTGGCACCAAGCAAATCCCCTTTTATCTTGTCCAGCCATTCCACTTATGTCGCCTGAGCTAACTTTTATTGTTACCGACAACCATTCCGTCACTCTGCTGGTTTTAAAAATCTGGCGACTGTATTGTTGCCATACTTTTTAGCTTTTGATTGTTGCTGTTTAAAAATTAGAAGGTTTTTAATAGTCTGGTGTTTGGATGGAATTAACTGATGCTCTTTCACTTCGCTGCAAGCCAACTTTGCAACTGAAGAGCTATGTGATCCACAAATGAACGGGTAGGTTCAGAAGCTAGCCTGAACTTCAGGATGAAATAATCAGAAAGGAATGGCCAACTCAACACTGGGGAGAACTTCCTGAGGATAAGAGTTGTCTGACACTGGTGGGCTCTTCATTTAAAATTTTTAAACACATTGGATCTTCATCTCTCAGGGGTGTTTTCCACTTGGACTCCTGCACTGGCTTGAGGCAGTTGGACAATATCGTCTTTGGGATCCAAAGATCCCAGTGCATTCAAGTTACAAGCAAGGAGATCCTGGCTAAATAGCAGGAAGAAACTCCGAACAGCAACACACCTTCCCGCTGTCCCAATTTGGTAGGAACAGCCCCAATCAAGGCCATTTCCGCATTATATTGTATACTGCTATTATTCCACTTTC
Organism: Ctenosaura bakeri; assembly: GCA_948474755.1. NCBI lineage: Eukaryota > Metazoa > Chordata > Lepidosauria > Squamata > Iguanidae > Ctenosaura > Ctenosaura bakeri. The sequence continues at coordinate 265,131 of CAOLHI010000470.1, forward strand.
AACATCCTGTGGAATTCTGGGATTTGAAGTTTACTGAGGCCAAAGAGCTCTCTGGCTGAGAATTCTAAATGCCCCTCCCTAAACTGCAAACCCCAGGATTCCATAGGATGTTGAAAGTGGAATAATAGCACTATAACTGTGTAGTGCGGAACTGGCCCAATTCTTTGTTGTCCCACCTTTTCAGCTGCTTTTAAAATGTCCCAATCTCTTTCTCCTCCTTCACTTTCCTGCTTTGCCCTCAGCTTGCTTCAATTGCTGCAAACTGGGTTCAAACTACAAAAGCAGTTTCTGCTCAATTAACCCAGCAGCAGAGGGAGGAGACGAGGATCTTGCCCTTCCCAGTAGACTCTGGCAAAAGCAAACTGCGGCCGCCGCTCCTAGCTTGTGCATTCTTTCTTATTAATAACTTTTGCCATCTCTTCTCCATGTTACTTGGCCACGTGTCTCCTGATTTTTTTCTCTGAAATGTTGGAAGGCATGCAGTAAAAGCTACTGACTCAGAAAGTGATGGATTTTCCTTTATGGGAGGTTTTAAAACAAGCATTAGATGGTCTTCTCTTGGAGCACTTTAGTAGTTAATTCCTGGACTAGCAAAGAGTTGGATTAGACGGCCCTTGGGGTCCCTTCATAGAATCATAGAATCATAGAAATGTAGATTTGGAAAAGACCACAGGGGCCATCCAGTCCAACCCCTGCTATGCAGGAACACCCATCAAAGCACTGCCACAGATGGCCATCCAGCCTCTGCTTAAAAACCTCCAAGGAAGGAGCCTCCACTACACTCCGAGGTAGCATCTTCCACTACCGGACAGCCCCGACTGTCAGGAAGTTCTTCCTGAGGTTCAGGTGGAATCTCCTTTCCTGCAGCTTGAATCCATTGCTCCTTGTCCTGGTCTCTGGAGCAGCAGAAAACAAGCCCTCTCCTTCCTCTACGTGGCATCCCTTCAAATATTTAAACATGGCTAGCATGTCCCCTCTTAACCTTCTCTTCTGCAGATTAAACATACCCAGCTCTCTAAGTCTATCCAACTCTTTCATTTTGATTCCCTGTCATCGAAGAAAATCTGGGAGAAGAGTTATAAAGGAGATTCCAATAAGAAGCCAGTGTCTGCTTTCACTCTATTAAATTTAACACCAGTTTTTCTTTTGCTAGTGAATGAAGCCTGGATTCAAACAACAGAGGTGTATCCACACCACATCATTCTATCACTTGGATATAAATTTACATGCTCTTGCTCGGTCCTACAGGATCCTGGGATTTGTAGTTTTATGAGGCTTCCCCCCCCCATGCCAGAGAACTCTACTGCTGTGGTTCAGGGAAATGAATTCTAATAATTCTGTGAACTAATAATTCTATTATGCTACAATTGTGCAGTGTAGTTACATCTCAGGACTGCTGATGGAACTGACAAGCAACTCCATAGTGCTAGAAGCAGTATTCAAAGGTTTATATGGAGCCCTGGTGGCGCAGTGGTTAAATGCCAGTACTGCAAGCCACAAGGTTGTGAGTTTGATCCTGCCGGGCTCCAAGGTTGACTCAGCCTTCCATCCTTCCGCAGGTCGGTAAAATGAGTACCCAGCTTGTTGAGGGCATGTATAGAAATGTTTCAAAATACATGCTACTTGTAAGTTGTTCGCCGCCTCGATCCATATGGAGAGGCGGGATACAAAATAAAAATAATAATAATATATGCAATCACTGCATCCATGCAGCTTCTACTTTAAGAAGAACAGGGATTTGAGTGTTGAACTACAACTCTAGAGACCAAGGTTCGATTCCCAGATTAGCCATGGAAACCTACTGGGTGACCTTAGGTGCATCACATACTCTCTGCCCCAGAAAACCCCATGATGGCATTGCCTTAGGGTCGCCCTAAGTGGACACAACTTCAAGCCACACAACAAAAACAGAAGTCTTACGATTCCTGCGTTTGGAAGAACATATGAGCTCGACAGGCTATAAACTGATACCCTTTAAAACAGATATATTTAATTTTCTGCAACTCTTAGGCTTCTGGCTTCTCTCATCAGTCAGCATGACGGTCAATTAACCTTTCTTGGAGACACTTTAATCCTGAACTGAATAACAAGGATAAGTGTGGGGCCCTCCGAGAGGCAGAACTTAAATTACTGGTGTGTTGATTTGCATTTATCTCTGGTGAGTCACCTTCAGCCACTACCCAAAAGTTGTACTGCAGCCAGGTTAGAGGCAAGCACATCAGTCATTTCTTAGGCCATTTCCGCACTAGCCTGTTATAGCGCGATGATTCCACTTTCAACATCCTCTGGAATCCTGGGGTTTGCAGTTTCGGGAGGGGCCGGCTGGACTCTCTCCAGCCGGCCCCTCCCGAGACTGCAAACCCCAGGATTCCAGAGGATGTTGAAAGTGGAATCATCGCGCTATAACAGGCTAGTGCAGAAATGGTCTTAGTATGGCAACTGAAAGATATAGCAAGGTCTTCCCTTGAGAAGGAAGGGAGGAGGGAGGGAGGGAGGGAGGAGGAAGGAAGGAAGGAAGGAAGGAAGGAAGGAAGGAAGGAAGGAAGGAAGGAAGGAAGGAACTAATTAACTTCCATAGTGTCCAACTGTCCTGATTTGGCCAGGACAGTTCCAATGAATCCCCAGTCATCCTATTTTTTTCTGCTGGTTTTAAAATATCTTGGTTTCTCTCTCAACCTCTCACTTTCCAATTTGTCCTGGGTTACTTCACTTGTTGCAAACTGGGTTCTAGTTGCAGAACTAGTTTGTGTTCAATTAACTCTGTGGACGGAGAGGAGAGTAACTGGCGAAACCTTGCCCTTCCCAGCAGACTCAAGCAAAAACCTAGCATGTCTGTTCTTCCTTGTAAAAAAACTTTTGCCATCTTGACCACATTCTGATGTTGCTTGGCCACACGTGTCCCAGGCCATTTCCGCACTACCCTCTTATAGCGCGATGATTCCACTTTCAACATCCTCTGGAATCCTGGGGTTTGCAGTTTCGGGAGGGGCCAGCTGGCCCCTCCCGAAACTGCAAACCCCAGGATTCCAGAGGATGTTGAAAGTGGAATCATCGCGCTATAAGAAGGTAGTGCGGAAATGGCCCACGTTTTCATCTGTGAAATATTGGAGGGTATGTAACTCAAGGCTCAGAGTTGCTCAGTCGGAGATGAAGGGGAGAGCTTATTCCACTAATTTTGATCTCTGTTGCTCATACCACTTGCAGAATCTCAATTTTCCAGGCAGAGAATGGAGGCTGCTCAGATTCTTCTGAGCTTTAGGGGAAAGTCTTCACCCGAAGCGATCAAATACAAAGGCCAACCTGCTCAACCAGTGCCCTGAAACAAGAGTTGCTCTAACACCAAACATTTCATACAAATTAGTCCCCCAAATTAAGACGAAGATTGCTGCCTGCTAGCCAGTTCCCAACAAGCCCGGAAGGTCTGGGTAGTTCTGTTATTTGTTTGTTTTTATTTCCAGGCAAATCAGTTGAGGTTAAACCAGAATTTTCAAACAAAACTCCAGTTTAACTATTATTTCAAATGTGCAAGAGAGGAAAAAATGGGGGGAAATGCTTCCTTGGGACCCTGCCATACTTAAACATTTTTATCAGCCTAGCTGTAATCGCAGTAAGTTATTTGTGGTGTGAAGGAAAGGCACTCTGCACATGTCTGAAGACTCTTGGTTGTTATTTGGCATCAGGTCAACTTCATCTTATGGCAACTTATGAGAGCCCCTGGTGCTCAACAACAGCTTTTCTGAGGTCTTGCAAACTCAGGGTAATGGTGCCTTGCTTGATTTAACCTAATCACCTGTAATGTGCTTTTCCTCCTTTCCTGCTGTTTTCCACTTCACTGAACATTGTAATTTTTTCCAGTGAATCATAGAATCATAGAAATGTAGAGTTGGAAGAGACCCCCGGGGCCATCCAGTCCAACCCCCTGCCCTGCAGGAACACCCTCAAAGCACTCCCGACAGATGGCCATCCAGCCTCTGCTTAAAAACCTCCAAGGAAGGAGCCTCCACTACACTACACTGCCGGACAGCCCTGGCTGTCAGGAAGTTCTTCCTGAGGTTCAGGTGGAATCACCTTTCCTGAAGCTTGAATCCATTGCTCCTTGTCCTGGTCTCTGGAGCAGCAGAAAACAAGCCCGCTCCTTCCTCTACATGGCATCCCTTCAGATATTTAAACATGGCTATCATGTCCCCTCTTAACCTTCTCTTCTGCAGACTAAACATACCCAGCTCTCTAAGTCTATCCCCATAGGGCATGGCTTCCAGGCCCCTCACCCTTTTGGTCACCCTCCTCTGGACTTGCTCCAGCTTGTCAATATTCTTCTTGAATTGAGGTGCCCAGAACTGGACACAGTATTCAAGATGGGGGACACGTGGCTGGATAGCAGTACATGTGAAAGGGATCTAGGAGTCTTCATAGACCACAAGCTGAACATGAGTCAGCAGTGTGATGCGGCAGCCAAGAAAGCCAATGCAATTCTTGGCTGCATCAATAGGAGTATGGTGTCTAGATTGAGGGAGGTACTGGTACCACTCTACTCTGCTTTGGATAGACCCCATCTTGAATACTGTGTCCAGTTCTGGGCACCCCAATTCAAGAAGGATATTGACAAGCTGGAGCAAGTCCAGAGGAGGGCAACCAAAATGGTGAGAGGCCTGGAAGCCATGCCCTATGAGGATAGACTTAGAGAGCTGGGTATGTTTAGTCTGCAGAAGAGGAGGTTAAGAGGGGACATGATAGCCATGTTTAAATATTTGAAGGGATGCCACGTAGAGGAAGCAGAGGGCTTGTTTTCTGTTGCTCCAGAGACCAGGACAAGGAGCAATGGATTCAAGCTGCAGGAAAGGAGATTCCACCTGAACCTCAGGAAGAACTTCCTGACAGTCAGGGCTGTCCGGCAGTGGAATCGGCTGCCTCGGAGTGTAGTGGAGTTTCCTTCCTTGGAGGTTTTTAAGCAGAGGCTGGATGTCCATCTGTCGGGAGTGCTTTGAGGGTGTTCCTGCATGGCAGGAGGTTGGACTGGATGGCCTGTGTGGTCTCTTCCAACTCTACATTTCTATGATTCTATGATTCTATGGGGTCTAACCAAAGCAGAGTAGAGTGGTACCAGTACCTCCCTTGATCTAGACACCATATTCCTATTGATGCAGCTGAGAATTGCATTGGCTTTCGTGGCTGCCGCATCACACTGCTGACTCATGTTCAGCTTGTGGTCTATGAAGACTCCTAGACCCCTTTTGCACATACTGCTATCCAGCCACGTGTCCCCCATCCTATATTTCTGTATTCCATTTTTTCTATCTAAGTGTAGGACCTTACATTTCTCTCTGTTGAATTTCATTTTGTTCGCCTTGGCCCAGCTCTCCAATCTATCCAGGTCATTTTGAATCTTGATCCTGTCCTCTGGCGTATTAGCAACCCCTCCCAATTTGGTGCCTTTGAGGCCCCTCCCCAAACTGCAAACCCCAGGATTCCATAGGATGTTGACAGTGGAATAACAGCACTATAAGAGTCTAGTGCAGAAATGGCAAGAGTCTCAGGATTTGAGGACAAAGGTTCCCTCTCTACCTAGAAACAGAGTTCATCTTTTCTTCATATCAGGTATCTTTTATGTTACCCCTACCCAATACGGTTAATGCTTAAGAAAAATGCACAAATTCATCTGCCTACATAAGCTTCTGTGAGGTGGGGGACTTGACAACTTTCCTTGCTGCCCAATCGCCTAGAGGCAACAATGATTCACCAAAGGCGATCAGACAAATAGCTCTTTCTGAGCTGAGCTAGAAGCAAACAGAATAGAATAGAAATATGCATTCTCCCTCTAAGCTGCTCAATGGTTCCTTCAAGGGAGGTTAAAGAGTTTTGCGCAGAAGCCCAGAGCTTAGGAAACTTAGTTTTGTGGACTTCAGAAGGTTCTTTTGCACTCAGGATCATGGAGTCATAGAGTTAGAAGGGGCCTCGTGGACCACCTAGTCCAATCCCAGGCCATTTCCGCACTACACTCTTATAGCGCGATTATTCCACTTTCAACATCCTATGGAATTCTGGGGCTTGCAGTTCCTTCTAATGTTCAGTCAAAATCTACCATCTTGTAACTTAAAACTGTTAGACCTGGTCCTATCCTCTGAGTAGCAGAGAACAAACTTGCCCCGTCTTCTCTATGACAGCCCTTGAGGTATTTAAAGAGAGCAATCATGTCAACCCTCAGTCTTCTCTTCATCATGCTGATCATGCCCAGCTCTTTCAATCTTTCCTCGTATGTTTTCTTCTCCATACCTCTTATCATCCTTGTTGCCCTCCTCCGAACCTGCTCCAACTTGTTTATATCCCTTCTTAAAATGAGGCTCCCAGAACTGCATGCAGTACTCTAGGTGAGGCCTGACCAGCACAGAATATAGTGGGATTCTTAATTCCCTCGACATGGAAACTTTGCTTCTATTAATTTAGGCTGAAATAGCATTGGCCTTATTTGCTGCAGCATCACACTGCTGGCTCATACTCAACTTACAATCAACAATACTTTCAAGGTCCTTATTGCATGTAGTACTGCAGAGCCATGTATCCTTCACCCCACACCTTCATCCCACACCTTTTGTGGCTGAAATGCAGAATTTTGCTTTCTGTCTGTATTGAACTTCATTTTATTAATTTCACTTCTATGACTGCAGCACAGCCACAGCGAAAACCTTGCAAAAGTTGGATGCACACGCTGAGAGATGTCTTAGCTTATCTTATTCTAAGAGACCTGGATACATGAATGGGCTGGAAAAAGGAGCTGGTTCTGTCTGAATAGGTTTCTTCTTTCACCGCACCTTGGAGCTGGATTACAATACTCTTTTCAAAACTAGACCCAGGCTGGTACAGACATGCCTAGGCTATTCTCCCAGGTACAAATAATACCTTCACAGAAGAGGAATCAGGAGTCTCTTTAATGCCTAGGGAATAACAGCTCTCGTAAGACATCAAATATTTAGACAACAAAAGCTTAGCCTAGAGAACCAAAACAGGCATTAACCCTTTTCTGTTTCAGCACAGATAGAGGCACGTAGGTCAAAGGCTTGGTGATTGCAGGATTTTTGGTTAGGTCAGCCCAGCTGTTCATACATAGGCCATTTCCGCACTAGAGTGTTATAGCGCTATGATTCCACTTTCAACATCCTATGGAATCCTGGGGTTTGCAGTTTCGGGAGGGGCCGAGCGGCCCCTCCCGAAACTGCAAACTCCAGGATTCCATAGGATGTTGAAAGTGGAATCATAGCGCTATAACACTCTAGTGCGGAAATGGCCCTAGACTGTTCTCCCTTCATTGAGGGACTGGACACTTGTGAAAGGCATCTAAGACCCACAACACCCAGAATTCTGGGTAACTGCACTCATGGATTGTGAGTCTTCAAGTGCTGAACATTTTAAGCGCATAAAGATCAAGGGATGCACAGCCAGGCAGTTTATGAGCATGTTTCTGAGCACATGAGGAGGAACACTCCTTCTTTTGTTGTTGTTGTGTGACTTCAAGTCATTTCTAACTTACGGAGACCATAAGTAAACTGTAAATTTAAAGATATTGGAAATATCTGTTCCTTAATGTAGTTAATGTGTTTTAGGGGGTTGGTTTTAGATGGGTTGGTGGGTGGGGAGGATTGGTTATGTTTTAATGCTTTTAATGTATTTAATGTATTGTTGTAGTACCGCCTTGATCCATGGGGAGAGGTGGGATATAAACAATTATTATTATTATTATTATTATTATTATTATTATTATTATTATTATTATTAGGCAAACCTATCACGGGATTTTCTGGGGCTGAGAGTGTGTGATACGCCCTGCTCTCCAGGGTCATAGGCCAATCTCAAATCACTATAGCAAGCTGCCTCGTTCCTTTGTTTGATGGGGTATTCCTGCATGGCAAGGGGTTGCACTTGATGGCCCTTCTATTATTCTTTTATTGCCTCTCAAATTTAGACAAGGAACCCCTTTCCTCACGTAGATCCCTGCTCCCACGCCAGACTCCTTCTGTTGCAGGATTTGGGGAGTTTTTGTTGGAAAAAGGCCTCTCCTGGGCCTAAAACGATGGGGGTGCCAGGTGACCTAGGAAGGTCCTCTCCCCATCATCTGTGTCCAAGGATTGAACCTTCTGAAGACTTCCTGAAAGCCAAGCGTGCACCCTGCTCCTGAACTCTACTGTTCCTCCCCAACTGGTTTTCTGGTTGAGCCAGAGGGACTCCCAACGATGCTGCCCTGAGAAACAATGCAGGGAGGGCTCCACGCCTACAGCGCAGAAATAATGAAAAGGGCAGCAGGGGAATTCAGCCCCACCTATTTCCAAGCAACAGTGAAAACCACAAGGGGCCTCCTGCTTTAACAGCTGCCATCTTTTCAAAGGGAGGGATGTGTACCTTGCCTGAAGGGATGGGTCGCCTGCACACAGCTGGCAGCCCAAACTGGCACGGTACAATGGCAAACAGGTAGGAACAATGAACCAGGAAGTCCCTGGTTCACTGCTGAACATGAGTCAGCGGTGTGATGCAGCAGCCAAAAAAGCCAATGCAATTCTCGGCTGCATCAATAGGAGTATGGTGTCTAGCTCGAGGGAGGTAACGGTACCACTCTACTCCGCTTTGGTTAGACCTCATCTTGAATACTATGTCCAGTTCTGGGCACCCCAATTCAAGAAGGACATGGTCAAGCTGGAGCAAGTTCAGAGGAGGGTGACCAAAATGGTGAGAGGCCCAGAAGCCATGCCCTATGAGGATAGACTTAGAGAGCTGGGTCTGTTTAGTCTGCAGAAGAGAAGGTTAAGAGGGGACATGATGGCCATGTTTAAATATTTGAAGGGATGCCATGTAGAGGAAGGAGTGGGCTTGTTTTCTGCTGCTCCAGAGACCAGGACAAGGAGCAATGGATTCAAGCTGCAGGAAAGGAGATTCCACTTGAACCTCAGAAGAACTTCCTGACAATCAGAGCTGTCCAGCAATGGAATATGCTGCCTCGGAGTGTAGTGGAGTCTTCTTCTTTGGAGGTTTTTAAGCAGAGGCTAGATGGCCATCTGTCGGGAGTGCTTTGAGGGTGTTCCTGCATGGCAGGGGGTTGGACTGGATAGCCCTGGGGGTCTCTTCCAAATCTACATTTCTATGATTCTATGGTTCAAATCCCACCTTCACCAAGCCTTAGACAAGATGCAACATGTCAGCCTCAAAGTCCGTATCTGCAGTACTAAGAACCACTGCAGTCACGTAATGTGGAACGCCTGGCACACTGTGGTCTATGTCAGGTGGGGAAATACCATGGATTATGCTGAAGAAAGGGCCTAAATACCCTAAAGGTACCTGATCCCAGCTGATTTTGGAAGCTAAGCAGGGTCAGCCCCGGTTAGTCCTTGGGTGGGAGACAACCAACACATACCTGGTGCTGTAGGCTATATTTCAGAGGAAGGAACTGGCAAAACCACCTCTGAGTATTCCTCACCTGTGAAATTCATGGGGCTGCCATAAGTCGACAAACGACTTAAAGACATATATGCACATACACACGCAAGACGGCAAGGGCTGATGGGTTGTCTAACAAAATCGAGAAGGCCATATGATGCTCACTCTTGGTCTACAACATACCCTCCAGTATTTCACAAATGAAAACCTGCACACGTGTGGCCAAGCAACATCAGAGTGTGGTCAAGACGGCAAAAGGAGGACAAAGACAGAAGCAAGGAAAGGTTGCAGCAGTTTGTTTTTGCCTAAACATTCTGGGAAGGGCAAGATTTGGCACCCTCATCTCCCCTCTACTGAGTTAACTGAATGCAAAGTGCTTTTGCACTTTGAACTCAGGGGCTTTCCGCACTGGACTGTTATAGCGCTAGCCCTGGTGGCGCAGTGGTTAAATGCTAGTACTGCAACCACAAGGTTGTGAGTTCGATCCTGCCGGGCTCCAAGGTTGACTCAGCCTTCCATCCTTCCGCAGGCCGGTAAAATGAGTACCCAGCTTGTTGGGGGCAATTAGCTAAAATACATTGTAAACCGCTTAGATAACACTCAGTTGAGTTGATAAGCGGTATAGAAATAAATGCTATTGCTATTATTCCACTTGCAACATCCTAGGGAATCCATAGGATGTTGCAAGTGGAATAATAGCGCTATAACAGTCTAGTGCAGAAGTGGCCTGAATTAAACTCAAGACAAAGGGGGGAAGTGGGAGGAAAGAGAGGAACTGGGACATATTAACACAGGATTACTCAGGACTGTCCTTGCTAAACCAGGACAGGTGGAGATTGCCAAAAAGAACGAACCAGAACACATCAGGCTTCCTGGGACAGATAATGGGACAGATGACCCACGATGCTCTTTCCAAAGTCTTGGCAGATTTTGGAAAAGTGCCTTCTAAGAAAAAAAATGCTCTTTTTTTTTTTAAAAAAAAAAAATTTGTTGCGCACTGAAATATTTTAATAAGTGAGTCATGACTTGTGTATGACTGGTTGTGTTTCTAATTCCCTTTTCTTTTCTTTTTTTTGCTACATCTTGAATAATCCCTGTTGACATGCCTCTTGAAATGCCTCTGCAAAGTTCCCCTTAAAAGTCACTTTAAAAAGTAGTTACATCAATAAAGTCATGTTAATAGCAGTTCCCCCCCCAAGAAAGTAACTTTGTTCCTGCTCGTTTTCTTACTTTTGAAATGTAACCTGTTGCAATTTAAAAAAATGAAAAAATGGAGAAAATAAAGTTACATCCATAAAATAACTCCAGAAACTATGATTACACCAGTTACATTACTTAGTTCCCACTGATTCCCTTACTTTTAAAATTTGAATTCATTACGTCTATTATGAACAACAACAACCTGGAATCATTTGCAGGACATAAAATTATAGAGTTGCACGTTACCCCTAGGATCATCTAGTCTAACCCCCTGCCATGGTTCGAAAAGTTACTTTTTTGGACGGTAGTTCTAGGAATCATACAGTATCCTTGCTGGCTGGGGTACTGTGAACCTCCTTGTTTTGGCAAACGATTTCCTTTTCTGGTTTCATGTTTAGGTTTTATTTATATGTAGGTTGTATTTATATTATCTGCTTTTATCTTCTTTTTTCTTTTTTTTTTTGGAATATTTTTATTGATAGTTTAATTTCAAAAATAACCCCCCCTTCCAAGTTTGAGTCTTCCAGTTGAATCTGCTTATTTCCATTACTTACAAACATAATTTCCATTTTTTCTTATTTTCTAATGTTATTGCTTTCAACTCCTGCGTTGTCACCCAGACTGGTGTGCAAACATTAAAACAGCGGGATGCAACCTTCTGTGTATACATATAAATATCCACATTTGAACTGTATGTTACTTGGGGCACAGACCTACTCTTCTTTATTTGATATTTCTATTACTTAAAAAAAACCACACCTTTTCCCCCGGTCACTTTCTGAAGCTCTTCATAACACTGATGATTCTATAGAAAAACTATAGACTATATTGAAAAGCAAAGATTACCATGGTGACCCATGGGAATAGGTAGAAAACCAGTTCCACAAAAATCCATGCCTTTTTTAGGATCAGTTCAAAATCTCTCCATACACAGCAAGAGACACACTGCAGGAGACTAAGGATATTTCCACACTAGCCTGTTATAGCGCTATTATTCCACTTTCAACATCCTATGGAATCCTGGGGTTTGCAGTTTAGGGAGGGGCCTTTGAGGATGGTCTTTGAGGCCCCTCCCTAAACTGCAAACCCCAGAATTCCATAGGATGTTGAAAGTGGAATAATAGCGCTATAAGAGTGTAGTGCAGTAATGGTCTAAGCCAGCGGTTCTCAACCTGTGGGTCGGGACCCCTTTGGGGGTCAAACGAGCCTTTCACAGGGGTTGCCTAAGACCATCGGAAAATACGTATTTCCGATGGTCTTAGGCTCCATTCCTTCCTTGGTGGTGGTGCGCAAGAGCGAGCCATGCGCTCGCGTTCTCCTGTCCCCTTTGGCGGGAGCACGTGCGGCCACAGAGTTGCCACAGCAGGAGTGGTGGTGCGCAAGCGTGAGTCACGCACTCACGTCCTCCTGCCCCCTGTTCAGAAGGGACTGAAATCGCTCCCCTTCTCTGCTACCGGGAGAAGCTCCCGTCTGACGGGTCAGCTTGGGGGGGGCGGCGGCGGCAGCATGGTGGGCAGGCCTCCTCCTTGCCATTGCCCCTGCCCCACTCGCCACGGAGGGGGCGCTGCAGAAGGGTGGGGGCCTGCAAGGCGGCTCTTTTCCGGGGGGGCGAGCTGCGCCTGGCGCAAAAGGCAAAGGCGCTGGGGGGGGGAGGGATTGTAAATAACAAATAAATAAATAAATAAAATTATGGTTGGGGGTCACCACAACATGAGGAACTGTATTAAAGGGTCGTGGCATTAGGAAGGTTGAGAACCACTGGTCTAAGTGGTAGAGTCCTCACCCTGGGGTGCCAAGAAACAGCTGCCTCCACAAAAGTGTGATGGGTCTCCCTTTTGGATCAGCCTTTCTCTTCTCTTTATACCTCCTGACTTTGGCTGCTCTTTGCCAGTTTCCCTGGATAGGCTGGTCTAGATAGCTCATCATCCCCCAGCCCGCATGACTTGTGGATTATGGCTTTTGTAGTCCAATTCATTTGCAAGATAGGCAGGGTACCCACAAGTGTTGCATTTCTGTTGCTGCTCACACATCCAGCCTGCTCATGAAATGTCTGTCCCCAAGCACTTCCCTCCGTGCCTCCAATGAAGCGGGCTTAAGTCTACGGAAAGTTTCTGCTACCAGCTTCTTTCTCTCAGCCTCAAAGCTGCTATGAGATCCCTTGGCGCACTGACCCACACGAACACGGCCATGTCTTTACATTCTACCATTTTTAAGAAGATGTTTTACCAGGCCAGGGACAGCGGTGGCTTGGAGGGATCCACCCCACCTCTTGCAAAGTTGCATAATTAATCCCTGCGAGAGTGTTTAGAGAACTTGTGTGTGTGCATGTGTGTGTGCATGTGTGCATGCTTTGTTGTGTGCCTTCAAGTCGCTTCTGACTTATGATGGCCCTAAGGCAAACCTATCATGGGGTTTTCTTGGGCTGAGAGTGTGCGACACACCCAAGATCACCCCGTGGGTTTCCAGGGCCAAACAGCAATCAAACCCTGGTCTCCGGGGCTGTAGTCCAAAGCTCAAACCATGACATTCCCAACTTTATCATCCTTTATCACCAAAGAGATATGGGTGGGGCGATTTAGCAGCCTTGGAAGACCAACTGGTTTATTCTGATAAGAAATTTTGCAAATAACAATCCATGCTTCTGCAGAATCACTGATAGAGTTATATTAAATAATTAGCTATTAGATATAATACATATAATATTAAGTGTGTGTATATATATATATATACACACTTAATATTATATATAATAGCTATTACATATATGTATATGTAATAGCTATTACATATAATACATATAATATTAAGTGTGTGTGTGTTATATATATATATATATATACACACTTAATATTATATATAATAGCTATTACATATATGTATATGTAATAGCTATTACATATAATACATATAATATTAAGTGTGTGTGTGTGTGTGTGTGTGTGTGTGTATATATATATACACACTTAATATTATATATAATGAGTCTCATGATTGGAATATAGGAATAGAGGGGTATAGCCTATTTTGTAAAAATAGACCAAACAAGAAAGGAGGAGGAGTAGCCTTGTATGTCAAGGATGTTTTCACCTGTGAAGAGATCCTGGGCTTAAACCCAGAAAGCCAGGTAGAGAGCATTTGGGTAAGAATTAAGGCAGCGAGAAACAACAGGGATATTCTGGTGGGGGTTTACTACAGACCTCCAACCCAGGCTGAGGACTTGGATGACGCCTTCCTCAACCAAATGACTGAACATTCAAAGAGGAGAGATACAGTAATAATAGGAGATTTCAATTACCCAGATATATGCTGGCAGTCAAACTCTGCCAAGACAGCAAGGTCCAGCAAGTTTCTTGCTTGTCTTGCAGACAACTTCATGGTCCAGAAGGTGGAAGAGGCCACAAGGGGATCAAATATTCTAGATCTGGTCTTGACCAACAGGGATGACCTTGTGAATGAGGTAGAAGTGGTTGGATCTTTAGGGGGGAGTGACCATGCCCTGTTGGAATTTAGCATTCAGTGGGAAGGAGAAGATAAGGGTAGCCAGACACTCGTCTTAGATTTTAAAAAAGCGGACTTCTGTAAACTTAGGGAGCTGCTGGCTGGAATTCCGTGGTCAGGAATAGTGAAAGGGAAAGGAGTTCAGGAGGCATGGGAGTTCCTTAAAAAGGAGATACTGACGGCACAGTCTAAAACTGTGCCAATAAGGAGGAAAAATGGAAGGCATCTGAAGAAACCAGAATGGTTGACTAAAGAACTCTCAGCTGAGCTAAGAGTTAAGAGAAACACGTATAGGAAATGGAAGAAGGGGGAAACCACCAAAGAAGAATTTAAGCAAGTAGCCAGGAGATGTAGGGAGGAGGTCAGAAAGGCTAAAGCACAGAACGAACTTAGGCTGGCCAGAGACATTAAAAACAATAAAAAGGGTTTTTTTAAATATGTCCGCAGCAAAAGGAAAAAGAAGGAGACAGTAGGGTCGCTACGCAGAGAAGATGGCGAATTACTCACAGGGGGGAGAGAAAAGGCAGAGCTACTTAACACCTTCTTTGCCTCCGTATTTTCCCAGAAGGATACAAGCACTCAACCTGGCGGTAGGGGAGCAGGGGAGGAAGCAGAGGAAATGAGGCACTTAATAAGTAGAGAGGTGGTACAGGAATACCTGGCCGCATTGGATGAATTCAAGTCTCCAGGGCCAGATGAATTGCATCCTAGGATATTAAAAGAGCTGGCAGAGGTCATTTCGGAACCGCTTGCTATAATTTTTGAGAAATCTTGGAGGACAGGAGAAGTTCCAGCAGATTGGAAGAGAGCAAATGTTATCCCCATCTTCAAGAAGGGAAAGAAAGAGGACCCAAATAATTATCGCCCAGTCAGCCTGACATCGGTACCCGGAAAGATCCTGGAGCAGATCATTAAGCGTTCAGTTTCTAATCATTTAGAAAACAACGCAATAATCACGAGAAGTCAACATGGATTTCTCAAAAATAAGTCATGCCAGACTAATCTGATCTCTTTTTATGATAGAGTTACTAGCTTGATAGATGAAGGGAATGCTGTGGATGTAGCATATCTCGATTTCAGTAAGGCCTTTGACAAAGTTCCCCATGACATTCTTGCATCGAAGCTAGTAAAATGCGGACTGGACAGGGCTACTGTTAATTGGATATGTAATTGGTTGACCGACCGAACCCAAAGGGTGATCACGGATGGCTGCTTTTCATCCTGGAGAGAAGTGACTAGTGGGGTGCCACAAGGTTCTGTCCTGGGCCCAGTGCTGTTCAATATTTTTATCAATGACTTGGATGAAGGAATAGAGGGCATGCTCATCAAATTTGCAGATGACACCAAATTGGGAGGGGTTGCTAATATGCCAGAGGACAGGATCAAAATTCAAAATGACCTGGATAGATTGGAGAACTGGGCCAGGGCGAACAAAATGAAATTCAACAGAGAGAAATGTAAGGTCCTACACTTAGGCAGAAATAATGGAATACAGAAATATAGGATGGGGGACACGTGGCTGGATAGCAGTACGTGTGAAAGGGATCTAGGAGTCTTCATAGACCACAAGCTGAACATGAGTCAGCAGTGTGATGCGGCAGCCAAGAAAGCCAATGCAATTCTCGGCTGCATCAACAGGAGTATGGTGTCTAGATCGAGGGAGGTACTGGTACCACTCTACTCTGCTTTGGTTAGACCCCATCTTGAATACTGTGTCCAGTTCTGGGCACCCCAATTCAAGAAGGATATTGACAAGCTGGAGCAAGTCCAGAGGAGGGTGACCAAAATGGTGAGAGGCCTGGAAAACATGCCCTATGAGGATAGACTGAGAGAGCTGGGTATGTTTAGTCTGCAGAAAAGGAGGTTAAGAGGGGACATGATAGCCATGTTTAAATATTTGAAGGGATGCCACGTAGAGGAAGGAGGGGGCTTGTTTTCTGCTGCTCCAGAAACCAGGACAAGGAGCAATGGATTCAAGCTGCAGGAAAGGAGATTCCACCTGAACCTCAGGAAGAACTTCCTGACAGTCAGGGCTGTCCGGCAGTGGAATCTGCTGCCTCAGAGTGTAGTGGAGTCTCCTACCTTGGAGGTTTTTAAGCAGAGGCTTGATGGCCATCTGTCGGGAGTGCTTTGAGGGTGTTCCTGCATGACAGGGAGTTGGACTGGATGGCCCGTGTGGTCTCTTCCAACTCTACATTTCTATGATTCTATGATTCTATAATAGCTATTACATATAATACATATAATATTAAGTGTGTGTGTGTGTGTATATATATATATATATATATACACACACTTAATATTATATATAATAGCTATTACATATATGTATATGTAATAGCTATTACATATAATACATATAATATTAAGTGTGTTATATATATATATATATATATATATATATACACACACTTAATATTATATGTAATAGCTAATTATTTAATATAACTCTATCAGTGAGTCTGCAGAAGTGTGGATTGTTATTTGCAAAATTTCATATTTGCAAAACACATATTTTGTTGTTGCTGTGATTTTCCTTCAAGTTGACCCCGACTTAGGCCATTTCTGCACTACAGTCTCATAGCGCAATCATTCCACATTCAACATCCTATGGAATCCTGGGGTTTGCAGTTTCGGGAGGGGCCGGCTGGCCCCTCCCAAAACTGCAAACCCCAGGATTCCATAGGATGTTGAAAGTGGAATGATTGCGCTATAACACTGTAGTGCGGAAATGGCCTTAGAGTGACAAAATACTGTATATTCAGAGGTTTGCCTTTGCCTTCTCCTAAGGTTGAGAGTGTGTGACTTGCCCAAGGTCACCCAGTGGGTTTTCATAGCTGAGTCAGGATTTGAATCCTGGTCATAATCCAATATTCAAACCACTATACCATGCTGGCTCTCTTAATATACATTAAATAACATTATACTGTACACGCTATACCTATATATATATATACACACACACACACACACACATATGTATGTATATACTATTAT
Source organism: Ctenosaura bakeri (assembly GCA_948474755.1). NCBI lineage: Eukaryota > Metazoa > Chordata > Lepidosauria > Squamata > Iguanidae > Ctenosaura > Ctenosaura bakeri. The sequence continues at coordinate 282,243 of CAOLHI010000470.1, forward strand.
TAAATACATATTAAATTAAATAGATAATACATTTAATACATATTTTTAAGCAGAGGCTGGATGGCCATCTCTCGGGAGTGCTTTGATGGGAGTTCCTGCATGGCAGAATGGGGTTGGACTGGATGGCCCCTGGGGTCTCTTCCAACTCTCCATTTCTATGATTCTATGATTCTATTAATGCATTAAATATATTAAATATTACTATTACTAAATTACTAAATATTAAATATTAGATATTACTGTTCTCATGTGCCTTTTTAAGCAATTTCTGGCTTAAGGCAAACTCCAAACCCTCAAAGGCCCCTCCCTAAACTGCAAACCCCAGGATTCCAGAGGATGTTGAAAGTGGAATAATAGCACTATAACACTCTAGTGCGGAAATGGTCTTAGCCCAATACTCAATCCACTCTAGACCAGACTGATTCCTATTAGATGTTAGGCTGATATTAAACTAAGCTGATAGAACAACATTAAAACCGCATCTCTCTAAGAGGGTGGCAAACGCCTTCCTGCCAGTCCTTCACTCCCTAAGGTTGCCAGCTTTCAAACGGGAGAGGGCTCCTATGCCTTTAACGTCTGAATAGAAGAGGAGTTCCCAACCGGTCTTACTGGTTACCTGGGTTGCGTGACAAACACCACCTAAATTTCCCCTTTTCCCCCCCACATCCACGGTTTTCGGGTTGCCAGATCTGAAACCGGATCGGGCTCCTCTACCTTTAACGTCTGCCTAGAAGCAAGTCTTGCTCCTTACTTGCGAAGCGTTGCAAACAACCCCCGATGACATTCGCTCTTCTCCGCGACCACAATTTTAGGGTTGCCAGATTCAACACCGGAGAGGGCTCCTGTGCCATTAATGCAGAAGGGGGGATTTCCGCAGGGGGCCGCTTCCCACGGACAGGCAACAAGCAGCCCCTGCCGAAACGCCCTCTTCCGCACCCCCGTTAACGACAGAGGAGCCCTCTCCAGTTTGCATTTTGGCAACCCTACCTAGGGGAGACTGGGGATCTTGGAGCGAAAGCCAGAAGCCACTAAAAAAAAAAAATTCCCGGGGTCTTTTTGCATCCCCCCCGATTGGGCCAGGGCTCCTTCCAGCCCCCTCCCTCCGGTGGCCCCCTTACCTGGCTGGGTGGTCTCTCGGGTGCCACGCAGCGGAGCCCTCCTCGATCGCCAGCCACGGATGGGACGGACCGGGCTGGGCAAGCGCAGCTCTTATAGCCGCGCCCTCGCCAGGACCGCCCCTGTTTTTTTGGCTGGTCCCCTTCCCGGGAGGAGTCGCCCAGCCCCGGCCCCTGACGGACGGGGGGGGCACCTCGAGAGGAGGATCAAATGCCCAGGCATCCCGATGCCCTCCTTCCTGCTGCCCGGCACCAAAGCCACCTTCTTCCTACCACGCCAGAGCGTTCCAAACTTTTCATGTGGGCGACCCACTTTTTTAGACGTGCGTCATTTCGCGACACAGTAAACTAAGACCATTTCCGCACTAGCCGGTTACAGCGCGATGATTCCACTTTCAACCTCCTCTGGAATCCTGGGGTTTGCAGTTTCGGGAGGGGCCGGCCAGGTTCCAGAGGAAGTTGAAAGTGGAATCATCGCGCTGTAACAGGCTAGTGCGGAAATGGCCTAAGGCTAAACTAACCCCTTGTAAGAGATCCGCACTAGACTGTTATAGCGCTATGATTCCACTTGGAACATCCTATGGAATCCTGGGGTTTGCCGACCGGCCCCTCCCGAAACTGCAAACCCCAGGATTCCAGAGGATGTTGCAAGTGGAATCATCGCGCTATATAGCCTCGGTGCGGAAATGGCTACAGCCACATAATAATAATAATAATAATAATAATAATAATAATAATAATAATAATAATATAATTATTATTATTATTATTATCCCGCCTCTCCCAGTGGATCGAGGCAGCATTACAGGAATATATAAATACATTAAAACATTAAAATATACCCCATCCTCCCCGCCCACCAACCCTTCTATCCCCCTAAAACACATTAATTATTAAAACAGATTAAAAACAAAATTAAAAACAAAAGGACAATTGATGAGAGGTGGTGGAACACTAGTCTAAATTGTAAGAACAAAACGTACAGGGATACAGCATATCTCATGAAAACCTTTCATATATATTTTTTAAATATATGATTTATAAATAATCACATACCTTTCCAAGATTGTGGGCAACAGACCGGCACACTTCAGGCCACACACTAACCGGACACCGTTTGGAAAGTCCTGTTTTGAACCCTTCGCTGGTTATTGTGTGACTTTTAAGTCTTGTAGAAGAACCTATCCAGGGGTTTTCTTGGCAAGAATTCTTTCGGAAGGGGGTTTGCTTTCCTCTGAGGCCGAGACAGTGCGACTTGGCCAAGATCACCCAGAGGGTTCCCGTGGCCGAGCAGGGATTCGAACCTTGGTCTTCCAAAGTTGTCATCCAACACTCAAGGGACACCACCACCCTTTTCAAAAAAGATCAGCTGGGGGCCACCATCCATGCTCTCCTCCAATGACCACACTGTCACTGATGCGCAATTCCGTCCTTCCAGGATCACAACTTAATATTTTAACACTTTGCTGGGCTCCCGTAGCAATCGCAATAGCAGTTACATTTCTATACCGCTTAATCAGTGCGGAGCACTCCCTAAGTGGTTTACAAATGTGTTTTTAACTATTTGCCCCCCAACATGCTGGGATACCTATTCTACTGCTCTAAGGAAGGATGGAAGGCTGAGTCAACTTGGAGCCCTGCAGGATTGAACTCACAACATTGTGGCTGCAGTACCGGCATGGTGGTGGCGCAGTGGTTAAATGCCAGCACTGCAAGCCACAAGGTTGTGAGTTCGATCCTGCCGGGCTCCAAGGTTCACTCAGCCTTCCATCCTTCCGCAGGTCGGTAAAATGAGTACCCAGCTTGTTGGGGGCATGTATAGAAATGTTTCGAAATACATGCTATTTGTAAGTTGTTCACTGCCTCGATCCATATGGAGAGGCGGGATACAAATAAATAAATAAAAGTCACCACTGCACCACTAGGACTCATTCATCTCTATGAGGGATGAATTCAACAGGTGCTGTTGGCCTCTTTCTTGGGGAGAAGCTTCCCACGTTGGGATCTTTTGTTCCCCTGACAAACTTCTGTAGTGAAAAGGCAATCAAGAGGCTTGTCTCTTTTGGGGGGCATCACCTGTTGGATTTCTGGCACAGCTTCCCTTCTTGTCACATGCCTTCAAGTCCAGCTGACTTAGGGCAATGTGGGCGCATGGTGTCTAGATCAAGGAGGTAATGGCACCACTCTGTTCTGCTTTGGTCAGATCTCATCTGGAATCCTGTGTCCAGTTCTGGGCACCTCAATTCAAGAAGGATGTCGACAAGCTGGAATGTGTCCAGAGGAGGGCGACCAAAATGGTGAAGGGTCTGGAAGCCATGAAGCTCTATGAGGAGCGGCTTCGGGAGTTGGGGATGTTTAGTCTGCAGAAGAGAAGGTTAAGAGGGGACATGATAGCCATGTTTAAATATTTGAAGGGATGTCATGTTAAAGATGGAGCAAGCTTGTTTTCTGCTGCTCCAGAGACTAGGACGAGGAGCAATGGATTCAAGCTGCAGGAAAGGTGATTCCACCTGAACCGCAGGAAGAACTTCCTGATGGTCAGAGCTGTCCGGCAGTGGAATAGGCTGCCTCAGTGGAGTATGTGGAGTCTCCTTCTTTGGAGATTTTTAAGCAGAGGTTGGATGGCCATCTGTCTGGAGTGCTTTGATGTGGGTTCCTGCATGGCAGAATGGGGTTGGACTGGATGGCCCCTGGGGTCTCTTCCAACTATATAATTCTCTGATTCCTCTGAGGTTGAGAGAGTGTGACTCTCCCAAGGCCAACCTGTGGATTTTCATACCTGACCAGGGATTCAAACCTTCATCTCCCAGAGTCCTAGTCCAGCACTCAAACTACTGCACTGCACTGGCTCTGCAAAGCTTCTGAAGCAGGAAGAAATCCAACAGGGTGTAGGCTGTCTGTTTTGGAAAGTATCACTTGTTGGATTCTGGTAAGTTATTTGTGGAAGGAAAACACTGAAGAGGCTCGGGGTGTATTTGTTTTGGGAATGAAGGAAGGGAAGTATCACCTGTTGCACTTCAGGCAAAGGATCTGTAGTGTGATGAAATCCAAAAGGTGCGGGCTGCTTTTGTTTTGGTGGAGAAGCATCACCAGTTGAATTCTGACAAGGTTTCTGTAGCAGGACCACCTTCAAGAGCCTCCACAAAGTGTGCAGGCGGACAGATAAATGAGTCCTCTGCCGGATTTCTGTAAGGCCTTTGCAGTGGTGAGAAATTCAGAAGGGATATCCTATCCCTGTTTTGGTAGTGAAGCATCACCTGTTGGATTTCTAGAAAGGCTTAGGCAGCAGGAAAAAAATCAACAGGCACAGCCCATCTCTGGGGATGTTGAGAATAAAACTGGCTGGATTTCTGGCCAGACTTCTATAGCAAGAAGAAATTCAACAGGTGAAGCTTTCTTCTCCCCCAGTGGGGAAGATATTCCACCTTTTCAAAAATTCAGTGCCATCTTTCAGCCCATCCCTCTGACGATACAGGAGCCAACATGGTGTAGTTGTTTGAGCGCTGGACTGTGACTCTGGGGTTCAAAGCCCTGCTCAGCCATGGAAACCCACTGAGTGACTTTGGGCAAGCCACACTCTCCCAGCCTCAGAGCAAAGGCAACCCACCCTGAACAAATCTTGCCAAGAAAATCCCGTGATAGGTCCACTTTAGGGTCTCCATAAGTCAGACATGTTCTGTCCTGGGCCCAGTGCTGTTCAATATTTTTATCAATGACTTGGATGAAGGAATAGAGGGCATGCTCATCAAATTTGTAGATGACACCAAATTGGGAGGGGTTGCTAATACGCCAGAGGACAGGATCAAAATTCAAAATGACCTGGATAGATTGGAGAGCTGGGCCAAGGCGAACAAAATGAAATTCAACAGAGAGAAGTGTAAGGTCCTACACTTAGGCAGAAAAAACGGAATACAGAAATATAGGATGGGGGACACGTGGCTGGATAACAGTACGTGTGAAAGGGATCTAGGAGTCTTCATAGACCACAAGCTGAACATGAGTCAGCAGTGTGATGCGGCAGCCAAGAAAGCCAATGCAATTCTTGGCTGCATCAATAGGAGTATGGTGTCTAGATCGAGGGAGGTACTGGTACCACTCTACTCTGCTTTGGTTAGACCCCATCTTGAATACTGTGTCCAGTTCTGGGCACCCCAATTCAAGAAGGATATTGACAAGCTGGAGCAAATCCAGAGGAGGGCGACCAAAATGGTGAGAGGCCTGGAAGCCATGAAGCCCTATGAGGAGAGGCTTAGGGAGCTGGGTATGTTTAGTCTGCAGAAGAGAAGGTTAAGAGGGGACATGATAGCCATGTTTAAATATTTGAAGGGATGCCACGTAGAGGAAGGAGGGGACTTGTTTTCTGCTGCTCCAGAGACCAGGACAAGGAGCAATGGATTCAAGCTGCAGGAAAGGAGATTCCACCTGAACCTCAGGAAGAACTTCCTGACGGTCAGGGCTGTCCGGCAGTGGAATGTGCTGCCTCGGAGTGTAGTGGAGTCTCCTTCCTTGGAGGAAGGAGCAGAGGCTTGATGGCCATCTGTTGGGATTGATTTGAGGGTGTTCCTGCATGGCAGGGGGTTGGACTGGATGGCCCCTGGGGTCTCTTCCAACTCTACATTTCTATGATTCTTTGATTCTATGACACAAAACAGCAACCCTGATCCATGGGCCAAGGTTGGCCCCACAAAACTCAGCCACCCAGGTTGGGACAGAGGCGTTGTTGCCTGTGTGAGGGTCACGAGGCTTGTAATCATGCCATCACATGCTCGAGGCCTGGCTATCAGGCCCAAAATCAAAGCCCGCAGGAGTGGAAGGCTCTGCAAGCCCTGAGTTTATTGTCATGGAAACCCCACCGAGTGATTCATCCGTTCTTTTCCGCCCTCGTTGCCCAATGCGCAGCACATGGGTGTATGGAAACAATTACACATTTGGGGGAAGTTCTCCTGTTATTCTGTCTCCAGTGAAATTTACCCAGGGAGGAAAGTGAGTTGGCCCCGTAAAGGACAGAAGTAACATGGCAATCTTGGCTTCTTTCAGATCTGTGGAGTTCATCAAATGCTGCCAAAGGAAACTCTGTGCAGTGCTCGAGTTAAAACAAAGACAATCAGCCCTCCACATTTGCAAGTTTCACTTTGGCGGATTTGATTACTCATGGATTATTTGTTGTCACCTCTGCTACCTCCCTAGGCCATTTTTAATAGGAACTGCAAGCCTCCTGAGACTGAGAAAATGTGAGTGAGGCTTATAAATCCCTCTTTAAAATGGTGTGGGGCAGCAGGGGAGGTGGCAGTCAGCCCCACCAGCCCCCCACTTCTGCCTTGGGAAGGAACCCTGGGCCTCAAAGGAATCCACAGTGGGTTGAATATGGTGAAGGGATGCTATGTCGAGGAGGGAGAGGGCTTGTTTTCTGCTGCTCCAGAGACCAGGACAAGGAGCAATGGATTCAAGCTGCAGGAAAGGAGATTCCACCTGAACCTCAGGAAGAACTTCCTGACGGCCAGGGCTGTCCAGAAGTGGAATCTGCTGCCTGGGAGTGTAGTGGAGTCTCCTTCCTTGGAGGTTTTTAAGCAGAGGCTGGATGGCCATCAGTCGGGAGTGCTTTGAGGGTGTTCCTGCATGGCAGGGGGTTGGACTGGATGGCCCCTGGGGTCTCTTCCACCTCTATATTTCTATGATTCTATGATCATACTTTTTTGTGTGTGTTAAAATATGATTTGGGAGGGCCTGGAGTTATGCATGATTTTTTCACTTTCACGGGGGTCCTGTGCCCCTAACCTTACTGAATGTGGAGAGATGACTGTAAAAGGAATCAAGGTATCGGCACCCATTATGAAATAAAACCTTGCCTGGAAAAGTCTGCCTAGAGACAGCCTGCCAGCGATGTTGGGAATAGCACTCTGTACATGCTCAGACTCACTACAGTGTAATGCACTTTGTGCCGGCTTCTTCAGAAGGAGGAGCGTAGCTGAAGTTTAGGAAGCCACACAGTAAGAGCATATGAAGCAACCGATCTGGATAAAAAGAAATACAGCTGTGAGACCTACCACATCTTTCCTTCTTGCCACTAGCACCACACACAGTTTCTCATCTCTAGAACATTCAGTGTTGTTTCCACCTTAAAACAACTTAGCCACAACCCAGCCAAAATTCAGCATTTGTAAACCTCCTTGGTTTCAATGAACCCCGTCCTAAGCCAGAGGCAATTCCGTGCCATTTCAGAGAACATAGAGGTTGGCAACAGTTTGTCTCCAGAGTCCAGTTTTTGGCCTCAACAAGGGCTGTCCAAGCTGATTTTTTTCACAATGTCTACTTCAGCCTTTGAAAAACAAGTTTTTTCTTCAATGTTAGGCAGTGCTGAGGGCCTTATGGCCTGTTTTAAAGGAAGGTGATCGCTGCCAGTGACTTCTACCCCCTCTCCCAATTTTTGGTCAGAAAAAGGGACAATTCCGGCAATACTAAGGCCATTTCCGCACTAGACTGTTATAGCGCGATGATTCCACTTTCAACATCCTCTAGAATCCTGGGAGGGCCCGAAACTGCAAGCCCCAGGATTCCAGAGGATGTTGAAAGTGGAATCATCGCGCTATAACAGTCTAGTGCGGAAATGGCCTAAGACACACAGATATTTTCTCACCCATTCTATGCACCCTTAAAATTGCACTTTGCCCAACGCTGTCACCTAGGACCTTTCTCCCCTACAAAGAGAGAGGTTATACCTCTCTCTGGGTGCCACAGCACCAGTTATAAATTAATGCTGCAAACACAATCCTAAGGCCATTTAAAAAAAAAAATCACTACCATGCAACAAATCATATACTAACTGAAGACATATCCAGTGTCTTAAAGCTCCCAGCCTTCAGGGAGGTGTTGGACTTGATTGTAGGATTCTTCTGTATATGATGCTCAATGGTATTGTAACCCTGGAAGGAACCTTAAATCCCTAAATAGGTGTTAAAATATAATGGAAATCCCTTTATAAGGAATTTACCCTTTCATCCCTTCCCAAATACATAAATGAAAATCCTAGGCCATTTCCGCACTGGACCGTATAGCGCGATGATTCCACTTGCAACATCCTATGGAATCCTGGGGTTTGCAGTTTCGGGAGGGGCCACCCGGCCCCTCCCGAAACTGCAAACCCCAGGATTCCATAGGATGTTGCAAGTGGAATCATCGCGCTATAACGGTCCAGTGCGGAAATGCTTCCACTACCTTGGTAGTGTCACTAGCAGGATGCGAAGGCAGCAAACCACACTGGGTTACACCATCAGAAGATGTGACACCAACCTTAGTGGTGCCCCTGGGTCTACCTTATTCAAGGTGAAAGGGGTGTAATTAATTCTTAGCCTTGGTAACTCCAGCTCTTACTCTCTTTCTGAAAAGAACTAGTAAGCGCAGTGCCTTCACAGTACCCACCAGGCCAAACCAATGATTCACAGGGGTTATGCGCACTCCAACTATCCCAATTTGGCCGGAACAGTCCTGGTTAATCTTCTGACATTCCACTTTTTCAGCTGCTTTTAAAATGTCCCACTTTATCTTCCTCCTCTCACTGTCCCCCTTCGTCCTCAACTCACTTCGATTGCTGCAAATTGAGTTCAAAGTGCAAAATACTTTGCATGCACTTAACCCAGAAGGCAGGCAGAGAAGTGGGCAGAATCTTGCCCTCCCCGTAGACTCAGGCAAAAGCAAACTGTTGCAGACTCTCCCAGCTTGTGTCTTCATCCTCAGTAACAACATTTGCCATCTTGACTATACTCCGATGTTGCTTGGTCACATACATCTCAGTTTTCATCTGTGAAATGTTGGACTGGGACCCACAAAGGAAAATAATGCAATGTACCTACCTCCTTTCCTTATTGAGCCGCTGATATGTTAGTTTTTATTAGAATGTGAGGGTGACCTGTCTTGTGTCAGAGACACTTTAGAAGCATCATGAAGAAAGCACTTCTGCTGGTCGGAGCATCAGACTATCAAAAGCTCAGGCCCTCTTTTTTCCCTCTGTGTGATTGTCATCTAGGTTCACTGAACATTAAACAGCTTTGCACAAAGCCATTTGTTTGGAGATGAGAATCAGGAGTCTTGAAAGGGGCCGTCTCTCACTCATAGAGAGGTAGACCAACACTTGTTTGCTTTGGTTTAGTCCTCATTTGGAATACAGTGTTCAGTTCTGGGCACCTCAATTCAAGAAGGATATTGAGAAGCTGAAGCGTGTCCAGAGGAGGGCAACCAAAATGGTGAAGGGTCTGGAAGCCATGAAGCCCTATGAGGATAGACTTAGGGAGCTGGGGATGTTTAGTCTGCAGAAGAGAAGGTTAAGAGGAGACATGATAGCCATGTTTAAACATTTGAAGGGATGTCATGTTGAGGATGGAGCAGGCTTGTTTTCTGCTGCTCCAGAGACCAGGACAAGGAGCAATGGATTCAAGTTGTAGGAAAAGAGATTCCACTTGAACCTCAGGAAGAACATCCTGATGGTCTGAGCTGTCCGGCAGTGGAATATGCTGCTGCCTGGGAGTGTGGTGGAGTCTCCTTCCTTGGAGATTTTTAAGCAGAGGCTGGATGGCTGTCTGTCAGGAGTGCTTTGATGTGTGTTCCTGCATGGCAGGGGGGTGGACTGGATGGCCCCTGGGGTCTCTTCCAACTCTATTTTGGGGTACTGTGACCTCTCCATGTCAAATCTTTCTTAAGTTCACTGACTGAGCTCTGTTTCAAACTCTCAACAAATAGATTGAGAAGTACTAACAATCCTGCTTTAAACAAAGGGTTATAAATCTAGGGTTCCAATTAATGTTTTCAATACCAACAGGAGAAAACATCAAGCCCCAGTATTTTTTTTTTACTCATTCATATGGTTCTCTCCACATTTCAAATGGGGGACATGGCTAAACCTTTGAATCACAAGCCCTGCAGCTGTCCTGATTTGGCACAGAAAGTCCCGATTAATCCTCTGTCCTCTCACTTTTCCTGTGACTTTTAAAACATCCCAGTTTCTTTGTCCCCCTCTCACCTTCCCCTCTTTGTCCTCAGCTTACTTCAGTAGTTGAAGACCAAGCCATTTCCACACTAGACTGTTATAGTGCTATGATTCCACTTTCAACATCCTATGGAATCCTGGGGTTTGCAGTTTCGGGAGGGGCCGGCCTCTATAGAGTTGGAAGAGACCTCAAAGGACATCCAGCCGGCCCCTCCCGAAACTGCAAACCCCAGGATTCCACAGGATGTTGAAAGTGGAATCATAGCGCTATAACAGTCTAGTGCGGAAATGGCCATTTGTTCACAGTGCAAAAGTGGCTTGCATTCAATTGACTCAGCAGGGGGAGAGCAAATCTTCCCAGCAAGCTCAAGCAAAAGCAAACTGCTGGAGCTTCTCCGAACATTTACTTCTTCCTCATTAACCTTCACCATCTCTGATGTTAGTCGGCCCCTCACATGTGTCCTGTTTTCATCTGTGAAATGTGGGAATGCATGGAACCAATTCTCCTCTGAACACTGTTTCTCCCCACCCAGACATCCTAAGCAGCTGCTAATTCTGAAGGCATGTCAGTGCGGCAATACGTCCCACACATTTAATGGAAACCTTCAAGACTTCAGAATACTAGGAGGGTCGTTTCAGGGAAGTCCTCATTTTGTTATGTTATGTCGGTGAAGTTGAGCTTTGCAAATATTCAAACAGTTTCACATGCCAAAGAATGAGTCACACACCCCTCCACCACCCAACCACAGTTATGCATAAAAGCATTTTTCGCAAGGGCGTGAAATCGCTCTTCAGTTCACGTTCACTCCCTTTTGAGGAATGAGGCACGGTATTTCCTAGCCGTGAACCGTTGGCTCTGGGATTTTCTCCGGTGTTCTGAAGTCAAACCAACCACATCGCTTTGGCTTCAGCCTCCGTTCTACTCCCTGAAGGATATATGCAAAAATGGCAATGAGTCACTGCGGAGCTGGTGCACGTAGAAGTGTAGATTGCTCTTTCCAATTGATTGAGCAGCCATCTTATATTGCAATGATCCTCTTTTCACCAAAAAGACATCCAAAAATACTGTTGCCTTTAAGGCCTCTCCCGAAACTGCAAACCCCAGGATTCCATAGGATGTTGAAAGTGGAATAATGGCACTATAACAATCCAGTGTGGAAATGGCCAAAATTATTGCCCAAAAGTTGTAAGAGTCATAGTAGGTATAGCCATTGCAAAGTGTGCAAGTTGAATTACCTGGAGAAAATTTTAACTTGCTGGAGAGCCTGGCAGAGATTGGAAAAGTTATTTGCGGGGGGGCCTAAAAACTCCCCAAACCACCCAGGCAGCTCTAGGAATTGTAGCCCCAAACAAGTAACTTTTCCAGCTTCTGGAGCAATTCATTACTTCTTGGATATCCTCATGTTCTCCTCAGTGGGAAAATGAGCGAGCAGGGAAACTCTGGCCTCAGCCTGTGACAGCAAGATGAGAAAGCAGCTCTAGAAAGCACGGGCAGGAGCTATCACCAGGGAGACACAGCCATGTTGGCAAGGAAGACCCAATATAAATTGCTGCCTGAGGCAGAAAGCAATAGCACACACACACACAAATACATGTCCCAGAAACCAAGGTGCATGGCATGCTAGGCCAGTCAAGTTATTTTGGCTCATGAGACAAGAAAGAAAAAAATTCACAGGCTCTTCTTTTCCTCCTTGGCAGCAAAACCCAACAATAAGAATGCATTGAATAATTTAGTAGATTTAATACCCCCAGTCTCCCAACACTTCACAAATGAAAACCAGGACATATGTGGCCAACTAACATCAGAGTGTGGTCAAGATGGCAAAAGTTATGAACGAGGATGAACACAGAAACCAGGAGAGGCTGCAGCAGTTTGGTTTTGCCTTAGCTTACAGGAAAGGGCAAGATTCCTCCTCGTCCTACTCTCCTTTCCCCCCGAGTTAATTGGGGTGCAAATAGTTCCTGCACTTTGAACTCATTTGGCAGCAACTGAAGCAAGTTGAGGACAAAAGGAGGAAAGTAGGAGGAGAGAGAAAATGGAACATATTAAAAACAGCTGAAAAAATGGGGAGACAGGATAATTGGGCCATTCGCACTAGCCTGTTATAGCATGATGATTCCACTTTCAACATTCTCTGGAATCCTAGGGTTTGCAGTTTCAGGAGGGGCTGGCTAGCCCCTCCCAAAACTACAAACCCCAGGATTCCAAAGGATGTTGAAAGTGGAACCATCACACTATAACAGGGTAGTGCGGAAACGGCCTTGGACTGATCTTTCCACATTGGAACAGTTGGAAAGTATGATGCCTTTTAATTACGCACCCCAAATATTTTCCTTGGGACACCCATGTAACTTTGTCTGTGGGTACAGCTGGCTCTGACTACAGGCGCGCACTGCTCTGCTTGCCCACCTGGGGGTGGCACCTACTCTTTGGGTGGCACAGTGAGGACTGGGCCAGAGAGAGGAGTGTGAGAAGCAGAGGTGGTTGCTGGCAGCATCTGAAAAGTTAAATACAGGTATACCTCAGTTAACAGAGTAGATGTGTTTCTAGGCATCACTTCTTCAACAGAAAATTGGTACCCAAGGCAGAAGGAACATGGGAAGAGCTGGAATAGGTCCCTACACCAGATGAAGAGGAATTGCATGTGTGAAATGAAACAACCAGGTCAAGCAAACCTTGTATAACAGTAACCTTTGCAACCTTCTAGAGGCAACTTGAATGCTTCTTCTAAAATATATGTAAGGATGACTTTCTTCTTTCACTAGCACTCAGTTCTCTTATGACTTCCATTTTGGTGGCTAAACCAGTATATTGATAGTAGTTTGGCTTGTTTTCTATCCCCTTTTCTCTCTGTTTTGCTGTTCACACATGCTTAGTTCGGGATTCTGGAGGCACGTGCTGTTTACCCTGCCAGTTGTGTGTACGTACACGCAGCTACAACAGGATTGGCTATTGTGGAATCCCACTTTTTTTTCCCCATCTCAAGCTTTGTTTATTGCAGTTTTGACTGTGGATTTACTTATACCTAATTGCATATGAATGTTTTCCCAGGAAAGCAAGGAGGGAGCGCTCCTGGCCTCCCTGGGGCACCACTGAGAAGGCCCTCTCCTTTGTTCTCACCAAACGCACTTGGTGGAACAGAAGATCTTAGAGCTCTAATGGGCTCATAATTGGAGATGAGGTCCCTCAAATGGCCTGCCATGACCATATCATGCTGTTCAATTGCCAATTTCACTGGCTACCAGTCCATTTCCATACCCAATTCATAGTGCTGGCCTTGATATCTGATTCCTTGCTAGAGTTAGGGTATCTACAAGATTGTTCATCTCCATATATACTTACTTAAGCCTAATCTCCTAAGGCCCCCAAGCATACTGGAGAAGGCCTTAGTGGTAGCTCCCCATCTTGGAATGCCTGCTGCCTTCTATTATTCTGGAGCCAGGGCTGTTCTTATTTCCTCAGCTGAATCTTTGCCACGTGCTTTATATGTTGACTTTTTCGTTTCAGAGTTGACCTGGTTTATTGCACGCACTTTGCCTTTTTCCTGTAGGCTGCCCTTGGAATGCAAGGCATATACATTAATAAATTAGCAACTTTTGAAATTATTAAACAATATATGCTTACATTTTTTAAAAAATGTATGGTATGGAATAGGGCTTAGGCAGAGATCCTGTTTAATGATGGTAGAGATTAAAGATTCACCAACATGGTTGCAAAAGTGATTCAGGAAGGAAGGCAGTAGCATATCTTGGAAATCTTCCGGCCAATCTGTGGAATTTTCAATTAGGGAAGGGCCAGAGTTATGCCTGGTGCCATCCAGATACCATTACACAACCTGGAGAAAACTATTGCACAAGGATGTACTGGAAAAGCCAGAGAGAGGGCTGGAATCAAGTCCCTCAGTCTGCCAGGGAGGCTGTCTGCGTGGGAGGGTTTAATGCTCAGGGAAAGCCTAGAGAGAGACAGAAGAGTAATTAAACCATTATAGAATCTGGGCAGAAAGTATGACTTAGATTGGGGGGCTGAGCCTGGTGAGAGTGGAGCCAAAGGGTTGTTTATGATACTTGGGCTCATATGAGAATTTTACAGATATAAGGAAACTAAAAGTACTCCAAAGAACTCCATCAATTTTTACCTGCATAGGAACTCTGATATTTTGTTTTGTAGTTATTTTAGTAAATATTACAGTTAATTTTTATAAATACTGACTGGGCTGACTGGTATCCGATATTTAAAGACACACAGAAAACACATTGCCGTAGAAATATAAAGGGGCTCTAAAAATAACCATTGAAAGGCCTCCCTCTTTATACAAAGGTGGTGCTGTAAGACAGAGCTTTGTGGAAGGGACAGGTACTTTATGAGATTGGGGTGCTGCCGTATCAGTCTGAGAGAGAGAGAGAAGCAGGCCCTGTCACATAAATTGCCACCTCCCAGAAAGTGCTTATGCTGGAGTAACCCCTGGTCATACCAGTGTAAGTGATCAAAGAGTCCTGCCTTAAACTATTAGCTAATGGAGTGTCTCCGCCTTTTCAAAAAAACACGAATTGGAGAACGTGAGTGCTGGAAAAGCCCCAAAGGGCCACCTTGTCCAATTGCCCGCCATGCAGGAATACCCAACTGGAGCTCTCCTGGGAGATGCCTATCCAACTCATTTAAAGACTTCCAAAAATGGAGAGCCCACCACTTCCGAGGCAGTGCGTTCACCTGCTGGAAGTTCTTCCTAAGGTTTAAATGGAATCTCTTCCTTTAATCTGAACCCACTGGTTTGTGTTCTAGTCTCTGAAGCAGCAGCAAACAGGCCTCCTCTTCTACGTGACCTCCTTACAGATATTCTTGCAGCCTTTAAAGCTGTCTCAACTGGCTGACCTGCTCAATATGTTTTTATCATGTTCAAGTTGTTTTATTATTTCAATCTGGATTTACTTTAAACTGTTTATCATTTTATTTGTATGATGCCCTGAGATCCCATGAAAAAGGGCATGATATAAATATTTTAACAAAATAAATACTATCCAGTGCCATCCACCCTCCAGTACTTGTTCATATAAATTATTGAATTTTTAAAATTTAAAATTTAGAGGTGAATGAGTTCATGCTAATAATGCGCTTTGTATCTTACTTATCAGTTTGAACATTCAGCTACTGATAATCTACAATCCTGTATTTTTCTTGAATACTTGTACCATAAAGTTGTCAGATGAAAGTTTTTTGGGGGAAAGGCCTAAATTTGTAAATGAGTAGTTTAGTAAATTTAGTAAATATTTACTGAAAATAAATTTGTAGAAAGCAAGTCATCACATATAATCCATACTGCTATTTAACAATAAACTTTCTAATGCCAAGTGTTGAATTAAGGGGCTTAGTGCTCTCTTCTGGTTAAGCTAGGAAACTGCAGCTGTAATTTTATATATGCAATGCATCTATGAAGCTTAAGTTTGTAAAAATTTACACTAACCACCAGCAAGTAAGAGCACAATCAGGACTCAGTTTGATGTACCTGACCCAGTGAAAATGTTTTAAATGCTTCAGCCCATAGTCAGACACACTTCTCTGCTGAAATGCAAGCAACAAGTAGGGTGCCACTCCCAGAAAGTCCCTTTTATGACACTTCCAGTAAGGTTGGTATGTGGGAAAGGCCACTGACTGATGACTGTGGCAAGTGCAAAGATTAGTATGGCTCTCATATTGACCCTGCCATCAGCACAGACAGGGTATAAATTAATACAATAAACTCCCATCATCCCCAGACACCACTGCACCATGTTTGGAGGCTGCTGCTGTAGAGCTAAATGTTTGAACTATCTTTTGCTTTTCTCCAGGGAATGTTATAAATCAGGTTTTGGAGCTTGAATCTTCAAATGGACAGCAGTTCCCAGTATTTCTCACCACTGGGTACGCTGGCTAGTGCTGCTGGGAGTTCCACTTCCAACAACGTTGGAGGGCTGTATAATTCCCCCTCCTGCTGTAAATTATAATTTTGCAGAAGCCAAGATGGAGATAAACCAAGGGACTTTGGAAAATTCTCAGCATCACATCCAAACCACAAAGCCCAGAATTCTTTGGGATATGGTATGCAATGCAAAGACAGCCAGCACAGTATAGTTGTTTTGAGCCTAGAGACCAGGGTTCGATTCCCCGTTTGGCCATGAAAACTCAGTGGGTAACCTTGGGCACGTCACACACTCTCAGCCCCAGAAAACCAAGTGATAGGTCCACCTTATAGTCACCATAAGTTGGAAAAAATTTGAAGGAACATAACAGAGAAACAATATGCCACCCAAACAGCACTAAAAACCAAAATAATGCATACAAGTAAGGGCTCTTTTCATACAGTTTGAACATAGTTTCAAGTCCCTACAGCAGAAGCAGTTAAATAGGACTCTAAACAGACTCATCTTGAAAATACGTTTAATGTCTAACTGTATACAAAAAGTGACAGTATTTTCAAAAAAATATCAAATCCTGTATTTAAAGCCTCTTCACTACCATCATACAGCAAATATTTGTCATCTAAAAAGGAAAAAAAAAAATACAGCAGCAGGTGATATGGTCTATACTTCAGAAGTGTGATTGCTTAATAATTCCATATTGTAAACAAATGCAGTTAAATATCCACCCCAGAAGCACAAGCCAAAAAAACCACCCCAAACTTCTCAGCAGTTTTTACTCACAAAGAACACAATAGGAACAATACAGATTTCGTTGCATAACAAGCATCAGGCCTAAAATTCAGGCTCACACTTGGGACAGAATGGTTAAAGTTTTTTACTACACAGCAACAACCAACAATTGCTTTTTTGTTTGTTTGTTTGTTTGCTTTGGAGCAACAGAAGCATCTCACTGCTGGGGGAGAAGTCATCTAGACAAGACGGAAAGGGAGGTCAAGCTTTTCTTGTAACATCAAGTAATACCAAGCAGAGATGCTGAACTGGCAATAAGCTTCATTTAAAAAAAAAAAACTTGCTTTCCATCAATAAATCTGATCCATCTTTGAAATCTGACTACATCTTGCCCTGCTGTTCTGTTGCACATAGGCAGAACAGGAACTGAAGTTACTTTCTCAGATGTCTTAAAAACTTTCAGCACACAAATAGTGTGGTCAGAGTTACATACAAATAATATTCTTATGAAGGCAGGACTGTGTTTAGGTAGCATTTCTGCAGGAGGGCAAGAAAGGGGAGGACAGAGAACTGAGTCCCTTTAAGAAAAGTCTCTACAGCAGAAACAGCTCTTAAGTAGAACTCTAGACAGACTCATCTTAAAAATACATTTAATGTCTAAGTGTATACAAAAGTGACAGTATATGTATGCCAAAAGTGAAAATTTGCCTGCCTGAAAGTCACAGAAGCTACAAGGTTGGGCGATTTAAGATTTTGGGGGTGGGGAACAAAGTAGCGCATGTGGAGTGGGGCGTGAGCAAGGCGCTTAGCTCTTTGATGCTCCCCAGGATTAGTGCACTAGAATTACAAAAACTATCACGCACAAATTTGCACAATCACAGAATCTGGCTTTTCTTGGCACTGGTTTTAGGTTTTTAGATACAAGAGAGTGCATGTGGAACCTTGCACTGAAATGTCCTTGGGTTAAATTCACTTCTTGGATGCCTACAGATCAGCCAGCAGTCATTCTCTGTCAAGTATGGCATGTGTTCAAACGTGCACTGTTGCACCAATGTGATCCCACTTGATTTGGAATGGTTTTGCCTTTTGCCTAGGCAGAGGAGTGGGCCTCTCCCATGACTCTAGGTGCAATGCTGTGTCCACTTATCTGGGAGTAAGCCCCACTGAACTGAGCTGGGACTTACCTCTGAGTAGACATAAATATAGGACTGCACTGTTGGCCAGGCCTGCAGGTCTTTCTGCCAAGGAGTACCTCTAGCACTTTCGTAACAAGCTGACCTCAGGATGGAGATGAATAACATATCGGGACTAATCTAATGAGCCTAACACATTTGTATTCTGAAATTTGAGAGAAAACAGCAGTCTGTTCCAGTCTTGTAAACAGAACTTTTTGTTGTGTTCACAACAATCATCAAATATTTCATTTGTATGTAGTAGACAGAAAAATACAGGAAAGTATCTTGTCAGGCTGATCTATGATATGCACAATGTCATGTTTCACACAATTCTTCTCCCCCATGAAAGTTCTGCTAATCTCAGAACTTTTAACTTCTGTATAAAGCCTCATCATCATACAGAATAAACCAACACGGCAAAATACCTGCCAAATTATTCCAATTTAGACTGGAATAACAGCAAAATTTCTTATGGCTCTTCTATGACCAAAGCATCGCCAAACTGCATTTTGTGTTTCATTGTTATAATAATCCCCTTTTTAATACCAAAAACCAAACATCCCATTCAAATAGGATCACAGGGTGGGGATGGGGGGGAATATCTTAGTCAAGTATGCATGCAGGAAAAAACTGTCACTCTAGCAAAAGAGAGATGAAGAAGCACACAGCCTCTGTTAGGGAAGCCAGGGAAAGTTTAAAAGATAGCAGGATTTTGCTTCAGGGTGCTGTAGCCAACCTTAAAGTTGGTGATGTGGTGAGGAAAGGGTGGGTGATAAGCTCCTCTTGCCACTAACCACAGCATCTGATGGTTGCTTGTGAGGCAGGCAGAGACCTGTCTGAGACAGCATGTTCCATGCTACCATGAAAGCTTTCTGAAAGAAAACCGCCTCTTCCCAGGAGCACATTACTTGTGCTGTGACACCCGGGGAAGATGCAATATCCCTAAAAGAGAAGCCCAAAGGTGGTGGTGGTGGTGGGGAGACATGGAGATAGCATGCAACCAAGAAAGAAATGGGCATCGCAAAGTTGCACAAGAACTGACTACAAAGGTTCTTCACATGTACAGAATCCCCTCCCCTCATTTAAATTCCACTCCAAAGCAACTGAATGGCTTTGTAACTATTATAGAAGGTAGTCTTGTGGCATATCCAACCCTAATGTTAAGTCAGTCAATTGACTCCTGGGAAGAGAAATACCCATTCCTGGCAGATCCTTCCTGCAAAACTGGCTTCCTAAAACAGGCTTGGACACACCCCTTTGCCTATGAAGTCTAAGAGTTCTCTCCAGGTAATCAGACAGAATTTTACATGTCAACCAGACCAAAACTGGTTCTTGTTCTTATGGATTACTAAACTGCCAAATTACTTGGTAGGCTGTCCTGAAAAGCTACTTTTAAAAAAGCCCAACTGTTAAAAAAAATATCAATCCAGCTCTTTATACCACCATATTAAATCTCCATGAACTGGAAGTGTAGGTCAGTTTAGAGATGTGCTCTCAAAATCCTAGTGAAAAAAAAGAAAGATGTATATGCAATCAAAATCTACAAGCAAGACTTGCCTGGTGTTCATCAGCCATGTGTGACTCAAATAAACAGAAATTATCTGAGAACAAGCACAGCTACAGAGCCCTTCCTGTTTAATTCTAGATCAGACCTTGCATCCAACTGCGGTCTATGGAGCTCTACACAACAAATAATGCATTACCAGAGCAGAATAATAGTTATGTGTATGTTCCAAGATTCTAGAGTGGCTGAATTAGAAAAGGTTATTTCTGGTCCTGTTCCAATTCCCCTCCCAGCCAAAACATTTCAATTCAGGCTTCAGTTTGCAGGAGCGAAACGCAGAAGACAAGCTTTCAGGGCTCATCGGTCAAGCTAAAACCCTTGGTTTCACATGTAACGTGGATTTTTCTTCTGAGACGGCTTACGAAATCTACAAAGTCTAACTCATTTGGCAAACTTCACATCTCAGATCTACGCCAACTGCCAGGAGACCTACAGACTTGTAGAACAATGTGGAAGCATGTATATGGGAACCAAGTGTCAGACATAAATCTATGCAATTATCTCCCAAGACTAGGGGGAAAAAATGAACCTGCTGTTGGGAACTGCCTCCCCATTAACATGTCTTGCTTCCCTTCAATCTAACAAATAACTGCACTGTATATCTAGCCCATTTCTTTAAAGACTTCTCCAGAACAATTTATTGAAATGATAAAAATCACCTGAACAAATAGACACATGGAATGGGTTATCAGTCTAGTGAGTCCTGCAAGTCCATTATTGATGAAGCAGTTATGGCAATGATTCCCAGGTTTCATCAAATTCCTGGTCTATTCCGGAGTTGTCCTTACTTCCTGGGCCAAAACCCATTTATTCTGAGGAAGGATCCTCACTCAAGCAAGGATTGCAGAGCTGGGGCAGTTGGCATGTTTATCCTAATTCATCTTGACAAACAAACAAAAACAATTTATTTCACTGTTTGAACAGAGTCCAGCTTACACAGAGTGCTCCTTCACACCTCAGACAGGTGTGCAGAAGGTAGACGTGCTCTTCAAGACTCCAAAAGGTTTACCAAAAACAATTTTAAAAAAAATTCTGTAAATAGCAGGTGGGGAGACCTTACTTCATCAGCACAATGGCGGTTCAACGGTAAGGCTGTGAAAAGATAAAGCAAGAGAGGTTAGCTGCTACAATACCAAGGTGCTGAGGGGGGTGGTAAAGACTGATTAATTCAGATTGACATTACATATTCAACACACAGCATCCCATAAGGTTTTGCTGTCTGTGACAGTATGTTCAGTGGCACTCCACAAGGACAGAACAGAGGCACTAAATTTTTATTTAATAGCACCCAAAACCTCCTGCTAGGTGAAGCAATGGCCTCCCTGTAGACCAGCCATAGCAGACTCCAGCAAAAGCAAAGAGGTCAGGATTGGTGATGTTGTTGGACTGCAGTTTCCATCCCTCCTCACCATTTACTATTCTGGCTGTGCTGCGATGATGTTGCACTCCACCAACATCTAGTGGTCCCCATTTCTGGCCACTGCTGGATTCATTAATCCTACCTGTATGAATATAACAGAGGTCACGCCAACTTTCCCTTGCTCATTCACTTCTAAGCTGTTGGTACTCACCAATACATTTTGCTCCTCCAAGCACGCTGGTTACAGACCTGAGAAATGACCTCATATTAGTGGGGTGATGGGACCTTGTGGCCCTCTAGATATAGAGGGAGTACAACTCCTATCAGCCATAAACAGCACAGCCAATGGTGAGGAATGATACGAGTTACAATCCAACAATATCTGGAAAGCTGCATCATTTCCTACATTTGACTTAGAGACTAAAACCAGCAGCACATCTCCCACCTACAGATTCTAATTCCCATGCTTTGTTCTTCTTTACAGAAGGTCTTTGTTTTAAAAACTTGCAGGGGACTACACAGCAAAACTGAAAGTCACTGGAAATAACTGAACGTTGTCACAGGACTTCACAAACTTAAAGAATTCACAAGTTGGGAACTACTATTTCAGGGCACTCTGTTTTTGCTGGGCAATTAAGTCCAACAAAGTCGGCCAGCATCTTAAAAGAGAGGTTTATAAGCAACTCTAGCCAAAACAGCACACAGCTGAAACCATGAGATCCACTGGTGACCTTTGTAACAACTTGTATAAAAGAATTTATTTTAAAAAATATTTGAGTGAAAAGAAAACAATATAAAATAAAAACAATATACAGGCATTTAATGACATGCACTCTCAAATATTAGCCAGACAGCAAGAAGTTCATCTTTAACAAGAAAACTAAGCAAGACTAGCATTAGATATACCTGGAGTATTCCTTTAAATTAAATATTAGGGACATGTGTGAAATGTATGTGTGAAAACTAGTTTCAGTTCTAAATGAACCTCAATTTTAAGGATATATTTTAACACAACACCACAATTTTTGGGGAGGCTCCATCAATGAGATTTGGAGGCCATTAGAACAGGTGGGCAAACTATGGCCCATTATCTGCATGTAGCCCTCAGGGTATTTTTGTGGCCCCCAGCGATATATTTTTTTTAGTTTTTTTTCCAAAATATTTTTTTGCCCCCAAACGCTCTTTAGGAGGCATTTTACCCAATTTTTGCCTCCAACAGGCCAATTCAGGCCCAGGAGAGGCCTTTGTTTTTTGTTTTTTGGAACAAGAACTCAACTGGAAATGACTTCTGCTCAATTCCTGTTTACAAAAAGGTCTCTATTGGGCCTGAAAACATGGCAAAAATGCCACCTACCCTCTCTAGAAGGCATTTGGGGGCACAGTGTTTGTGTGGTATGGGGGTGCAGCATTCCAAAGTCTCCTGGGGGTTAATGCAGCCTCCCAGCCACTGGAATAATGAGAAAGAAAGTTTATCAGATGAAAATAGCAGGACGGCAACAGCCACACACAATTACACAGATATTTCTGGCTATGAATTCCATGGCTGGTTCTAAAGCCGAGTCACGCAATCTATATGCAGCAAACACTTACACTGTTGAGATAAAAGTTGAGATACTCACGTGGGGGCCACCGGGCATGGACGGAGCACCAGCAGATGCAGGTGGCACTTGGTAAGGATTAGGTGGCGTAGGGTACAGTCCTGGAGCAGGATAGGAACCTGTGGGTGGGGGAAAGGGGGCTGGCGGTGAAGGCCCCCATGGTCCTGGAGGGACAGCTCCCCATGGCACTGTTGGAGCAGCTCCTGGCGTCTGGGTCGGGGCAGAATACGGCCCTGGGGGTGGATATGGCACGCTCGGAGCAGGATACTGACCCCCAACTGTGGGTCCCCACCCTCCAGCTGGCATGGACCCCCATGGCCCAACGGCAGCAGGGGGTGCAGCTGGCTCTGTCGGACCCCCGTATGGCCTTGGGAGTTCTGGAAAGGGCATGTTTGGCGGAGGGTATTGCCCTGGTGGGGCAGGACCTGGAGGTGGATAGGGACTGCCAGGAGGGCAAGCAGAACCAGGGGGAGGGAAAGGGACGGGCGCTCCAGGGGGCAGGGAAGGATACATTCCCGTTGGTGGCGGTCCGAAGGGCACGTTGGAGGTGGACGTGCTCGGAGGCAATCCGGATGGAGCTGTTGGGGGAGCGCTGGGAGTGCTGTTCCAGGGATTGGAAGCCGGCCAAGCTTGAGGGGGCTGGCCGGGCTGTGAAGCAGGCTTCGTGCTGCCTACGGTGGCGTTCTTGGCAGGAGAACTATCCGGGAGAGCATCCGCCAGCTAGAACAGAGAAACGCCAGTGAGACTCTGCAGCCACTATCACTGTTAAGCCATTACCTCTCACGATCATCCTATCGCCATTTGTCAAAGCTGTTCAGACATCCTCATTTCTGATCTTGTGATTACGTGTTAGCCTAGGAAATACTTGGAACCAACATTATGAGTTTCTGTTAAGTTCTCTGCTAAGGAGCTATTAAGCACTTACCGATGACCAGAGGTTAGAAAGCTTACGTATTTGGACTACAGTCCCCATCCAGGGGCCTGCCAGATTCCCAGCTTTGACATGTGCCCAGCAAAGTAACTTTTCACGCTCTGGTCCATGGACTCATTGCAGGATTCTGGGTTATCTGATGCTCATCCACTATGGACTGGGCCTCTCCATCAATCAAGGCCCAGGGAAAGACTTCACCTCTGAAAACCAGCTAGCTTCTCGTGAAGCTCATTTGACATTACTGATTTTTCTGGTTACACTAAGATAACCAGCACTATTCTTAGGCAAATCTGTGATTACATGGACATACGGTGGTGTGAAGCAGCAATGAATGGGTTTAAATGCACTTCGGAGTTAAGGAAATACAGTTGGCTCCCCACATTCACTAGTGCTAGGGGCACAAGATCCATGCAAAAATGTATGTGGGAGGGGGAAGGGGACAAGGCATGGTGGGGAGGTCCAAACCCAATCAGGGAAAAGACATGATGTGCAGGTACGCATCAAAAGGAGATTTGTGGTGTTGAGAAATCAGGCTGCAAGCTGTCTTTATCAGGCCACACAGTGGCTGAGTGGGGAGAAGGACCAGAGGCAGGTTTTTAAAGGGCTGATCAGAGTGGGTGAAAAGAAGGGTTCTCTCAGAATAGAACTTGGGATGCGGGGGGGGGCAGGGGTTGGAGAATCTTGCAAAAAATCAAACCTGGGACAGATAAACCCATGAAAGTGAAGGGCTGACTGTACTTTCTAGAATCTACTCTCTCAAAATCACTGCATATCTGGTACAGTTTGTGGGGAAGAAAAAGTTGGGTATAACTTTTAAGCCAGATAGGGAAAGGAATTCAGAGAGAGCGATGAACCATTACATCCCAAAGCTCCTACAAAGCAAAAGTAGTGCAGGCAGAATTTTTTTTGGGGGGGGGGCAGGCGAGGTCTTGTCTTTTTCATCTTTTTAACTGCACTCAACAAGTGAGAAATGAGTAACACCAGCTTCAGAGCTGATGCAGTTCTTCCATGTTGGGTGTGAGGTAGGGAGGGAAATAAGATGACTTCCCACCAGTCTGCCCCTAAATGCCTTTTTGGTCTCGGAAAGGAGAAGAGTAGTAACTGTGGTAGACCCCACACAGCTGCTGCACAGCAAGGAGTTCCAACAGCAGACCTCCTGTGACCCCATTACACTCTCCCAGAAAGCACAGAAGTGCAGCCTCAGTGTAATTTTTAATTCTCATTTCATTTCATACCGTTGCTTAATGGAAAAACTAAGACACACAATATCATGGGAGCATATCATGATGTACTTCTCTGACGAAGCTAGGGTCAGGCAAATGTTCTCAACTGTATTCCAATTTATTTGTTGCCACTGGTAATTGCCCTCAAGGCAGCTTTGTCATATGGCAATTCTATTAATAAGAGGCTGCCAAGTCACCCTGTCATCAGCAGCCTTGTTTAGGTCTTGCAGGCTCAGAACTGTGGCTTTGCTGATTGAGTCTATGCACCTGTAACACAGCCTTCCTCTTTTTCTACCACTTTCCACTTTACCAAGCATTCTGATTAGGACACTAGAAATTCCAGATCAGTAACAGGTGAATCATAGACTCTTCCTAGTTTGGTGTGTTATCTGGCTGCTCCTTTGCTCTCTCTGTTCCACAGAGGTAGATACTGGCTGTGATATTAGGAGAGGCTATAGGTCAATACCTCTAATTCCCCAATACCCTGGGGAAGACCTGACAACATTATTCTTCCTCCATGAAGTGTTTTAGCCATGATGATGAGTATAAAAGCTATAGCTACTGAACTTAACAGTGAGAAGCTTTCTCTATAAAAATTAAGTTTCCAGTTTTGGGGGGTTTTAAGACTAAGAGCGTACTACTTTTCATCAATTGCTACAAACTGCTTGTAATTTGGAAAGCTGTTGAGCTGGACAACTCACCGAAAAGTCATCAGCTGCTGACATTTTCCTGTAAAAAAGAAAAAAAAAATGATTTAATACAAAGTGTCCACTACTACACCATGCAAGAAATCTAGAACATTTCTGATTATGATTCCAGTGTGCAACGGCCAAAGAATCACAAGCAATGATCCCACACTCTACTGTTTGGAGACATTGACTCTATATGTATCCTAAACTTCAGAGTGTACATCACACTTGATGAACAGGGCAACATGCAAGGTTTTTAACAGAGCTGTTAATTTAATTTTTAAAACACTTTTGTACCAAATAAAATTTTAGTTTACTCCGTTTTTAATTTGATGTGAGTTGCCTTGGGTCCTGTATCAGGAGAAAAGTGGGAAATGGAAACAAATTAAAAAATAAGGGATTGAATGATGATGGCTATAATTCACACTTAGAACATGATATACCGTATTTGCTGGTGTGTATAAGATGCACCTGTTTATAAAATGCACCCCATTTATACTATTTGCCGGTGTATAAGACACACTAGCATTTAAGATGCACCCCATTTTCAAACAGTATTTTTCAGGAAAAAAAGTGAGCCTTATATGCCAGCAAATACAGTACCTTTCCCCTTAGGACTAAGGATTCCAAACAAGGCCGTGAGACCAGGATGCTGTGCCCAAAGAACTGGGCAGAATCTAACAGAAGTCACAATAAACAAAGTCAAAGAAACAAATCCCCATTCACCAAAGGATCAAAAGTTACTCATGTATAATAGAGAGTTCAGCCTGTAGAGGCAGAAGAATGTGAGCTGATGTAGCATCAGATCTGTCAGACATTCCATGAGGCAACATGTAATGGTACACTGACAGTCTGAAGGAGCACCACCCTAGAATCTCCCTTCCTAAGCAACTATTGATACCATGCTGCTATCGAAATTCTCTGCACTGTTTTCTTCTATCCCACTTCTCCATTAATCCAAACAGCTCACAGCATCAAGATACCACTGCCACAACCCATTCGTATGTTTAGATACATGTGAATAAAAATATACATGAATCTAAAAGGGTGTCTGCTATCCAACAGCTAGCCCTCTCAGCCAACACATCAAAGGTTAAATATAGAACTGTTTCAGCAATAATTGCTACTTGGATGACCTGCATAACTGTAGCACCACACCCAAGCAATGAAAATGAGCTAGAGGGAAGGGGGAAAATGAGCTGGAGGACCTTTGCGCCAGCTGCTGACTAAGCCTAGGATGGGCACAACTATGATGACAACAACAGAGTGGCAAAGGCCCCTGCTGTCAGTGACACATCCCCACCCACTGGGAGAAGCCCAGGAGGCCATAACAATGAAACTCACATTATAAACAAGCACAAACAAATGATTGAAACCCATAGCATATTTTCCTAATTCACACTGGACAGCCAGTTCCTTCACAACTTTTATATTTTATTCATCACTTTTTCACTTTTCTGTCATTCTTGCCTCCTAACATACTTTGGACATGTTATGAGAAGAGATGTCTCATTAGAAAAGACAACAGTGCTTGGTAAGGTAGAAGGCAGTAGGAGAAGAGGAAGACCACATTTCAGGTGGAAAGACTCAATGAGGGAAGCCACAGCCTTGAATCTGCAAGACCTGAGCAGGGCTGTTGATGACAGGGTGACTTGGAGATCCCTCATTTACAGAGTCACTGTGAGTCAAAGTCGACTTGATAGCAGTTAACAACAACCCTCTCTGAAGACTCCATGATGGCTAATTATGTCGATAAAAATAATTTTCAAACCATCTCAAACTACCAGTTAATTTGACCATCAGTACAGTTAAGTCAATGCCTTCAATGCAAGCCTGTTTTAATACTTTTCACAGAGGCACTTAAAAACAGAGTGGGAGGCAGCAGGATCCCTACAGGTGGGAGGCCCATAAGTGAAGAGTCACCATCAGGAAGGTCTTGCTCTCCTTGTCAACCCCTCAAGCTATAACCAGGACAGCCTCAGCTTTGTTGCTGTTGGGTGCCTTCAAGTTGCTTCCAACTTATGGTGACCCTAAGATGAACCTATCATGGAGTTTCCTTGGCAAGATCAGAGGGGGTTTGTCACCATTGACTTCCTCTGAGGCTGCGAGACAGTGACTTGCCCAAGGTCATCTAGTGGGTTTCCATGGGCAAGCGGGGATTCAAACCTCGGTCTTCAGAGTCACAGCCCAATGCTCATGCCACTACATTATGCTGGCTCTCATAGCTACTGTTATTATAGTCCAGCCAGCTGGTAATGAGCAGGAGCAATCCTTCAAGTTCTTGGGTCATGAGCCATTTAAGGTTTAGTATGCTAGTACCACCTGCATTAACCGGGCCCATTATTTCACTCGCAATCAGAATTTTTTAATGCAAGGTAACTGCTGGGATTTAGAGAATTACTAAGAGACAATGTGTTTTCAGTTCTCCTCCTCTCATTAGCTAATTGGCCTCACTACTGAAATCGCACCAGACTCCATATAGCAAGCAGCTAAATTGCCTCAACTCCCTTGTGGTCTAGTTTAAACTGTTTCAGGGCTGGCAGTCACTTAGCATCACTTTGCTAGTGGCAAAACAGCACTTATGCTCAACGAGCACCTTAATAGGAGGCGCAGATCCAGCTTTTAAATAATTTTTTTAAAATAAAAATTCAATGAGAAGCAAAACTGGATAGGGAAATCCATTTAATTGGAAATGTTCAGAATGTGACAATATCCATGTATTACTCACCTGTCTTTCTTCAATACAAGCCATGCCCACCTCTGTTGTTGCTTTCCTCCAACAGAAAACAGCATGTCTTGAAACAGTGAGGCTCCTCTTTGAATGGAGATTATCTGTGCAAGGAAGATCCCTGGTTTTCCAGAGTTCTTGCTTGCATGGACAGCACAAACAGGGCTCTTGTTCAGGTAGCCAAAGAAGAGCAAAAGAAGACATGCAGCACGTGGAAAAAAAACAAAAAGAAAGAGGGCAAGGCACCCCAGTGCTTGTGTATTGAAGAAAGTGATAATAAATAACATCAACGCAACTTCAGATTTCTCAGAAAACTGTACTGCACTGAGTTAGTGGTGTAAGCTGAGTTTCCAATTTTACCAAGGAGATTCCAGGAGCAGAATTTTATCTATGCACAACTGAACCACTAGTTCAAATTCTTAAATCAGAACTGACACACACCTGAACTTCTCCTGCTGGTTTGGCATAGATGGCCCATTGTGTCTATTCAGTTTTTAAACCCACAATGTAAGCACTTTTGACTACAAGAATCTATCTTTTTGCTCACAGCTATGACATGCCATGTATATCAATGGTGCTATTGGTGACAGATAATATGTTGCATAGCTGTTCTACCATCCTGTTAAGCTAAGAGATTCTCTCCTTAATTCAATGCCAGCTGGGAAATGTATTGATCTTTCCATATTAATATTCTATACATGACCAAGTATGTTGCTGCTTCTCTTTTATTAAGTTCTGGTCTTGGATTAATATTTGCTAAGTGTTGTAAATTTTAAAATTGTTTCACCTGCCTTAAGTACAACCACAACAGAAGATAAAATATACACTAATAACATCACTTTGAGCTTTACATCTGCCTTTAGGATTTTCATTGTCACAGTAAACCAAAAAAAAGCTATGCCTCCTGTCACTGGCTCACTCTTCAGTTTTGCCTTTTCTTCAACTGCTTTGTCAGGGCTCCTGTGGCGCCTCATTGTCAGTGTGGGTCTACAAACAAGGGGATTATCAAGTGAAGCAAAGGGATGCAACTGATTTCTGCTGCTCTATGAAGTCAAAGCCTTTCCTAAGTTTCAGACTAGAGTCTTTCTTAGCTCTATCTGGAAAACCCTGACTTTCCCTCCTGGTAGTTTCCCATCCAAGTACTAACCAGACCCAATCCTGTGTAGCTACCAAAATCAGACAACAGCAGGCATCCCTAAAATGGATCCATAACTAAAACACATAGCTCACTTTATCCTAAGTCTGACCCTTTATCCCTATGGTCCAGCACTGTCCACTCTGACTGGTAGCTATTAGTTTCCAGGATTTCAGGTAGAATCCCTTCCCAGCCCTATCTATGTTATTCTCTCCTGATGGATTTCCATCTAAGTAATAACTAGGCCCAAACTCTTTTAGCTTTAAAAAGATCCAGGGGGTTGCTTGAGCTATATGGGACGAGATTTGTCATATTAAAGTTCTACAGAAGAGAACAATAAAAATTTTCTGCCTGTACCACATGCCAACAGTCCTAAGCATACTTTTGGAGCAACAGATCTCATTTGAGGACCATGGAAATCAAGTGATTTCTAAGAACATCCCTCTTGTCCTTTGGATTACAGAGAGATTTCTCAAATGCCCACTTGCAACAGGGACAACATCTACTTGAAAGTACTGTCCAGCCTTCTGACATGGGAAAGCATGCACTTCCCTGTCAACAGAAACTAGACACACCTGATTGTTATGCTCTCATCACAGGATAGACTAAGAACAGAACTGGAGCCGTGGTGGCGCAGTGGTTAAATGCCAGCACTGGAAGTCACAAGGTTGTGAGTTCGATCCTCCCGGGCTCCAAGGTTGACTCAGCCTTCCATCCTTTCGCAGGTTGGTAAAATGAGTACCCAGCTTGTTGGGGGCAGGTATAGAAATGTTTCGAAATACATGCCATTTGTAAGTTGTTCGCCACCTCGATCCATATGGAGAGGTGGGATACAAATAAATAAATAAATAAATAAAAACTGTGCCTGCATTCTTTTTGCAAACCTCAGAAAAGAGAAATAACAACATTCCCCCATATTGCAGATCAGGGACAGTGGGCTCTTCCAACCTCAGTGTCCAAAGGCTTGTCTGCTTATTAGTTTTACACCCAACTTTTCCACTGAGACACTTAAATTGGTCTCTACACCCCACATTTCAATCCATACATCAACCCTGCAAGGTAGACTATAATGGGGAAGAAAGCCAGGCCGAAGTCACCCCCCGAATCTTCTGGCTAAGTGGGGATATGAACTTAAGCCC